>JARFIW010000957.1:1200000-1800000 GCA_036346225.1 Platerodrilus igneus
ATTTTACTCTAGAACAATGAATTCTACAGAAAGAGCATATTCACAGTTGAATCGGAAAGCTTTAAGCATTATTGCAGGAATAAAAAAATTCCACAATTAGTTGTATGGCAGGAAATTCGCAATTGTTACGGACCACAAACCACTTTTGGGTCCTTTTGCTCCGGAGAAACCAATTCCAAATATTATTACTCCTATAATGCAATGTTGGAAAATTACGCTAAGTACTTATGATTACGAAATTAACTACAAACCTGGCAAACAAATTTCTAATGCAGATGGGTTAAGTAGACTGCTTTTGTCTATCATAGAACAAAATATTGAAAACTCGAAATAAGCTATATTATTGAAATCGATGGAAGATCCGCCTTTAGATGCTAAGCAAATTTCTTCGACAAGGCTATGGATCCCATTCTGGCACGTGTGTTAACCTGGATTTTGAAAGAATGGCCTGAAGGACGGTTATTGGAAAAGTTCGAAGTTTTGTATGTCTGCAGGAACGAATTATCATCACATAAAGGTTGTATTCTCCATGAATGTCGCATGGTTATTCCAAAGGTAGTTACCGTAGAAATTCTTGAAGTACTGCATGCGTGTCATCCCACCATCGTCAAGATGAAAGCAATAGCAAGAAGTTACGTTTGGCGGCAAGGAATTGATGCTGAAATAGAAAGTGTGGTTCAAGGTTGTACAGAGTGTCAAACTAATGCACGCTCACCTCCAGCTTGCCCAATATTTCCTTGAGAACCTACAAATAACCCATGGTCGAGATTACATTTAGATTTTGCGGGGCCATTTATGGGAAAGATTTTTCTAATAGTGGTAGATTCATTTTCTAAATGGATTGAAGTTCGAATCTTTCTAAATACTTTTACTGAAGCAGTAATAACAACATTGTATGGGTTGATCGAGCTACTCACGGGTTGCCAGATACATTGATATACGATAATGGAACTGCATTTACTAGGGAACAGTTTAAACAATTTGGGGAGATGCCTGGAATTTGTTTAGTGACTACCACTTTTCATCAACCACAAGGAAACGGAATGGCAGAAAGAATGGTTCAAACAACTAAAGATTTTCTAAAAAAAATATTATCGGAAATTGGAAATTTAAATTAGTTAAATTTTTATTATACTGTAAGACTTTTTGAATTTCGCGCCATACTTAAGATGGCGACATCCTTGTGAAGTTCGTGCTAGAGTCGAGTTGATTCTTTTATGCTTATGTGTACAGGTGCTTATGATTTTAGAAGAATAAAAATTAGTTTATTATTTTGCAATCGGAGTATTATTTATTAATAATTTATGAGCCAACCTTACAACCTCAGGTGTGGGGTTATGCTATAAAAATTAATGTGAATTGTATTTCGAATTATGATGTTAGGTTATGTGCCACGGCTACATATTTTAATTTGGATAACCACGTTTTTTTTTATTTTGAAAATGGAGGATAGTGTTAACGAAAATAATCCTGTATTAACAAGTAATGAGAATTTCGAACAATTTGCGCGTCAATATTCACAAGCCACTTCGGCGGAAAATAAATTTGGCGTGTTAAGGAATGTTAATCAGGATGGTCAACGACATTTGCAAGTTTTAAGTAGTAGTAACGAAAAAGTCAGCAGCGACTCCGCCGCATTTATGAGTACAATTACTGCATTATTACAACATAATACGCAAATGCTAGAGATGCTAAAAATTAGTCAACAACAAACACCTCGACAGCATCCTGAAACCACTACCATAAACATGATACCTGATGTTATGAAAACTATTAATGTGTTTGATGGACAAAAGGGGCCTAATGCAGCACTAATTTGGTTGCAACAATTAGAGTCAGCGGCTATTATTCATAATTGGCCGGATTCTGTTATGTATCAAATGGCAGTTTCAATTATTACCGGGGCTGCCAAACATTGGTTTTATGCTCGTATAGAAGTAGTAAATAGTTGGGCTCACTTTAAAGCGGCTTTCACGAAAACATTTTTACATTAATCTAGTAAAAGTGATTTATGGCAAAAAATGCAAATGAGAATACAACCTCGCGAAAATGTTACAGCTTATTTTTATGAAAAAGTTCATTTATGCAAAGAATTGGGTCTGTTTTTTGTAGAAACAAAAGAACAAAGTGTTACGGGAATGTGGTCAAGAGAATTAAGTAATTTCTTAGTACAGTAGAAACTCGATTAACCGGTCTAATTGTTGTCGTTAGGCATCCGGATACTCGAAAATCCGGATAATCGAATGTATGAAGAAAAGCGGGCTTTATGCATACATATGTAGTATATACATATGTACAATAGTGTTATTCAAAAACAACAAATACATATTAACGAAAATCAATGTTTATTAAAAAAGTGGTAAGAGATACATTTTTCAACATTGTACATATTTGGTAATTTGCGTTTGGTAATCATAAAATAAAATACATATGTATGTACATAATATGTACATATGTACATACATAAGTTTAATTTGGTTTAAAATATTTGGTAATTGTCATTTGACGTAAGCCACTTTTTCTCTTCATTGCTGCTATGTCACGAATTCGTTTCAGCTGCAGTAAACTCACAGTATCACTCTCTGTTTGTTTTTCAAACCACTTCAGAGCTGTTTCCAGGGCATGAAGTGCTTCATCATGAGATGGTCCTGCATCATTTTCCACGTCTAGATTTTCTTCTGTTTCATCTTCTTGTGTTTCTTGCTGTTCATTTATCTGCAATATGTTTTCACGATTTCGTCATCCGACATAATCTGAAAGCCTTGATCATTACTGTCACAAGTGACCCATTCTTTCATATCATCACCATCACAATCCTGGCATATCTGTATCTTTAACATTAGCTCATTTATTTCTTTCAAAATAGAATCATCCGTCTTGGTTATTAAATTTTCATTCTCCGATTAAGTATTTTGTTCCAAGCCTTGTTTAAAGTCTTCCTTTCAATCAAATCCCACGCATCTACAACCATGTAACAACACTCTTTTAAATTCATTTCCTTAAAAATGATAAAACGACTTTTACATTAGTGTCTTCATCGACAGATAACAACCTACGTAAAAGTTGTTTTCTATAAAGTCGTTTCAATGTTTCAATAACACTTTGATCCATTGGTTGTAGCAAGGATGTTACATTAGGAGGCAAAAATTTTACTTTAAATTTTCCATTTTCTCTCTCTAACAGTTCAGCCGAGGGATGGGTTGGCGCATTATCCAGTAGAAGTAGTACATTTCCTTGTTTGCCAATTTCGTTTTGTCTTTTTTTTACTTCAGGAATAAAAGTGTTGTCATACCAATCAATAAATATTTCAGAGTTCATCCATGCGCTTTTTTGATTTTTATAAATTAAAGGCACTCTGATATTTTTAAAACATCTGGGTTTTTTTAGATTTTCCGATGAGGAGCAGTGGTATTTTATGGGTCCCGGTTGCGTTAGCGCAAACTAATACGACCAGTTTCTCCTTTTTTTAATGAATCAATAATATTTATTTTGTCTTTAAGCGATAGAACCACTCTCTTACGCTTCGACATTTTTGACACGTGACACGTGTGTCCGAGCCCAGTAACAATTGCTAACTAAAACAATAAGTAACGAAACGCGTGGGGAGCGCACTCTGCGGAGCGCGGGTGGGATTAATGCCAGTTCTGACACGTTCATGCTTGCATAAATTCGACTTGTAGATATTACGTATATTGGTCGTGGTTGGTAGTCCGGATAATCGCGAATCCGTATAACTGAGGGCCGGATAATCGAGTTTTTACTGTATCAAAGAATCATTTTGAAGAAGATCAATTGTATAAAGATAGGGACATTCCATCGTGACCAACGTAACATTCACAGCTTATTCAATTTGCATTTTTGTTGATAATTAAGTACAAAATAAGTGAATTTCTATTTTTTTTTCATATTATGATATCAATGCAGGTAATAAGTGCATTATCAATAAAAAAAAGTGCAGTAATTTATGCAAATAATAGTTAATAACAACAAAATTTAGTGTGTGACCAACGTAACAAAAAAAGTACCACATAAAAACTTACTTATACTTTGAAAGCAATTTCTCTGAAAGTTCTTATTCAATAAACTAAAATTTAAGTTTTTTATAATACACAAGTTATCTACTTTCAAATATGGTATGTAGTTATATTAAATACAAATATTAAATTTCATACAAAAGGGTTTTTCAACTAAAATGGTGTGACCAATGTAACAAAAAGAATACTATACATAGGTCTGTGTTTCTAGCAATTTTATTCATTGATTAATTATTTTTTTCCAACTTTTATACATTCTATTTATTTTTCTTCTTTCTTGCGTACTAACACTAAAAGGTAAGTTTCCAATAATGTTTATGAGGCCACACAAAACAAACTTAGTTGATATAGTTTGGATATCATCCTGAGTAGGCAACTGAAATCCACGATATGATTCTTGTAAAAATTTTATTTCGCAAAGTTGCTTGTTTTGGTCATATTTAACAACTCTTCCAATGTACCATTTGTCATTGTAACCAACTGCATAATATTTTTCTAGTTTAATTTCAATTGGCTTCTTTAACAGCGAAACATCTTTGGCTATTGGACATTCGTCTCCTGTATTAACATACATGTTGACACACATGTTGCTTGCCTTCTGAATTGAATATGTAGACTTATTTCCATTTAGTGGCTCTATAACATTATAAAAAGTATCAACTTCCACACATTTTGCTGCAATGTCATCCTCTGATGCATAAATACATCGAACATGTAACTCTGCCGATAGAACTTCTGCAAAAAAATCCTGCGCATTTTTCACAATTACTCTTGTTTGTAGGACCTTCTTCCAGACGTGGCGCTTTAATATTGCACCCACTCCATCGTGTGGACCTTTTCCATGATAAGAGGCGCTAAAGTTCCATTCCGAAAAAACATCGGACACTGCCATGCTTGCTATAGAATAGCGGTTCTTAAAATGGGCAGCTGCCCCATCACTCCAAATAGTTGCTCTCTTTACTTTAAAGTTGAAATTAACTTGGAAGTCCTCAAGAATCATTTCATTAAATAATTTTACTTCTTTAGAGGTGTGTTGTTTTGTGTCTGAAATAACAGCATATGTCTGCTTTAGAATGTCTTCATCAGGTTTTCTTCTGAAGTAGATGACACTTGTATAAATTGTAACGCTAGGGTCTTCAGTACTTTTCCAGTGTGCCGCCATCACTTCATAGTCCAGTCAAAATAGACATTCCAGTTTGCATTAATTCCCAACAAGCTGGATTTTTGTGCAGGCCTTTAATACGTCATTACAAATGATATGTCAAAAGTCCCCATCGATCCCACTTGTGCGTTGTTTTTTATTTGAGGTCAAAGGTCACAAATTTGCGTTTTTTGTGCATATCTCTGAAACAACGAGAGCTATCGGAAAATGGTTTAGACAAAGTTTGTAGATCGTAAAATTGTCTACAAAAAAGATTTCAACACTTTTTTTCTACAAAGCATCGCTTTCGAGATATCCTGACTTTAGACCGCAGGAAAGTCGTATTTTCGACTATATGTACACATTTCCGCACCACCTCTGAGGTAGTGTACATGGCGCTTTTTTTTTAACGTGGTTTTCCCAGTAGGAATACTCCACACTATATTTTGATCGAGGGAATGTAATGGGACACTATTTTATTGATGAAATTTTTTTTTATATTTAAATTTAATGAAAATTTTAACAGCAAGAAAATTACATCATCATTCATCATCAAATTCTTCATAGTCACTCGTTTCTTCTTCTTCACTGTCTTCTTGCTCGATTTGTGTAGACTGCTCCAAGAAGAGAGATATATCAGTTATATCCTCATCAATTTCGAAACAATCTTCATCTGTTGCATTTGATTCAATGTTGGTGCAAGATTGGCCTTGACAATTGGTATATACCGATGAACAATACAATCCAACTTTTCTGCACCCACAATTGTTTGTGCAGCCTTTTTTGCAATTATAAAAAATTGTATTGAGTAATTTTTCTGGAGCAGGTGGCAGTAAAGTCTGGATTGGTTCCAAACTATTATTCATTAATTTCCAGCCCCAATCTTCAGGATTTAGATCATTGCTTAGCCACACTTGCACTTGGTCGAACACACGAAACAAGTGTTGATAAGCAGATGTTGGAGGGAGACAAGATAACTGCACTCTCTTTTGTTTCTTGTATTTTTCACAAAACTCAAATATCTATACTTGTCTATCGATTCCATTTTTTTTGGAGTTCCATACATAGCAAGGAGAAGACGTATTCCATTGGTGAGGACAACATCTGCTGACGAGTTAATATTTGTAAATACTTTTGCATTATCAATTAAGTCTTCACGTTTTTCAAACAATTTGAATACTGTATTTTTGCCTCTTTTGAAAATTGCTGATGTCGTATCGCAGCCAGTTATCGCATGAAGAAATAATATATGAGGCTGACATTTTGGATATGCAGTTAAACTTTGTGAAGAATATATTTTCGTCTCCCAGGTTTTAAAAAGTAAATGATCTTATCAGTAGGTGTTTGTGCAGTTAAGATTATTAACAAATCTACATCTTCTCCAACAACGATAGTTGGATTGGTGCTACTGAATTGCTCAATTGCGGTTTCAAGAATGAGGACATCAGCGTCATTTTGAGCTTGTTCCACAACAATATTGGCAGCTGCAAATTCTTCACATAACATCGAAATCAAACGAGATTTATTGTGAGTATTAGCAAGAAACTACTGTTGGTTTGTCGGAACAGTCATTGATCGATCAAAAACGATATCAGACGATGAAGATGTTTGTTTAGCTTGACGAAGTTGTTCTGCAGTTTTGATATTTTTCGTATAATCAGTATAACCGTCAAATATTATAGTAACGTTATGACCAAAGTGTCTACGAACATACTGAACATATTTGTCCAAAATATCCTCAAATGTGTTCTCTCGATCCCACAAAACACGATGTAACAGGTATTCTCCATCCATGATGTAGGTAGCATTTGCACTTTCGATATCAATGTTCACACATTCAAAGCAATCATAAATGGCTGACTTCTGTGTCTTACGCATTCCAATTGCATCAAAGAGCGATAAAGGGTAAGGGGCTAATTCGTACTCGAAGAATTTTTCAAGCTCCTCTTAAAATGTCTTCGTAATACTCATGCGTTGAAATAATAATACAGGATCTATTGGGACCTTCTCATCATGAATCTTCATGGTACTGTTCATAGATAATAGAGATAGTACTTTATCAGCACGTTTCAATTTAATATTATTAAATGTTTGGCCCATCATTTTACTCATAGATGCAATACCCACTTCACGAGCATTATGGCAATTGATTTTATCATCCCCGACGACTCCATTAGCAATGGACATGATTTTGTTCAATTCAGGAAAAGGATCATGTGATGAAAACCATTCACGAAGTTTCTTGATGTCTCCAGTATCTCTCTTTACACGGGAATCCCTTGCATCGATATGCTGATCTGTTGTGTCCATTCTTACATCCGCTAAATCCTCCAATCTTTCACACACTATTCATTGCATGCATGCCATAAATCCATTTACTTATGACGCTCTCTTGTATACTTCTTCCTCGAGCAACACCTCCATCTGTTTTCATTGACTTCATCATCGATTGCTCAATGACCATATCCGTTGAAGTTCCACAACTCAATTTATCAGAACGTCTAATTGTGAAAAATCCCCGTGTAAATCTCTCGAAAACCTCAAAATCATCAATCAAGTTTTCCAATTGTAGCATATCTTGTAGATATAAATGTGCAGATTTGGCATAAGGAAAATGTCCTGATGCGTGGAAGTAAGGAAGCATTTCTCGAATGCTATTCAAATGAGCTTTCCAATCTCCCATACGTTCAGCTCTTATAATCTCCTTAGCAATTGATACCATGTGAAAATATTGCGTCCACAATTTTGCAGTTGGTTCACGTTGTTCATATTCTTTTAATTTTTGATTGAACTGCTTGAGTAATGCCTCAGCCATCTCATCGCCATTCTCAATATCAACGTACGAAATTGTGTTATTCATTAGAAGGTCTACAGTACCTTGTAGATTAGCATGCATCTCTTCATCGATGTCAAGTTCTTCTGATATTATTGTTGCTATAGTGAGATGGAGTAATGTGTGTGCTCTAACTGCTCTTGCATAAGCATGGCCATTCAACATTTTGTCTAATGAATTAGTGGCATAAATCAAAGAGAGCACCTCTTTTATGCCACTTCCCTGCATAATATGACCAATTGCTCCAAAAAAAGACATGAGTAAATGGAAACCTCCAAGTCTTACTACGATCTTCGATACCTCAGATCCTTCAGGTGCTGCTGATACGATTTCTCGAGCTTTTGCATGCAAAGGCTGATCAAAAGTAATAATGCATACATCGTGATTATAACGTTTTGTATTTTCCAAAGCGCAGAGTAAAGTTGTGTAGATAGTATTGTAGTTACTTGCTGGTTGCTGAATGAATGGTAAAAAGAGAATTTGAGACTTTGAAAAATTCATGATATTACTCGTTAAACGTTCAATGTAACCGTTCCAACCAGGTAATAGTAAATCTTTCCATTTCCCATACAACCACAAAATATCAACTTTTTTCAGTAAAGATACTGCTGTGCTACTTTCATAATCAAAATTTTGTGCAACTATTTTACTATACCCAACTGCACCATCATTTTGATAGACTTTTATTGGTACATGAGCTTTTGCTGCAAAATCTTTCGCTGAAAGGACTTTGTTTACTCGTGATATGGGTTTTTCGGCTATAACTGCTGTTTTTGGAGTTATAATTTGAATGATACCCATTATGTGGAGCGTGTTATGACCGTCTAGAGTATGTACATTGAAGTCTGCAGCATATTGAATAATTGTTCCAGTTTTTGGTGGTAGAATATGAGGTGGACGATGAAGAACTGCTGCTGCCTCATACATCATAGTTTCATTATACGATGCACACAAACCAAAAGATGAAAAAATTTGAATAAGACGTTTTGATCCAAACCGTCGATGAAAAAACACTGAGAGACCCAATTGTAACCGTGATTTGAAAGACCTAGGCCGAACAGCAGCCATAATACAGTGACTGACATTTGTACATATTAATTTCAAGTGTTCCAATTTGGATCGTTTATTTTTCAAAGTTATTTGCTCTAACAAATAAGTCAAAGATTCTGGAATATCACTATTGATATCTTCGAACATCTGAGTAGGTGGAGGATAATTATCAGTGTCAAACACTATCGACTGAATATCTTCTCGAACGATTGCTGCAGCTGCTTCAAGTATTCTCAACCTCTCTTCCTTTTCATTTTGCTTTTTATTCTCATACCAAGCTTTGCTGAGGACGTCATGCTGATTATCGATGAAGCAAATGAATGTTGAACTTCCCAATTTCTCAGTTATAATGATTCTATTACCATACTTTAACTTGAGTTTTGACTTAATTGTTATATTATCGATCGATGATTCTTTGCAAATATCTTTCAATTCTTGTATTGAAAATTGACAATCATCATGATTTTCAATAAATGCAAATATTTCTTCCATCGCTGAAGTAATAGAATCACTTTCAGGACGGCCGATTTTACCTCCACTAATGGGTTTCAGAAACGAAGTGTAACAATCACTGTGGTACTAAGCCTCAGCAGCAACTAAGTCATATTCATACTGAATGCGGGCAATGACACTTCTTGCTACCTCATCAGAACGAGTCTGAGCTTCCTTCAAGATGGTTTTCTTGAAGTCAAGGGTTGAAACTCGAGACATTCTTCGTCGAAGATGCTGCGCTTTTTTCATTTCAGCCGTTTTATCTGCTTCATTGCCACAGAACAAACAGTATTTCTTGAAACAAAAAGACTAATCCCAGATGTGGTAGCTATTTCCATCTCACGCTGTCTTTTAGCTGCAGCGATGCTGCTCTTCCGGGTGTATGCTTTACGACACTGCTTATGTATAGTTACAGATGTTTTGTCCCTCAAATATTCATCGAATCCATCACCCCTTTCAGTACTTGAATCCATTAAAGTCTTAATCCACGATCAACAACCACAATTTCACTTTCAGTCAAACATTCATTGCAAATAAAGCAAACTTCTGACATTTTTACAAAATTTTGTAACGGCACTGTTTAAAAAGAGAATATAATTCACAAACACGTCTATTCACTACGAAAAATCGTTTAAAACTAACTGTATTTACTAGTATATGAGAGCTATGTCCTTCGGCAAAAGCAGGTATACGCTGGTTTCGACCCGAAAAATGTAGTGTCACAGGCAGATGTTTCTCAAGGCCAACCGCCCAATAGAATTAGGGACGGACGATGATTCACTCATAATTGTATATTTTTCACGTACTTGTGTGCATGGGGCAAATAAAACTATGTTCTAATATTTTTTGTTCAAATGGTTAACCCGATGATGCATACTGGCCACGTATGAGTGCATAATCGTATTTTCTATGTTTAAAATAGCCATAATTCGAGAACAGTGCACCGTAGAAGAAAAAGTGTTGAAATCTTTTTTGTAGACAATTTTACGATCTACAAACTTTGTTTAAACCATTTTTCGGATAGCTCTCATTGTTTCAGAGATATACGCAAAAAACGCAAATTTGTGACCTTTGATCTCGAATAAAAAACAACGCACAAGGGGGATCGATAGAGACTTTTGACATGTCATTTGTAATGACGCATCCAAGGTCTGCACAAAAATCCAGCTTGTTGGGAATTAATGCAAACTTGAATCATAATTTAGTCTATTTGGACTGGATTATCATTTTGATGTTTTATCTGAAAGTTCTGTGCAAAATCAGTTTGCAGCAAAACTTCGTCCGGCTTCAGATTATCCTTTTGATTTCGCAGCTCTTTCGTTTGCCTACTTACATTATATAAATGCTCAGTTAGTTGTGTAAACTGTTCAACCAGTTCATCTTTCAAGGCATCATCAATGAAACATTTTTTTTCAAGCTTCCCCACATTCCATTGTTCGACTTCAATTTGTTTCGATAAAAGCTTTTCTTTTAACAGTATTTCAAATGAAGATGAACATTTATTGCATCTTTTTTTCATACAGTCAGCTGAATGCTGATCACAAACAGTGTGTAATAATAAATCATTAATACTTTTGATATTGTCCTTCCATTTGCATTCATGCAACAAGAAGTAGTTCTCGCAATAGGGGCAACAACACACTTCATGGTCTTTCGACTTAACTACTTCAACTTCTACTGGTCGAAACTCACAAAATTTTGATAGTCCTATACCAATGGTGGGATTTTCCACTTTAAAAATCTCGCGAGCTTCCTTCAAATTGTACATCAGCAATCGTTTTTGAAGACACATTTTGGTTTTAGTAGTTGGGTCTCTAAAAGATTTTACATCCTTTTTGCCTGGACAAATTCGTGAAATTTCATCCTTTCGAAAAAACTCTTTGACCAATTCCTTCACTTCTTCGGTGATTCCTTTTCCTTGAGAAACAGCATTTTCTTTGAGACTGGAATTCCTACATCTGAAGCCAACTTCACAATGACTGCTATTCTTTTTCGGGGGCTTTGAGGCAAAGTAGACTTGACACGCTTTAAGGCCTTTCCAAAACTTTGAGGACTAGAATATGCCTTTTTGGGACTTGAAAAAACTGTTGCAGAAGACTCCGCTTTTTGTTTCATTCGCATTTTGCGCATTCTTAATTTGGTTGCTTCATTTTCCTTCTTCTTTAATTTTGCATCTCCTTTCTTTTTCATTCTCAAATTTTTCATAAATTCCTTAGCCTTTTCTTTCTCAGCTAGCCTTTGTTCTTTAGTTGGATTTACCCGGCTTTTCGGCTTTCTTTCAGCAGCAGAGAGGCAGTTAGATGTACCAGCCATGGTATTTAATACTTTACACCTTCAAATATAATAAAAAATACTTTAAATTCTAGAAATTTGGCAAAGAGTTTTATTACCAGTCTGTAAACACTAAAAAAACAGTGTGACTAACGTAACACATTAACATGTTACGTTGGTCACAGTCTTAACAATCAATCAAAAAATATTTTTTAAAAAAGGAAGATGAATTTATGTCACCTACGATGTGAACTAAGAGATTTTGAAGTTAAAAAGTTTTAACTTTATAAATACTTGAGTTATTGAGAAAACAATAGTTTTTTGTGACCAACGTAACATTCAAAACAAAATAAACTAACATTTTTTTGCATACCTTTAATATTTTCAAACTATGCCTTTTGTATGTGATAGATGAAGGTTAAATCTTGAAAAAAACTTGGTTTTAAAAGTAATTCCCCTAGTATAGATTTATCAACAGAATGGTTTTGAAATCCAATATCTGTGCATGGTAAAACAAATCCAACAACCATGTGATTTAACAGCTCTCACTGTTGCCAGATTCAATATACAAAGATAATGTTGTCAGTTCCTTAAACTACAATAGTTGTAGAATAACAAAATATATAGTTTTTATTGTTTTCAAACTTTTTTTTTAAGATTGAGGTTAAAGTTTCCGTGGAATGACCCGATATAATTACTTTTGAAAAAGTTGATGACGCTAGACGTCACCGAATTAAAGAAAAACAGGTGAGCGAATCTAAACCAACATATATGAAAAAACAAGGTGAAGAAAAGTTTGAAAGGAAACTTGCAAACTGCACAAATTATCAAAATCAACTAAAATGTTACAATTGCAATCAACCTGGTCATTATGCAAAGGATTGTATAAAACTTGTTCGTCTAAGAGGTTCGTGTTATAGCTGTGGATCTACCACTCACTTGCAAGGTAATTGTCCAGATCGTACTTTCGGAGCGATTAAAAAGGAACCTCGACCTGCGTCAACCTTGCTGTTGCAGCATAAACCAGTCAGACCGTTTCTGTTACCTATCGAGATAGAAGTTCAAGGGCACAAATTTCAATTAGAAAGTGTTTTCGATCCAGGTAGTGCCATAACTTTGGTAAGAAAGTCTATTGTTAATGTTTTGAATATGCAAGATTATGTTGTAATCAATAAATACCAAGGTATTAATCATTCAGATTTAGATATTTTAGGAGTGATTGATGCTAGAGCTAGTATTTCTGGTATTGCACTTGATTCTGTTCTTTATGTTGTGCATGATTATGCAATACCATGTGAGTGTCTGTTAGGGCGTGATTTACTATGTAATGATAAAATAAGTTTTACGATTAAAAATGAAAAATTGGAAGTTAAGCCTGTTTCAAGTAATAATATGTCTGATGAAGGTATGTCAATTTTGAATATTAGTTATACAGATAAGAATGAAATACATCTAAATATTAACCCTTGTGTGAATTCTCGAGCCAGGCAGAAAACTGTTGAAATTTTTATTGATCATTATAAAAATCCCGAGTGGCCTCAGCAACCGGAAACCAAATATGAAATGAAAATTTTAGTGGACCCAAGTCACACACCATTTTATTTTAGGCCTAGACGTTTGTCATATGTAGAAAATCAGGCATCTCAAAAACTTATAGAAGAAATGTTAAAGTAGGGAATAATTCGCACAAGCGAATCCGAATATAGTTCACCGGTTGTTTTAGTAAAGAAAAAGACTGGTGACTATAGATTATGTATAGATTTTAGGCACTTAAACAAAATATGTCTACGTGATAATTATCCGTTACCATTAATCGATGATTTGATAGATAGATTAAAGGGTAAAAAATATTTTACGGTACTAGATCTTAAAAGTGCTTTTCACCATATTGATGTTGAGCCACATTCTATAAAATATACGTCGTTTGTTTTGCCTTCAGTACAGTATGAATTTTTGAAAGCTCCATTTGGATTCAAAAATAGTCCTGTTTTTGCTAGGTACGTTAGCTCAATATTTAGAGATTTTGTACATGAAAACAAATTATCTATTTACATTGACGATATGATGATAGCTACAGAGAGTATCGGAGAAAATTTGCAAACTTTAGAAAATGTGTTCGATAGACTTGTCCGGAATAAACTTAGTTTAAGAGTAGATAAATGTATTTTTTTAAACACTAAAATAACATATCTTGGGTATATTATTGATGGTGGTACTGTACAACCTAGTGAAGACCATATTAAATCAATTAAATATTTTCCAGTGCCCCATACAGTTAGAGAATTGCATAGCTTTATTGGGTTAGCCTCGTATTTCCGTAAATTTGTTAGAAATTTTGCACTATTAGCAGGTCCTTTATACGAATTGCTCAGAAAAAATGCAATCTTTAAGTGTGACGAGAAACAGTATGAAAGTTTTAATGCTATTAAGAATGCTCTTATTACTCAACCAGTTTTGGCATTGTACTCACCTTTTTCTGAAACTCAACTCCACTGTGATGCTAGTTCGCAGGGATATAGTGGGATTCTTATGCAAAAGCAAGACGATAAATTGTTTCACCCTATATTTTATTACAGGAGGCGTACTACTGAAGGAGAGTCAAAGCTTCATAGTTTTGAGTTAGAATTATTGGCAATAATTAGTAGCCTCAATAAATTTAGGGTTTATCTTCAAGGTTTAACATTTAAAATTATAACAGATTGTAATAGCTTAAACTTGGCTCTTAAGAAAAAGGAAATTAATTCTAAAATAATGCGATGGTCCTTGGTGTTACAGAATTTTGATTATATTTTAGAGCATAGGGACAACTCTAAGATGAGACACGCAGATGCCCTCAGTCGACATTGTTCTCACATATTAGTGTTAGAGGAAAATAGCTTTGAAATGCATTTAAGTATAAAGCAAACACAAGACGAAGCAATTATGAAAATTAGAAAAGAATTAGACAGTACCCAGGAGTTAACTTCCTTTTCGTCTTTCTATCAGGACGAAGATTTTGAAATAGTGTTTGAATATGCATGTTCACTTGCAACAGTAAAAATCATGGTGTAAAATGAAAAACTATAGAATTCATTGGACAATGAAGAAGTGTCCAAAAATACAATAAGGTACGAAGATACTGAAAATGTAAATAAGTGGTTTGCTAACGATAGAAGTCTAGAAGATCAAGATAATGAAAAAGAAAATTGTGAAAATATTGATCCAACGTATGAGGCTGTTGAATACGATTCAAGCGAAGATAGTATAAAGGGTAATGATCAAAATAGAGATACAATTGTATTTAATTTAGATATTTGTGAAATGGGAATGGAAACCAACCAACAAGAAGAAGAATGTTGAAAAAAGAAGAATGGTCAAAACAGTAAACTAAGATTAGAAGAATGGCAGGGCATGCTTATGTAGGTTATACTCGAAACAAAAAGGGGGATATATTTCACAACAAGAAGAGGCAAAACAAAATCTTGGGTTCACAGAGCAAATCCAGTAAATGTCTAAAGTATAAAAATAGATTCTGTAGCACCATAACTGAAGAGGACTGTAAGCTTATATTTTTCAAATTTTGGAGTGAAATGAGTTGGGACCAAAAAGTGTATGTTTCTGGCCTTATAGAAGTTCAGCCAACTGGCAGAAAATATGTTCAAGATTCAAGACAAAGTACAATCTATAATTACTTTCTAAAAGTTTATAATGAAAAGAAGCAAGTACGTAAAAGAATGTTCCTGGTTACATTGGACCTTAAGGAATGGATGGTTACCAGCTGGTGCTCAAACACAGTCAATGGAATTTCTCCTTCAACTGATATTCGTAATACTACAAAAAAATCCTTTCGCCCTCAGTCCAAGCAAGACATAAAAATAAAAAAGTAGATGCAATACTTGAACAAATATTTTGAAGATATTCCTAAAATGCATTCGCACCGAGGGGCAAACCGCTGATGAAAATTTGTACACCTAATACAAAAATTACATTTAATACAAAATAATTCAATATTTAATGCGTAATACAAGGTAATATCCGTAATTCAAAAGTAATACAGAGTAATTCACTGTAATATATTGTAATTTAGAGTAATACAATGTAATTGGCTCCATAAGTCGCCTCCACCGACAAAAAAAAAATCGAAAATCCTTTTTAACATTTTTTCAAAGTCCGGACTGATAAAACTCATCTAGAGACACTCAAAAACATTTCTTGAGAAACAGAATTTAAAAAAACAATTCACGAAATAGCTACTACACACACACGCCCATGCGCGTGCCGGCAAGCACGCATGCACACAAAACATTCTAAAATTATAATATAGTGAATACCTTAACATACGAAGTAATATAGTTTTATGTTGGGCACAAATATAAAAACGATTTGGACAAGATAGGTATAAATTTTTTTATATCTCATGTAAAATGTTTTATGGTTTAAATATTTAATCTAGATTATCACACAAAAAATCAAAATTTTATAAGCAAAATAAAAGAAACTACCAATACGCGATAATTATAACAATTATCTAAAATTTTATTTCCAAATATACACTATATATATATATATATATATATATATATATTGCTGTGAAACCTACAAAATCCGTGAACTACGCTTTTCGAATCGAGCCTCACGAATTGGGCGTCAAGAATGCTGTGAAACCTACAAAAAGCTATTCATTACCTTCACTGTGTTGGTCCATTGACTTTCTTCCGTTAATCGCCTCGGCTGCTCCTCTAGATAACTTTCATCCTCATACATAAAAAAAACAAACACATTCCTACCACAAACATCAACGTTAACTCTATTTACATCAATATTCACAATACATTAAAATTTCAAAATTAAAATTCAGCATAAATTTTAATATCAGGAAATCTCAAAATTAAATTTATTATCATTTTAATGTGCATCCAGAATTAAAGTCCTTGTAGGATGCCTACTAATTACTATAACAATATATGCAGAGTACAAAGGGAGCATCTACCACCCCTTTACGTTAATTAACCAGCTTCGTCTAATTGAGCTCAAAGACATACCCATATTTTTATCATAATCCAGAACATCAATACTAAATACCCCTTTCTACTTAAACAAGCAAATTTCACCTTAAAATTAAAATATTATTGTTAGTACAATTTCACTACTGTCCATTTTAAATAAACAAATTATAAAGTTATTCAACACACACCAAAATATCAAAGTTCGAACAAAATAGTATAATTTACCTGAAGGTTACTGCACTCGTAGCTTCAATGTACATCGTCCCTTTGTTAATTACACCATTCCAACTGGATTATATTTACGGCTTCTGATTCTCAACGCTTTAAAAATTTTCTCCATCACCATTTATTTAAAGTTGTTTCTGGGATTTTCCGGAACTCATCTGTGTATATCTGAACCTTGTTTTGTGGATCCAGACACGTTTATGCACCATTTAATTATTAATACCCCCGAAAAATAACAAAGAAATTCATACTTCTTTCACCAATATACGCCAAAACTGCCTACTTTTGTGTATTCATTTGTCGTTGTAAATTTTACTCTACTATACAGTGATACTAAACTTTATAACCTTGTATCTTCTTTTCTAAGTGCACTAAAGTACATTCAGTGTAGCACGTAAAGAACAAACTGTTTTTTATCACAAAAATATTCGAGCAAACTGTTTAAATTATTTAATCAAAACCGGAAAACTAAAAAGCACTGTTTAACGCGTTCAATCAAGTCGAAGATCTAAGAGAGCTTGTTCATATTCACCTCGGTATATATAGAGGTTAGCCTGTCTGTCGGTCGAGTCTCCAAAACGGACAATTCTAAAGAATTTCGCCTGCTCTGTTCCCATTCCGCAGCCCGGCATGCGATTTTTACGAATTTTGCACTCGCCCCAGTTAAATCTCAGAAATTTCAACACGGCTTGCAATGTCTAGAAATAACTAATTGAATTTTCTACAGAAATGTTATTTCTACCTCTCAAATTTTGCCTTTTACTTTCAACCAATCGCAACCCCATGACGTTGCTCTACTCACGCCTTTTTACTATATGTGTCTCGGTCTTGCGCATATTATCTGTCTCTATCTACCCTGTTCTTATTAGTGCAAATTGATATTCCTTATTATCGATTATTTCAGTCCATGTGGACTATCTGGGTTAAATAACCCCGTATCGCGCCTTTCGCATTTCTCGTTACTATTAAGCTACGGTTTCTCCAAGATTCTTTGTAACCATTAATTATCTGCAACATTTACGCAGAATGAGCTTTTTAAAAATACGCAGGTGTTTAAACATACTATTAATTCTCAGAGCTTTATTTCATGGTATTTTATTGGGTTTTTACGAGTTTTTATAGATATTATCTGTTCCTAACGGTTCAATTAACTTCAATTACAATTAATACCCTTTAATTTTTAGTGAATCCTAATTAAATATTCAATTATTATCTGTACATTTTGTTTAATACTGGTTACTTAAAATAGAGTTAATTAATATAAATTTTGCACGCAATTTCTCTTTGTTTCTTTACTAGGAATAATTAAATTACACGTAAAGTTTTCTAATACTGCTTCCTTTTATATAAAGCGTCTTATAAATAATTTAAATCTCTTATTTTTAGTAAAACGAATGAATTTTTATGCTTCACGGTTTTTTTTAATAACGCGTACCTTTTCCCAAAGCTTCTACACGGTGATTAAAAATATGAGTAATATATATATATATATATATATATATATATATATATATATATATATACTCATATTTAGACCAGGGTAGAAAATTTAATAATCACATCAAATAATTTTAATCACCGTGTATAAGGAATTTTATTAAATAATACGCTTTATTAAAACCATGAAGCATAAATAAATTCGGCCGTCTCAGTAAAAATAAGAAATTTAAACCATGTACAAGACGCTTTATATCAAAAGAAACAGTATTAAAAAGCTCTGCGTGTAATGTAATTATTCCTAAACAAATGGAAATTACGTGCAAAATTTATATTAATTAACCCTATTTCAAGTAACCGGTATTGAAAAAAACGTACAGATAATATCTATAGAAACTTGTAAAAACCCACTAAAATGCAAATCCTAGAAGTGTTAGTTAGAAGTAGGATGTTTGAACACACCTGCGTATTTTAAAAGGCAATTTCAGTTTAATTTGTTTAGATAAACATGTCGATTCTAAGGATATTGGAAACGGTCAGATGCTTTAGCACGAAATACAAAACAGGGTTTATTTAAAAAGCTCATTCGGCGAAAATTTTGCAGATAATTAATGTTTACAAAGAATCTTGGAGAAACCGGGGCTTAATATTCACGAGAAGGTGCGATACGGGGTTATTTAACCCAGATAGTCCACATGGACTAAAATATAATCGATAATAAAGAATATCAATTTGCACCAATACGAACAGGTTAGAAAAGGAAAGAGAAAATGCGTCAAGCAAAGACACATATAGTAAAAGGCGTGATTTAAGCAACGTCACGAGGGTCACAATTGGTTGAAAATAGGATGCAAATATCAGAGGTAGAAACAACAATTTCTGTACAAAATTAATTAGTTTTTCTCGGACATGTTTTCGTACCGTGTGAGAATTTCTGAGATTTAAATGGGGCGAGTACAAAATTCGTAAAAACCGACGCACAGGCTACGGACTGGGAACATAGCATGAGAAATTTTTAAGAATTGTCTGTTTTGAGGACAAAAGCGACGTGCCGGCTATTCGCTATATATACCGGTGGTAATATGAATTTCGGCCTCTTAGACTTTTGACTATTCGATGCGTTAAAAGCTCTTACATCCGCGACTTGATTCAAGATGTTAAACAGTGCATTTTAGTTTGATAAAATAATTTAAAGTTTGCTCGTATATTTTAGTGATTCAAAATAGTTTGTTATTTACGTGCTAACATGAATGTACTTCAGTGCACTTAGATACAAGGTAATAAAATTTAGTATCACTGTACCAATTAGCAAAATTTACAACGACAAATGTATACACAAAAGTAGGCAGTTTTGGCGTATATTGGTGAAAGAAGTATGAATTTCTTTGTTATTTTTCGGGGTGTTAATAATTAAATGGTTCAAAAACGTGTCTGGATCCACAAAACAGGGTCAGATATACACAGATGAGTTCCGGAAAAGCCCAGAAACAACTTTAAATAAATGGTGATGGAGAAAATTTTAAAAGCGTTGAGAATTAGAAGCCGTAAATATAATCCTGTTGGAATGGTGTGATTAACTAAAGGGACGATGTACATTGAAGCTACGAGGACAGTAACCTTCAGGTAAATTATACTATTTTGTTTGACATTTTGGTGTGTGTTGAATAACTTTATAATTGATTTACTTTAAATGGACATTAGTGAAATTGTACTAACAATAAAATTTTAATTTTAAGGTGAAATTTGCTTGTTTAAGTAGAAAGGGTATTTAGTATTGATGTTCTGAATTATGATGAAAATTTGGGTATGTCTTTGAGCTCAATTAGACGAACCTGGTTAATTAACGTAAAGGGTGGTAGATGCTCCTTTATACTCAGACTCCGGTCTGCTTATATTGTTATATTAATTAGTAGGCATCCAACAAGGACTTTAATTCTGGATGCACATTAAAATGATAATAAAATTAATCTTGAAATTCTTTTTAAAACTGAATTTTATGCTGAAATTTAATTTGAAAATTTAATGTATTCTGAATATTGATGTAAATAGAGTTAACGTTGATGTTTGTGGTAGGAATGTGTTGTTTAATTTTATGTATGAGGATGAAAGCTATCTAGAGGACCAGCCGAGGCGAAAACAGGATCACTGCAGTTTATGACGCCCAATCGGTGGGACTAGAATTTTTTTGTTGAAAGGACCCAGTTCCCGCATTCACAGGAGTATATCACAGCAATATATATATATATATATTTCAAATCGAGCTAGTAATTGAAAGATGGAAAATATAAGATCTTGGACAGGACTTGAACCTGTATCCTGGTTTTGCCAGAACCATGCGTTTTCCAATTACGCCACCGAGACCGATGACGACAATTGGGAAATTTACTAATTTAAATAGTGTACACGACGATACATCAACCTAACTTTTAATTACGTTTGGCATTTTTGTCAATCATATCTGACATTGTCAAGTTTTTGACTATGTCAGTTATAGACAGGAAGCTACGCTCAAAATTATTCACTATAATACGATAGTGTTTATCAACTACCATGTGTAATTAACTACCTAAAGTATATATATATATATATATATATATATATATATAAAATAAGATTATCTGTAAACAAACTCTTATGAAAATAATAAAAGCTTGTTGACGAATACAAATCGGGCTAGTAGTTATATAGCCATTAACAAAACATTAGCTTTATTACTTCACAGGGGAGTAAACATCCTAAGCCTCATCAGAGATTAGTTTCCAACCCTATGGTCTGATGAGGCTTAGCAAAGCCGAAACCGTCGGTCAGTGGATGTTTCCACCTCTGTATAGTAATAAAGCTAATGTTTTGTTAATGGCTATATAACTACTAACCCGATTTGTATTCGTCAACAAGCTTTTATTATTTTCATAAGAGTTTGTTTACAGATACATCTTATTTTGTATATTGTTCTACACAATTTCTTATTGCGGACTGCAAATAACTTGTCTTTTTATATATATATATATATATATATATATATATATATATATATATATATATATAAATGATGATATTCTTGACCTTTCTTTATGATAATATAAGAAATTAAATTTTTTCTTGGGTATTAAGGTCTAATTAACTACGTAAATATTCAATAGGATGGTTTATTTTTTATATTACACTCCAAACGTTTCGGCTGAACATATTAGCCTTTTTCAATGGATATTCATGTCTGAAAGTAGAATTACATAACTAACCAAACTTTTTTATATATAATCATATTTTTGTTTGATGCATATATATATATATATATATATATATATATATATATATGCCAAACAAAGTAATGAAGATGTTCTAACCTACTAAGCTTACAGCTACAAAAATCCTCATGTATACTTCAAACCTAAACTAAGTTTCTTTCGTTATATTGCTTGGCAATATTATTAATGTCTGCCTTTTTATCTTAAACGGACCATTACCAATTAGTAACAGTGGTCCATGAAAAAAATTTCTACTGACAATGTCTATGTCCTCATTTTTTGGCCATACAAACTCGTCTAGGTCAGCTTTAAGAAATTTGACTTTAAATAAGTCGTAGTCGCCGTTTACAATTTCAGTGACTCCCAATTTACCACCAGAGTTCATAGCAAATAGTGTAATAATTTGTCAATGATATCTTTAAACTGTTTTTGGGTTTTATTTCTCCAGATGCACCTGAGACGTTCTCGGTGTCTGAGGAATCGTCTTCTAACGTCGCCTCTTCTGAGGAAGTATCAGAATAAGATTGGGCTAACTTAATTTTTTTTCTAAACTTCTGCGTTGGATTTTTAGTTGAAACATTTGGGGTGCCCTTTGTATTGCTCATAAATCGTCTTTGTCATTACTTAATTTTCTTGATGATTCATCAAGAAGACGACAATAAGACGACTTTTCGACTACCATACTGTAGCGGGCTACTATTAACGCGTTTCACCAATTTAAAACAAGTAATAACAAGAGTCTTTATTATTCACTGTTCACAAGTCTAATTAACAGTATATGCCTTATTTATAGGTGTTTTCAGTCCAATTAACAATGAAGCACTATCACACTAATGAATTTACAAGCACTAATGTCTTCTTAAACTAAATTCTCTCAACAACACTAAACACTACTATAATTTATTTATTACACTTTTGTCTATTTATGTATTGTACAAGCTGGCGGTACTATATACATGTTCACATAACACAGATTTATATTTACTCTTGGACTTTCAAAAGCGTAACTAATTAACTTTACACGATATAATTTATATTCCACATTCTGATATAGACTAACTCTGTACTTCATCAGTGGTTTTATTTATACCCTGAATTAAATAGATGAGATTCATACCCTGGTATGTGCTCGAACATTCTCGATTCCTGGAGATACTTGGGTTATGAAGCTTGTGTGTTTGACAGGTTGCCTAATAGTAGTTCGTAACAATACTTTTATCGTTTGTACTGGTTTGCAAGAACGGAGATTCTTCCTGATGGGTTATTTATTATGCCGGAAAAGTCTCTCAAATTCAAACTCTCTTTAATTTTGTGTGGAGTTACCAAATTGTCAAGTGAGTTTCGTGCAAGACCAATAGCATCACCAGGAAGAAAATTGTTATCAATGTGGACATCCTCGTTGTCGAAATCTTCATTATAGTCAGCGTGGATATATTTTACATTGTCTACAGCTATACCAATGTCCAGCCAATCACCTAGCACTGCAGTTTCCACTAGCACATCTGTAAGAGCTTGTTCAATAGTAGTTTTTATATTGATCTGTTCAATTTCTTCTAGTTTTACTACACCCTTTCAGGAATTAAGAAAGGAAGCTCTTTTTTCTTCTCTTGGGAAAATAAAATCACTACTAACATCACTCACAATATTATTGATAGCCCTAATTCTATTTATTCTGTGAATAAATTCTTTTGTACTAAAATTGATAACTGTGGAGTAAGTTCCTGTCATAGAACGAGCCATCCTAAATAATTGTTCGCAAGATTGGCTGGAGAAATATGAGAGATAAATATCATATTGAAAGTTTGTATTAGATATAGTAAAGTCATTATTCAGTTTCAAGCAAAGTTTAAGCTGAATTAGTACGTGAGCATTAAGTTCAATACAGACATAACAGTTTGTAGAAATAAAATTATTTTTATTGTTAGGTCTTTACTTTTCTTAATAAAAGCTCTCCAAATGCGCATAAAAAAACTGAGTACCAAATTCTATGCACTCGTATCTCTAGTGACAGAGAATGATCTAAATATGGTGATAATACGTAATGCATGGTTATTAAATAACTTAGAGTGCCATCCTTATGACAGAAGGAGAACATATTTTCTCTGTCGATGAGTATTTCATTTTATCATCAGCTTTTAAGTCACACGAAGTAAGTAAATGTTTATCTTTACTGACAGACTTGACCAATTCATGAAGATGTTCCGCAGTTGCTTCTTTAGTGCCTATTTGTAGTTTTACTTTTGGGTTTAAAATTCTCACTCGTAATTTAGTCAAAATATGAACGATGTCTTGCACATAATATTCATTATTGTTGAGTATGGCATAAAACCACTTCCATTTTTCTTTATAGATATTTGTTTCGTTTTCCACTTCAGTGCTAAACAAACCTGAATTAATGCTCATTGCTTTTAAATATCGGGAATTTCCATCTGCAGGGTATCCTAACACAGAAATTCCTTAGGTTTTTGCTGTCAAGTTTTATATATTTCCACCGTTTCATAACGTCACTATAGTTAAATTTATTGTCACTTCCGACTTCCAAATATTGCTAAGCATAAAGATGGCGAACCAAGTAACAGTGACTGAGCCACTATAACATAGGCATAGGTGGCTTTTGAAGCAGTTTTAAAGTAGTTTTCGATAACAATTGCCGATGTCGCAATATAAAATTTTGTCTGAGGTAATCCTTTTTTAATAGGAAGCATGAAACCCACTATTTTGTTGGTTTTCCTATCATACTGAATTTTGCCAGTTATTCTAGTAGCATCCTCTGAAATCCAACCAAATTTAGATAGATTTCGTTTTTCCAGAATGTCTCAAAAGCCCTCTGAAATCAATTTCGCCCTCATGAATATTGATTTCATTGTGACCTAGGAGTCTATTTAAAGTAGTTATTGACAGTAAACTGTTTTTAAATTAGAGTAAAATGTCTCGTACACTAGTCGCTCACCTGTGTAAACGATATACACTGCTAAATTTATCGACAATTCATTAAACGAGGTCCGGTTATCAGAATGTTTTGAATTTTTGCATGCGTTTAATAACAGTTTTCTTAGAAAGTTACTTAAAAATACTTTTTTATCATACAAAGCACGTTACTGTGCATATTAATTGATTATTTCTGGTTTGCGATGTGTTAATTAGAATTCTGTCAAATGCCCGATTAAAAAAAATCCATTGTTCGGAAGTAACTTTGCTTTTAGTCCAAAATTTTAAACTTTTTAATATATTGTTAAATTTTCTGACGCAAAATTAAAGGTTGACCTCTGACGTAATACCATCGAACACTCAGACCATTCTGCATCAGAACCCATACGATCAGTGTTTAAAGCATAGGAAGTGTAGTATTTTAATTTGACTGACCAAGTAGTTTTTGCTCAGATATATATTGATATTGTGCCGTTCCAACTTGAGTAATTTTATCTTTGCAATACGTACTTTATTAACATATTAATATTTGTCCAGTGTCCTATAATAAATTGAAATAAATGTGTTTTTTTAATAAATCCCGTAAGTTTTAGATAATCAGTATCTTCGATAATATTTACAAGGTCATTACGAACAAAATATTCAATATTCTTAATTGTGGCGCCATCAATTTTAGAGATAACAGTTGCACACTGATAACCAACAGATATAAAAATTTGTTTTATTTCACAAGGTATTTTAATGTTGAGGGCTTTTTCGGCTTCAGCAAAAATGTCAACTGGTGATTGGTTTTCGAGTTGAGTTGTCGACTTCCTTACAAATCATTTTCGGATGGATTTTCCCCTCGAGCTGAGTCTTGTTCTTCTAAAACACTAAGCGTGCTTTCATCCAACTGTAAAGAACATTTTGTTGTGCAATATACTCATGACTAAAAATATTTATTTATGTACCAAAAATAAGATTAACAGAGCAGAGCGTGTATTAAATTAGCAGAAAAACTCTTAAAATCAAATTCCCCAGTTTTTATTAAACGCTTTTATGGAACTTCACTTTATGGCACAGCACTACAAATTTTGTTATCAATTTTTAACCAACTTTTTGATGCCATAGAGCTTCGAAATTCCACACAATTATTTGTTTCCGACTGGATTTCCGATGACAATGCAATAACCAGCTTTCAGTTCGTTTTAAAATTGCTAAAATTAAATAATTTTCACGTATGGAAGTCTAATTCCCGGCATAGATAGAAATAGTTATATCTGACAGTGCCAATGTTGACAGAAATTCAAAATATTGTTGAGTTTTTCTCGGAGGTTTTACTGCTATGCTCTTGGAATTAAAAATGAAGAATAGAAAGAATTACAAATAAATATATACATACAAAAGTAGTTTTATAAATGAACGCTTTTATATGACAAAAATGCACTAAAAAGAAGAAACTAATTTGTATACAGACATCGTTTGTGTAGTTCAATTTCATATCTATAGTCACTTGAAACTTGTTACCCCGAAAACCAAAGCTTAACCCTTGTTTATATACTATAGTATATAAACAAGGGCTTAACTTCCTTTCTTTTGGAATATAATTTTCATCGTCTTACTGTTATTATAAATTTTGTTTACCTCGCCATCTAACAGCAAATAGATAAATTAAAGTGATTGGTAACAGCACTCTCGTATTATGAAAGATTATCTTATGTGCAATGAATTTATGTTGCATTTTATTTATGTGTAATATATTTTAGGTACATATTTATTATGCACATTGCAAGTACAGTGCGGTGAGGATTATGGAAATGAATTTATGCATCTCGAAAACTATGTGTGTGTTTGCATTTTTATGCAAAATGCAAGTTATGCATAACGACATTTATCTACAAGCCTTATCTGCTGACGGCATCGAAATGTTGAAAAATTTATAAATAAAAATTTGTTATTTGTGGAGAATTGAGTGTTTTGTAACAACTTTTTTTTACTTTTTGGCTGTATCTTAATTACTACTATGAGTTTACTTGAAAATTTTAACGTTACTTTCTATTGCAATCTAGTTTAGTTGGCTAAATGTTAACTTATAAAAAAACCTATTTCTACAAAAAGATGTATTGTCATGGCTTTGTGGCCTACACATCCGATAAAATTTTTATATTGTATTGTATTGTATTGTTTATTCATCCTTATTTGATCATTATTAAACAATGATATAGGACCTGTCAATTTACAATAATAATCTATATATAATGAAACAAGAAACATCAAAACACTGTTAGGCTATTAAAAAAACGGTGCTATCATAACTTAAAACTAACACAGTTTATAATAATACAATTAATACACCTAACTGTATATTGTAAATAATTAACAAATGTATATATTTACTATCCCAAATAAGATCACTAGAAATAATACGCTACAATACAATCACGAACATTTAAGGTGTATAAAGTAAATAAAATAAATATGATATGATAGTTTCTACAGCTGCGTGTCATGTAAATATTCATCATATGAATAGTATCCCTTTTTCAATAGTATAGTTTTAATTTTATTTTTAAATTTAACAATTGGATATGATTTGTAGGAATTCGGTAACTTATTATATGTTTGAATGGCTAAATACAAGGGGCTGCTTTCAGATTTCACAAGTCTATGTTTTGGAATCATTAATGTATTTTTGCTGCGTGTGTTATAATGATGCAGATCAGAAAGTTTTGGAAATGACTGAATATTTTTCCTAGCATAAATCAATAATTCATAGATAAAAATACATTGAACCGTTAAAATCTGACCTTGTATAAACAGTTTTCTGCAGCTCGCTTTGGCTTTTACCCCCATGATAATACGAAGAGCTTTCTTTTGTAGTTTAAAGACCCTGTTAATATGTGCTGAGTTACCCCAAGCAATAATGCCATAAGAGATCCGAGAGTGAAAGTGAGCAAAATAATACCACTTAACAATATGTCAATCAAGTTTTTGCAAAAGACACCGTATCACAAAGCAGCAGCTACTTAGTTTGTTACAGAGGTTCTTACAATTTAATTGGTGATAGTTCTTACCATTTAAAAGTCGATAAAACAGCTTACGAAGTCGGTAATACAGTTTAAGAGTTCATAAACACATCGCGCAAGCGCAATGAATAAGAAAGCGAGCAACGCCCCTGGCGGATGTAAGCGCGAACCTTATTACAGATTCCGCGCTGCCAACTACCAATGACGTCACCCTGCCAAATTACATTGCGTAATAATCGGAAATATAAAAATTTAAACAAAAGTTCATATCAGTGAACAAATTAAACACTGTATTACTTACCCCGGAAATCCGAACGTTCTGCGGGGTTGTCCTCTATCAAGGTCCATCAGGGCTCCCTCCCGGAGTTATTAAAGTTGGTGACTCGTCATCTCGGGTCGTGCAGTCCAGTTCGCCTCGGTGGCTTCATATTGTCACCTACATATGCAGGGAATGGGCAGGAATACTAGGTAAAGGCAACAGACAAAGACAATTAGGCAGGATATCTACATAGGTAAAGATAAGCACGATACGATACCTCAAAGCGACCACTCCACTCGATAGTTTTCGGCAAACAGCGACGTTATAGAGAGTACAGGAAACTTCCCCACTCTTTTGTCTTTTTCCCCATCGGCGCCAACTTATTCGTCCAACCCTCTAGCGTCGCGCACTCTGCGCAAACTCACTATGACGTAACGGAAGTACACGCCTAGTCTATTTAAATTCCGCGCACCGCTTCTTTTGAAATTATGGCGCGAAACTCCCGCACATCAAAACTAACCTAAATACAATGTTTAAGTGCCAATTGGATTGGCACGTAACAAGGTTATCTATATAGATATACCAATTTAATTTGCAATCTATTATAAGACCTAAAAATTTGGACCTTGAAACCTCTCAGGCTTGATTCACTCGACCTAATTAGCAACGAATAATCTTTGATTTTGTTAGATAGATTAAAATGTATAAAGGCCGATTTGGAGCTATTGAGTTGTAGCTTTAAATTATGGAAATAATGTTGTATTTGTCTCACTTTACTGTTAGCAGAATTAATTGATTCACTCATATTTTCGGTACTGATCAGGAGCGGCGTATCATCTGCAAACTGAATGGTGTTGTCTAAACTTAAATTATTTACATAAATTATGAATAGCAAGGGTCCAAGCACCGATCCTTGCGGGGCCCCTGTATTAGTGAACAAAATACCAGATTTTATGTTATTAATTTCAACATACTGAGACCTTTCACTTAAGAAACTAACAAACCAATCTTTGGCTACTCTTCTAACACCATAACTATATAGAATCTGAATAAGTATAGAATGATCAACCGAATCAAATGCTTTACATAGATCTAAATATATTGTCATACACTCGTTACCTGCATCAAGGCTTTCATACAGCTTATCTAAGAATTTTATTATAGTCAGAGTTGTAGATTTGCCAGATTGAAAACCAAATTGTAGGGGATTAAAAAGTTTCTGCTTAATGAAGAAACTAGTAAGTTTTTGTGCTACTAACTTTTCTATTATTTTTGAAAAAACACTTAGTAAAGAAATAGGGCGATAGTTTTTTATATCAGTGCCACATCCTTTATTTTTAAATATAGGTATTACTTTAGAAATTTTCAATGAATTAGGAAAAACACCGTGACTGAAAGAAGCATTTATAATATGAGTAAGTGGTGTAACTAAATATTTTAAATATTTTTTTACAAAGTTCATATTGAGCCCATCTAATCCAGTAGAAGATTTTTTCATTTTTGCAACTACATTACTAACATCCTCTTCAACTATTGGGGTAAGAAAGAAATTAGCACTGCATTGATAACGAGGAGCAGTGCAACTTGTTTGAGTTTGATTATTACATTGACTTTCATCATAGGATTTAGTAAAAAATGTATTGAAGTAGTCTGTTAAAATTTTAGGGTCATCTATTAATGCATCATTAATATTAAGTATAATTCCTGTTTTGCGTATTTTATGACCATTTATTATACTCCATGCAGTTTTGACCATATTAGAAGAATTTATTATTAAATCATTATGATATAATTGTTTGGCAGCAACTAACACCTTTCTATAGGTTCTCTTATATATCTTATAAAATGAAACTAATTCCGGTGAATTACTTAAGGACTCTAAATACAAACATTTCAGCCTTTTGGCTGAGATTCTGATTCCTTTGGTTATCCATTTCTTACTTAATCTGATATTGTTTTTATTGCACTTCCTTTTTAAGGGAAATGCGATATCAATATGACCTTATAAGAGGATATTAGCAAATTTCCCATATTTAGCATTTACATCATCAAGATTAAAGATATCTTCCCAATATTCACCTTGTAATATTGATGTAAAATGTTCAATACTGGATGAATTATTATAGTTACGAAAATAAATAGATTCAACCATGTTATTACGTGGTTCTAATCTATCTATTACTATCTTTTGGGCAACATGATCTGACAATCCATTTGTCACTATACTACTTTTAAAATCCTTAACATTTGCACTGACATAAATATTATCAAGGCAGGTTTTGCCTCAAGTCACACAGTTAATAGTATGCCTAAGCCCATACGCTTTTGTCAAATCATGAAGCCTATCAAGCTTGTTGGATCTGCTTAGGAAATTTATATTAAAATCACCCAAAATTGTTATCCTTGCTTTTCTATAGTGACTTAGTGTATTCAGCACTTCTGTAAAAATATTAAGAAAGTTATTAAATTTACCGTTGCAGCTTCTATAAACAGTAACTACTATAATTGTAATGTTAGATTTTAACTTAAACAAAGCGGCTACACACTCACAATCTTTCTCAGAGGATAAATTGTTAATTTTCTGCAATTTATCGATTACTTTCAAAATAAAATAGTTATTTTGGTCCCCTCATCAAAAGTGAAACACTGTATTTGCGAAGCAAATAATGAAACAATACGTTCTGAAAAAAGCTGTTAAATATTGTATGTATTATTAAAATAAAATAATGCGTGATGCGTATTGTGCTCTTTTTGGTTATTCATTCAAATACATAAATTAATTTGGGACATGGGGAATAATTTTTTTATATATGCACGGTATTTATGTGAATCAACAAAAGAAGTTTACTTTACATGGCAATACTAAGGACAATTAATTCTGCTAAACTATTTACTGCAACGCTGTTACGTGCCAAATCGGCACTTAAACATTGTTTCTAGGTTAAGTTTTGATGTACGGAAGTTTCGCGCCATAATTTCAAAAGACGCGGCGCGCGGGAATTTTAAATAGACTAGGCGTACTTCCGATACGTCATAGTGAGTTTGCGCAGATGGCGTGACCCTAGAGTGGTAGACGAATAACTTCGTGCGGATGTGAAAAAGACAAAGAGTGGGGACAAAGTGGGGAGAGGTTTTTCCGTGACGCTCTGAAACGTGGCCTTTTGCCTTGGTTCGTCGAGTGCAGTGGTCGTTTTTTTGGTAACGTATCGCTAGCTTTACCTATGTAGATATCCTGCTTGCTTATCTTTTGTTTGTCGACCCTTACCTGTTTTTTTTCCGTCATTCCCTGCATAGGTAGGTAATCAGCAACCTTCGGCAAACTGGACTCCACGACCCTGATGTCCATGCCCTGCTAGCAGCTCCGGAGGAATCACCATCTTTAATCCCTCCGGGATGTAGCCGGATATCTTATGTGAGTATTCTGTTTGTTAAAATTATTCGCTTTTATCTTTCATTGTTTAATTTTTTATATTTCCGATTATGGCGCAATATAATTTGGGGTAATGATGACGTCATGGTAGTTGGCCACGCGAAACCTGTAAAAGGGGTTCACGCTGCCCTCCGCTAGAGGCGTCACTCGCTTTATTCATTGCGCTTGCGCGATGTATCTTATGAACTTTGGTAACTGTATTATCGGCTTTTAAAGAACTATCACCATATAAATGTATCACGAATATATGAGCGTAATAACGCGTCATTTTATAGTTACAATTTTTTACGGAGAACGATTACCAGAATATCCAAATGTTCCCTCTTAAATTTAAAATAAGGGTACCTATACACTGTCGTAATCATACTTACCTCGTGTGCAGTTACTACAGTTGTCTAATGAAACACACAGACACAACCTATTGTTTTTAACACCATTTTGTCACTCTTGCATTAACTAGCAACGTACTGCATGCAAGAAGGGAATTAGTACTCTAATCTGGCTGCACGAACATAAAAAAACGAACTGATGCAGCAAAATTCAAGAAATTAGACTTCCTGTGCTGAATATAAACAAATAGTACTGCTTAATATAACGTAATACAGTGAAATTCCTTGTAATACAAAGTAATTCACTGTAATACAAGGCAATACTACATAATTCAGACCACTACATGTAATTCAATGTAATACAGTGCAATATCAAAGTAATACAAACGGCTTGTACACTCTTACGGTTTAAAAACTCGATAAATACAGTTAAAAAGTCGATAATTACCGTTAAAGAACGTCGATAAATACATCGCGCAAGCGCGATATAAAAAAGCGAACGAAGCCCCTGGCGGATGGTAGCGCTAACCCTTTTTACAGATTTTGCGCGGCCAACTTCCAATGACGTCACCAATGCACAAATTACGACGCGATAATCGGAAATTTATATAAATATAAGTCAATATATTCTAATGCAATTACTCACATGAATATTTCTCTGGGGTAGAGTTGGCTTCTATTCCAAGTCCATCAGGGCTCCATCCCGGAGGGATTAAAGATGGTGATTCCTCCGGAACTGCTTGCTGAGCATGGACATCAGGCTCGTCTAGGGTCGTGGAGTACGGTTCGCCGAAGGTTGCAAATTTATTCCTACCTATGTAGGGATCGGATAAGGAAAAAACAGGTAAAGGGCGACAACAAAGATAATTAGGCAGGATATCTACATAGATAAAGATAAGCACGATACGATACCTAAAGCGTCCACTCCACTCGATAGTTCAAGCAAAAAAGCCACGTTCAAGCGTCTAACGGAAACCTCTCACCACTTTTGTCTTTTCTGCATCGGCGCGAAGTATTCGTCCAACCCACTCGCGTCGCGCGATCTGGCGCAGACGCACTGTAACGTAACGGAAATACGCGCCTAGTCTTTTGAAATTGTGGCGCCAAACTTCCGCACATCAAAATTAAACTAATACATGTTTAAGGGCCAATTTGATTGGCACGTAACAACACCTAATATAACCAGCGGGTTACCCCTCGCTTCGCACTATTGTAGAAAGGACTCAACAAAAGTTATACCTTGAATGTCATTTCAAATCCAAACCCCGCCTTTACAGAATATACTTGAAAATGTACTTAAGAGACAATGAAACTTCTTTACGTTCCTGTTACTTTTCTAAAATATTTGAAAATTTTAACATAGCAATTATCAGTAAAAGATCAATGCAACACATGTGTTGGATTTAATTCAGGAAACTTTGCAGAAGCCGAATACAACCGTCATGTGACATTGAAGGATCTTGCTAGAAAATCAAGGGATTTAGACAAAACAAAATGTAAGGAGGGTATTTGTCATGCATTTGTTATGTATTTGCGGGCAGTTAAAATGTGTCCTGTAAACAATGCCAATAAATTTTATTTTAAGACCAGACTAAAGGTACATAGTTTGACAATTTATAACATGAATAATCACGAGTGCTGTAATTACTGGTGGAGCGAAGTGGAAGATCTATACTCTTCAATATTTACAACAATAATTATTGGCCACATGTAGGTGGTCTCCTTCAACATGCAGTACTTAAAAAAAATTATAATACAAAAGTACCGTAGAGAGGGGCGACTTTGTAACTGTGAGGTGACGTTGATCAAATGCACATCCCTACTTTATTCGTGTCTGTGTGGGGAGCAGTAACTCCAGTGGTATTGTTTGTGATGGGCTTGCTAACCTTCAATTCTATTTATATAACCAATCTCATTCTGCCACTTCAAGTGTGTACATCTCGTCGCTTAGTAATAACGAAATTGTAGCATACTTAATGATTTACTGCGCAACTGACTAAATGTGAGTATTATAGTGGTGTACATTCCACATATAGTTTTAATGTGTATGTTTTGTTTTAATGTCATTAGCAAAGCATCGGAATACTACAATATCTTTGAAATTTAAGTTAACTAGTTTCACAATTTGTAAATTAGCAACCTGGGGCGAGTTTGATCACTGTTTACTTTATTTATTTTCTTGTTCTAGGTCCAATATGGTTCGAGTGTATAAGAAAAAGCTTGGAACAAGATCTTATAAAAAGTATTCTGATGATGTGTTAGAAGAAACACTTGCTAAAATCGCTAATAACGACAACAATTAGGGCAGCATCTTGTCAGTACAAAATTGCTTTTGGAACTTTATATAATAGATTTAAGGGTAAATACGTTTGTAAACCAGGAGGACAACCAGTATTTTCGCCACCTGAGGAAAATGCATTAATACAGGCAATTGTAAGATATGGCGGCTGGGGATTTCCCTTAGATGTTCTTCATGTTCGTATGTTCATTAAACATTATTTAGATTAACGTGGTAGAACTGTAGCAAGATTCAAGGCCAATTTACATGGCAGGGATTTTGTTTATTTTTTGTTAAAGCGAAATAAACTGTTGCTACGCAGCGACTTGCAGCAAATATAAAACGTACGAAGGCATGCTTGAACCGAGAAACCATCGAGAAGTATTTTGAAAATCTAAAAGCAACACTTACTACAGATATTCCAGTGGGAAACATTTACAACTACGACGAATCGAATTTGTCAGACGATCCCGGAAAATCAAAAGGCATTTTTAGAAGGGGAACAAAATACCCGGAACGCGTGGTGTATCATTCTAAATCAGCAATCTCAATTATGATCTGCGGATCAGCAAGTGGTGTACTATTGCCCCCTTACGTTATTTATAAAAGTGACTGCATAAAGAACAAATGGTGTCAAAATGGTCCAAAAGGAGCGCCTTGTTGCACCAAATCTTGTTGTTCACAAAGAACACAGTTTGCCAGGACAAAACATGGTTGGATAAACTCCAGCACGTTTGAAGACTGGTTTACACTCACGTTTCTACCTCATGCGAAAAAACTTCCTGGCAGAAAAGTTCTCATAGGAGATAATTTATCATCACATTTATTTGAGTCTGTCATAACAGCTTGTAATGATAATAATATATCTTTTATGCTACCCACATTTGTCAGCCATTAGATGTAGCTTTCTTTTGTTCTTTAAAAGGAGCATGGCGAAAAAATATTTTAGATTGGAAACTTATGCATACAAGAAGCGGCCCTTTGCCTAAAGAAACTTTTCTGAAGCTGGTGAAAGAGACTTTAGTTGATATAGATGGTATCGATAATAAAATTTCAAAACATTTAACAAGCGGTTTTGTTGCCACTGGAATATTTCCAACAAAGCCCGAGAAAGCCTTGTGCAAGTTGCCAGAATCTCCTGAAAAGGATGTAAACCAAACGGTCCATAATTCTCTTACACAATTCCTCCCATCTCACAGGGCTAAACAACCTACTACTTCGCGGAAAAAACGAACAAAAATTCAAGTTGAGTCTGGACGAAGTATAACGGTAGCAGCATCCGATGATGAGGAGCATCCACAGAAGGGCGATGAAAGTGAAGAATCGACAGACTCTGAACTATTCTACAATGGATCAGAAAATAATGATGAAAATCCTGCTTCACCAGAAACCAGTTTAGATAAGTCTCGCAAATCAGAAAAATTTGAAAAACAATCCACTTGACTAGAAACCGGTTTACATAAATCTTTGAAAACTGGTCAGTTCGTGTTGGCCAAGTTTTATTCCGGAAGACGTCAAAAGCAGATCTATAGATATGTTTGTTTAATTCAAGATCTTGTTGATGAAGCCGAACTAATAGTTTTAGGTTTAAAATTTGTAGGCTCTAAAAAAAAGTTTAGTGTGGTAAAAGATGACATCTCTTCTATTACCAAAGATGACATTTAGAGTTCTACCGTTTCCAACAATTCTAACTGATAATGACAGCATTGTTTACACTTTTACAAATAACATTAATATAAAGGAAGCTTAATATGTAAAATATTATGTAGTTGGCATGAGAGTTTATAAATAAATGATTTCTACTTATTGATGCCATATATTCACATCCTTATACCTAAATAATTCAATATTTTAGTAACGGCGATAGATAAAAATATAATTTAAAGACTATTGTAACACTATATGGGGTGACTATTATTTTGAATCAAAAAATCACAGACGATCAAAGTAGCCCCACTCGAAGTTTAACTTTGATCAGGCTTATTTATTTTTGTAAATTAAAAAATGTAATCCAAAAAAATGTGTGCCCTCTAAAATTCGAGATGTCCAAATGATGCAATTCGGCTATAATTTTAGGCATATCCAATTCTCATAAGTTCAAATCTGCTCAAAGTCACCCCGATCCACTGTACTTGGAACCGGTTCACACTCAAATGGAGCATGTCTCGGTTCACAGTTTAATTGAGAGGAAGATAAAAAACAAAGAAATTACACTGCCATATGACTATGTTAGACTAACAAGGGAAGCCAGACAAAAACAGTTTTCTGACTCACGACCAGTTTAGAGATTATGATGATTCAGACTTGATGCATTACAGAAGTATAAGACCAGGATGTGTAGTAAAAGATCCGACCGTGACTGATTTAAGTGAACTTCATTATTTTACAAAAGGAAATATAGAATATAAAATTCATTTTTTTGGATGAATTAAAACAACTTCCTTAAAGGGTCAAAGAAATAAGGCCATATAAAGAACCATCAAAGTTATTTCAAAATAGACTTAAAATAAAAAAACAAAAATATAATGATTTACAGGGTATCAAGTCAGTACTTGCAACAGAATTTCTTTCGTTTTAGAACAATCTTCAGTACGAATAAGATATATTTTTTTATTTAATAATATTGGTATGATATTTCTTGGTATTTATATTTAGAAATTCCGTAATAAAACTTTAAGTTTAATTGCTGTTAATTATTTAACTGGTATGCTAATATCATGTATCAACTAAAACTTTACACTGAAATAACACGTAACAAACTGCGAAAACAAACGTTTTGGTTTTTTCACCCTTTTTTTTGTTATGCTAACAATGGAATTATTTATTATTAGTAAGTGATAGAATATGCAGTTAAACTTCTGTGAAACTACAAATGGATAGTTTTTTGTATCTCCTGAAAACTTTTCAAACTCATCTCTAAGTATAGGATATCCCAAGTTATCATTTTCAATGTCTGATTCCTGTTCTAATGCTGCTAGTTCTTCTCCTGCATATAAATTCCTAATATATTCTTGCCATCTACCCACTTTCTCTGCATTTTCTATAATGATGTTTCCTCCCGCATCCTTTATATTTGTACTATACGATCTTATATTCCTAAAATTGCTTCTAATTAGTTTGTGTGCTTCATCTGTCTTTCCTTCTTCCATCTTTTTTCCATCTTAGTTTGTATCTCTTTGCACTATTCATCAATTCATTGTTCTTTAGCTTTCCTGCATTTTCGAATAATTTCCCATTTTATGGCTTTGTATCTCTGTCTTCCTGTTTCGTCTGCTTAATTTTTTTATTTTTGTCTTTTCTCTATTAAATTCAGGATATCCTTTGTTATTCATGGTTTCTTTTTTTTGCGTATACCCCAGAATATCTCCGGCCGCCATGTCTAGGCTGGATTTAATGTTATTCCATTCTGTTTCTACTTCCTTATTATCAGATATTTTCTCGATATCTTTCAGCAATTCATTTGACTTTTTTCGAATCTTTCTTGAATATTTTTATCTTTTAGTTTATCAAAGTCAAAGTGCCTTTTTCTGTTTCATTTTTACAAATTTTTAAATTTAAATGCACCTTCATAATTACGATGTTGTGGTCAGTGTCTATATCTGCTTCTGGGTAGCTTGTGCAGTCTTTTACTTGATTCCTAAACCGTTGTCTAACAAGAATGTAATCTATTTGATATCTTCCTATATCTACAGGGCATCTTCCACATTTATCGTCTTCTAGTATGATATTGAAATAATGTGTTTGTGATGATTAAATTGTTCTTGTCACAAAATTCTAGCAGTCTATTTCCTCTTGTCATTTCTCGTGCCTAAACCAAATAAATCTACTACCGCTCCTTCTCTACCCTCACCTACCACTGCATTAAAATCCCCCGTAATTATTAAATTTTAATGTCCTTTTTCGTATCTTAATGTGTCTTCTATATCTTTGGAGATTGCTTCTACTTCTTCGTCGCTGTAGCTAGAGGTGGGCATGTATACTTGTATTATTACTATGTTTACCAGTTTAGATTCTAATCTAACCGTAGTACACTTTCGTTCTTTTGTAAGTAAGTTTCTACACAGTATCCTATTTTTTTTCTCGCATAACTATCCTCACGCCCAAATTTCCTTCCTCTGCTCCCGTATGAATTACCCTGAAGTCTCCACTCCAAAAATCCTCCCCCTCTGGCCATCGAACTTCGCTGATTCCTGCTATGTCTAGTGCTAACCTATTCATTTCTATTTTTAAGTTCTCTAGCTTACCTACTTGTTTCATACCTCTAACGTTCCACCTTCCGACTAGCAAAATGTTCCCCACTCTTTTTCTGAACTTTCCGATCGCATCCTTCGAAGTAGTCCCCTTCTGGAGATCCGAATGGAAGACTATTTTAACTCCGGAATCTTTTACCCCAGAGAATGCCATAATGTTTATTACAATTTAAGTATTCTGTGTATTTGGGAGGTATTGTGGTGGTTTCCCGTTGCCTTCCATATCGCGGTAGTGTGTCTTAGACCGCCATACCGACCCCTATAGTCTCTGCCAATCTAAGTACCAAAAGAGCTGCTGCCCTCTTTCGAGGACCTTTCTTAGTCTGGTTCCTCACTAACAACCCTACTACTTTGGTTGGACCTGCGGTTTGGCTCTTTAGTTCATTAGAACATACAAGCCATGTCACCTGCTCTAGTAATCTAGAACTTCTGCAAGGTGCAGGTTAATTCGAAGTGGAAAATAATCAAGTATGATATATTCGTAGCATATCAGTTATTATTTTCTTGAATTAATGGCATGATATTATATCGCACACCAGGGAAATACAATTCGTATTATTCGCTCGTCTATCATTCAACAAGAATGGGAAACGAAAGAAATGATAAGGTACCATTAACAAAAATTGTAACAAAACGTTAACAAGACTATTAATACATACCAGAATGAAGATAAATGTACCGTTATAACAAGATTTTCTTTCTGTTTCACTTTTCCAAGTAGTTTTCAGAAGTTAATACGGTAACTTTAGATCCCAAAAATAATTGACATAGTGAGTTACAGAACAAATGCCAAAAACAAGTGGATAATTACAGGAAGTTAAAAACGAATCAAACGTGCTAGCCTCTCACATGTCTCAGAATTTAAAACAATAAACGGAGTGACTGCTCTCACGATGATTGTGATCAATTTACAAAAATTATTCGAATGATCATCGTGATAATAATCACTGCCACTACTCTCACGATCACGATGTTAAAATGCGTGTGAATAATTTTACCTGCACTCAGAGAGTCGTTACTCTAACTTGATTGTGAGGTTATATGCAAAGATTTGGATATTGGATGAAGCTTAACAGGTTCAAACGATTCAAAAATTAAAATTTGCTTGTGCAATATTTAATATGGATATGGAAAATAATACAGACTCTCTTATAATAGGCAAGAAATTTAATTCGTTCAAGGAATTAAATTTATTTATAACTGAATATGAAAAATCACAACAGTGCAAACTTTTGATAAGAGATGCCAAAACAATTAAAGCAGCTTCCAAAACTATAAAGAGATACTTAAATCTAGGCATTGTGTATTACATAACATATAGTTGCATTCAAGGAGGTATCAAATTTATAAGCAAAGGTTCAGCAATAAAACAGACAAAGTAAGTTATTCTCATTGATAACTTGTAAACATATCTAATACCTAGTTGCTTTTTTAGAACTTTTAAAACAAATTGCAAATTCTTCATTAAATTAAGAGCATCGGATGGAAAGTCCTTGAAAATTATTTCATTAAATTTAACACATGAAAATCATGATCATTGTAGTGCGGCTATATTATAATTAAATATAATGTTATTCAAATTTAGTGCATGCACATGGTAGTTGGTGAGAGATAAATGGACAGAAGACGTGCGCTGGCACGAGAGAAGTAAGTTGTAAGAAGTTGAAGTATATATACGTTCCAGAAAATATATTGTTGCTGTCGGGATAAAATTGTAAATTAAGTTTTAGTATGTGCATTTTATGGTTAAACAAGTCAATGTACCAGTTTGAACTTACGACGCCCTGAAAATTATTTTTATTAAATACAACAATAAACAGAGGAGGTATTTATTTTATTTTAGAGCCCATATCCGAGTCTCAAGAGTACGGAAAGAGAAGCTGAGCACCACATTAAATGGCGCCCAACGTGAAGCTGGTACAGAGGCGATTTGTTTTAATCACTTCCAATGCTCAAATATTATGGAAATTACCAAGAAAGTGCAGTAGAAAGAAAGTTTGTTTATAGGCTAAAAGTGGCCCAGCTGTATACTCAACGCTATAACAGGTTTGCCACAATAATATTGCTCGTTTTAGTTCAGAAAAAGACTGGACTACCAGCTTGCATCATCAAAGTGGAATGTGGAATATTTTATTGTGTAGCGGGTAAATAATATGAAGGACATGTTGCAGCTGTTAAATGGATGCAAGCAGAAAATCCCATTCATTCGTGGGGATTTTTGAAAAAAAAACTGGTTTTATTATTTATGGTTAAAACACATGTACAGGTATTAAATTAACAATTGTTATGCAGTTTCAGTGGAATCGAGGGTTAACAGGTTAACAGTGACTGTTGAATATAGTGTTTCAACTAATTTAAAAAAAAACTTATTATTGTATGTTATAGGTTAGAATAGCTTGCAAGTTTAATTTAAGTAAGAGGTATTATTTGTATTGTTAAATTGAGAATGAATGGAGAAAAAATGATTGGAGAATCTGGAGAAATTACTGGCATGTCTGAATTGCAAAAAATTATGTTGCATTTAACCACAAACATGCTTCATATGCAAAATAGTATTACCCAATTAGCAGAATCAGTCCGTGAAAATTTTGAAACTAAGAATCCTGTGAGTGTACAGTTGGTACTCTCAGATGTTATTATGCCCTCTGAAAATAAAAAGTACATTAGTTTGTACCGGGAATTGGGTGGATCTGAATTACAGTACCGTCCCAATGGAAATGTGCACCCGATGCAATTTCTGCGTAAGATTAAGAGGTTGATTGTTGAAGTGGGAGTACCACAATCTGCACGGTTACACCTTGCATTAGGATGTTTAATATTATCAGCACGTGAGAGTTCATTTGTAATTTTTGAAAATTTTGAAAAACAGTTCAAAGAAAGATATTGGAATGCAGACCATGAGCGCGAATTATTTTTTCAATTAACATATGGGGAATTTAGAGTTGGTAGTAGGGCAGATGATGTTCTGAAATTAGCAATGGAGGCAGATTTTCTGTCTGAAACGGTTAATGAAAAAATTTTAGTAGGATGGTTAGCCAAACATTTTAGTTCAGAAATCCAGAGGGGTATTCTATTACAAGGGGTGGAAAGCATTGAAGTTTTAGAATCCTTTTTAAAAAAAGTTGACCAAACATACAGTACGGATGGTAGGACTAATGAACCGTTACAAGACCATGTTAACGAGCGTAAGGTAGAAAGAGCTAGTCGTTTTAATTCGAATCAGATTTATCCAAACAGTAATAATAATTACGGAAGGGGATCAAGAGAGTCCCAATCAAATTATAAACATGAAAATTGGCGGACAGCAGATAGGAATGAAAATGTTGCGACTAATGTAAATTTAAATGACAAACGAGAAATTAGGTTGCTTTCTACTTGTATATTGGAACCCGACGAATTATTAAGTGAAGAAGAGGAGGTTTCCGCTCTGCGGGACGGATCGCCTATTATCCAAGGGGTTATTCATGGCGAGAGAATAGATATTTTAGTAGATACAGGAGCCAAATCTTGGCAGTATCAGAATCGTATATCAATACAATGAAAAGTGAAATAAAATTACCAATTTTCCCAGTCACCAACCTGTCAATTTCAGGAGCTGTAGGAAAAAAATTAAATAAAGTATCAGAGCAGGTGTTGTTACCTATTAAGTTCGGTAAGCAAAATGTTGAGGTTTCATGCATTATTGTACCTAAGTTAAACCAAAGGCTAATTCTAGGTAGCGATTGGTTAGCCTTTCATAAAGCGAAAATCGATTTCCAAAATGAATGGGTTAAGCTCCCAACTTTAAATTTGAAGTTAAAATTTTGCGAAGCGCAGTTAGTTGAAAATTTGGTATCGATAAATTTAATAAATCATCACCAAAGTTATGGTAAGCATGAATATTCCGAAGCCGACTTACGAACAGCAGCTCAGGCTGCTGAAACTTTTAATGATAAGGAAAAAGAGCAACTGCAAAACTTGTTGTGCTCTTATAGTACGGTATTTTCTGATTCGCCAGGTAGGACAAATTTATGAACATATAATAGTGTGAAAAATGAGATTCCGTTTTTTAAGAAATCATATCCAATACCCTTTGCATACAGAAACGAAGTAAGGAATCAAGTCAATAATATGTTAAAGTGTGGGATTATTTTACAATGCCAAACCGAGTATGTTTCACCACACATTGCAGTAGTAAAGAAGGATAAGACAATTTGCGTCTGTTTAGACGCTCACTTCTTAAATTCAAAAATAAAAAAGGACAATGTTTTACCTCCTTCTCCAGAGGAGTTACTAACAAAATTTAAGCATGGACAGGTGTTGAGCACTTTGGACATGACCGCCAGCTACTAGCAAATTCCGATCAAGCGAAAACATCGTAAATATACAGGTTTTCTTTACGAAAATAGTACATATTGTTTCAACGTTCTTCCTTTCGGTTTAGCGACATCAGTTGCTAGCTTTATTCGGTGCCTCAATGAAGTGTTGAGCCCAGAATTTGAAAACTTTGTATTAACCTATGTCGATGACATTTTGGTGTTTTCCCAATCGCCTGAAGAACATTTAGATCATCTGAAAAAAGTGTTTCAAAGATTTGCTCAATGCAATCTTACCATAAAATTAAAAAATCCCATTTGGACAGAAAGGAAGTTGAATTTTTGGGGCATATTGTTTCAAATGCTGGGGTACGAGTGAATCCGACTGGTATCAAATGCGTGCAAAATTTGGCGGTCCCTCGGAATATAAGGGAACTGAGAAGTTTCTTGGGTTTTATTAATTATGAGAAACGCTACTGCAAAATTTTTTCGGAGTTAACATATCCGATACTCAAGTTATTAAAGAAAGGTGTCAAATGGGCGTGGGACGCAGAATGTGATAATGCATTCAAAAATATAAAGCTAGCCTTTCTGGGTTTGACGACGGTTGTTCACCCTGACTTCAGTAAAGAATTTTATGTACAGTCTGATAGTTCAGACCGTGCGATTGGGGCAGTATTGTTCCAATTAGATAAAGATAATAATAAACAAATAATTGCATTTGCCAGTCAGATCTTACGGGGTCCAGAACTTTGGTATAAAATAATGGAGAAGGAAGCTTTAGCATTTGTCTTTGCCTTAAAGCAATCGCGGACGTTAATTTTGGGTTGCCCAATAACTATTCTAACCGACCACAGGGCCTTAACTTTCTTGCTCAGTATGAAATTAACTACAGCGAGGCTTGCCAGGTGGGCACTGTATGCTCAAGAGTTTAATGTTAAAATTGAGTATTGTCGGGGCAAGGACGATGTCCTTGCTGATACATTATCACGATATTTGGTTACGGATAAATCCCAGGTCCAAATTCCCAGCTGCAATGGGGAACCACTATCAATATATTGTGTTAGAGGTTGACACAAAAGTTTAAAAATTTAAAAAGTAATTTTAAAATTCTTCAAGTGGATCAACAAAAGGAAGGTTGGATTCATGAGAAGGTGAAAATATTGGAAACAGAGATGTATGAGGAAGCGGCTAAAAACGAAACGTGGTATCAAGTATATAGGGGGCTTTTATTCAGAAGGGGTAGTTCTGACTCCCCAGGATGGAAGCTATTCTGCCTAGTGCTCAAGTTAAAGGATTGATTTGGCAGCAGCATGTGGCGATGGGGCATTGCGGGTATAAAAAGGTTTATGCTCAAATGAAGGGTGTATTTTGGTGGCCAAGAATGTATAGACACATTCGGCAGATAGTGAGGTCCTGCGAAAGTTGTCAGAAAACGAAATTTGGGAAAATCGGCGTTGGAACAGTTAACTCAGTTACGACCACTGAGCCTGGTGAGCTCGTTTGCTTGGATTTGATGGGACCATTGCCCATATCTAAAGGTGGGGTAATGTACATGTTAGCAATTGTAGATTCTTTCACTCCATTTGTAAAGTTGTATGCTTTAAAGAGGGCGACAACAAGAGCGATATTGAATCGTCTTGTTAGCGATTATTTTCAAGTAGTTCAAATTCCTAAAGCTATTTTGTCTAATAATGGGACTCAATTCTGTTCTAAGCTGTGGGAACATACGTTATCCCAATATAATGTTAAATTGAAATTTACGTCTGTTTATTTTCCCGAAGGGAATAAGACTGAGAGAGTCAACAAAGAAATTGGAAGGCTTTTAAGGACCTTTTGTTTTAATAAACACAAGAAGTGGGCTTATTATTTACGTGAAATCGAGGGATATATTAATCAAGCGGTACATGGTGTAACGGGTTTTGCACCGGTATATCTTCAATTTGGAATGTCTGTCGTCAACGATGCTGTCAAGTTGATTGACTATCCTTCACAAAACTTACCTGAATTGTCCAGGCAGCAAGTAATACATTTAGCTCAGGAACGCGTCTTGTCGAAGGCGATGAAACGAAAGTTAAGATTGGAACAAATCAGATGCCCAACAGTTTTCAAGGTCGGTGATTCTGTTTTGGTCAGAACACACCCGATATCGTCTGCATGGGAAGGTACTATATCAAAATTCTTCATGTTATACGAGGGCCCTTTCATAGTTACTGGTATACCTGGGGCCAACGCTTATAATTTAGTTGACGAAAAGGGTGTCCCGAGGGGGCAACACAATGTGAAAAATTTAAAAAAGTTTGTCGATCCAGTACTTGAGTTAGATTCTCTGAATGCCTGAGGTAGCGAGGTTGAGTAGGTGCTGCTAGGGCCTTGTTCAGTTAGTACGATTTAGTTAAACACTTATTTTAAGTGTCGTATGTGTTAGTGCACTTTATTGTTTTAAAATATTCATATATGCTATATTCATATTTTAAGAGGGGGGTAGATGTAGTGAGGCTACATTATAATTAAATATAATGTTATTCAAATTTAGTGCATGCACATGGTAGTTGGTGAGAGATAAATGGACAGAAGACGTGCGCTGGCACGAGAGAAGTCAGTTGTAAGAAGTTGAAGTATAGATACGTTCCAGAAAATATATTGTTTCTGTCGGGACTAAAATTGTAAATTAAGTTTTAGTATGTGCATTTTATGGTTAAACAAGTCAATGTACCAGTTTGAACTTATGACGTCCTGAGAATTATTTTTATTAAATATACAACAATAAACAGAAGAGGTATTTATTTCATTTTAGAGCCCATATCCGAGTCTCAAGAGTATGGAAAGAGAAGCTGAGCACCATGTCATACACAAGTACAGATATAACACTGACAATTTTTTTATATGACGAAATACATGTTTTAGAAAGTATACCAACATTTACCACAAATTAGAAAATTAAATAGTGACCAACAAAAGATCATGGAAGATCACCTGTCTGTTGGAAGTAATACCAAATTGTTGAAACAAAAAGCTAGTTTAGAACATGGTAAGCTAATCACTTTAAAGGACATACAAAATATTAAATATGCCATGAACAAAAATTTAAAGAATGATTTAATTGAGGTTGTTGAATAACTTGAAGTTGAGTACAGTAAGTGCAGTGATTTAATTTATAAATTACTTATAAATATGAATTTTGTAGAAGCCACCGTATCAGTATTATGCGATGAAAATGATAACTTTCAGGCATTATTTTTTTGTACCCAAACAATGAAGCAATCAATCGTTATCAGCATGGCCTGAAATTATATTTGTAGATGGAACCTATAAACTAAATGATGTTGGATTGACCTTATTTTTATTTGCTCCTGAAGATTCAAATGAATTAACAGAAATTGTTGGGGTTTCGTTTATACACGCTGAAACAAAGAATACTTATAAGTGGATATTTGAAATTTTTCAAATGGAAAATCAAGTTTTTACATCGCAAATCCAATGTTTTATGGGCGACAAAGATTTAATAGAGCGGGATGTTATAAAAGAAGTATTTCCCAACGCTGCTGTAAATATTTGCGTATTTCATACATTAAAAAACCTTTAGAAGATCTATAACAATGGAAAAAATGCATATTACAGCACAAGAACGTAATACTTCTTTAGAAATATTACAAAAATTAGTATATAGTAGGTGTGAAGAGGATTACCAAAACAATTATTTGTTATTTTTGGAAACTGAACCAGATACTGTCATTGATTATTTTAATAAAAATTGGAAACAAATTAAATCAGACTGGGACCAATTCAATATGACTAAAGGGAATATGAAAAATAAAACCAATAATTGTCTGGAATCGATAAACAAGCAAATAAAAGCAGTTGCTACAAAAAATAGTCCATTAACAATATTTCTACGATCATTTTTTAGTTGGATGTTTTCTTATAATGAGGAGCGTAATTATAAAGCATCGCAAATTGTTTTAAAACAACAGATAACTAATTTTCCTGAAGATAGTGTTGAAACACAATTTCAAAATTTACTTACTAATTTTGCATATCAGCACGTTTTAAAGCAATTGCAATGTAGTGATCATGTTACATTTTTGAACACCTCTTACAATTACTTTCAAGTAAAATTATCCGAAGGGAGCAGTGGTAAGATTAAAGTTGATGCTACTAATTGTGAATGCTCTGAATTTAATTCCACGTGTTTACCATGTAGGCATGTGTTTGCTATTCGAAAGCTTCAAAATTTAGAATTATTTTGTAAAAGTGTGTGTCATAAAAGGTGGTTGTGCTACCCCTTTTCCGATCTCCCAGAGAAAAGGCAGTCGCCAGACACGGTGGAATAGAATAAGGTTTCCCCGCTAACTTAATTTGACTGGGTCGTGGGTCATGGAGACCAAACTTGAAGCCAATAACTGGTGTTAAGATAATTTTGGGCGCCAGTAGACTGCCTGGAAACCCTAAAGCTCAAAATACTGAAAGTGACGTCTTCAATCACTCTCATACAAAAAAATGCCTAGCAACGACTACTCATAGGTATTCAGGGAGCAATAATTATTAAAGCTCAAAATAACACTATGTATATTATCCTCTTAATTTTTAACAGTTTCAGAACTTACTAACCGTTCTATCAATCCCTGTGTATATACTGGATCAATAACACTTTATACCGATCAATAATATTAATTCACGCAAGGTAAAATCTTGGAAAACTTTTATAAAAATTTACCTTTACCTTTGCTTTACAAAAAAATGTTATTCGTGACCTGCTTTTTGTGTACACAGAAACCAGTCGTTACGTATTTTTTGTTTGTTGTTGGGCGCCGGTGATACGAATTTTGTAGTTTTTTGATGATGGGCGCTAGTGAAACTTAATTTTCTAAATGGGCGCCAGCGAACAAAAATCTTCCGACATAGCTAAGGGTCTATTCCTGGGTAGAGCAATAAGAAGTGGGGGGGTAAGTTGTATTTTGTTTGCAAACCAAAGCTAAACTAAGTTAAATAGGCGCCACCAAGTCCTGAGATAATCACGATAAGAGCAAAGCACAATTCTAAGGGCGGACGTGGAAACCCAAAGATAAAACGATCGCCTTCGTTGACAAAAACCTGTCTTATAAAAATAAGACGCACTCCTGTAAGAAATTACAAAGATTAAATAAAGAAAAAGTAGAACACCATTTGTGTCCTATAAAAGTATTAAAAATAAAAAATGTATATCCAATATGGTATTGGCACAAAATTATTACCCAAAAATTCTACCTTTATGTTATCAGATTTGATCGCATTTGACCAAAATAAAAGTCTCAAAGTTTAACTAATTGTTTACTGAAGTAAAGGACTTTCTTTTAATAATTATAACTTTTTAACATGTAAAACAAATTTTCAACAATAACATTTATAACAAAGTCAAAATTTTGACTTTTTAAAGCAAAAGACTGCTCTCTAAACATAAACTTGTTTTAAATATTTGATCAAAATAATTTGTAACCACAATGCATTGAACTAACATTTCTATCCTGGGCAGATCTTATCAGGTAGATTACAGTTTCATAATTATTACGCAACGTGTATTTAAATTTTTATACTTAGTTTTTATAATTTATCTGTGAATAAAAGCTAATTTCAAGATTGAAGAATGTTTAATTTGAATTTTAGGAAAGCTGCACGAAACATCTGCTGTCACGGCAAACATCTGTCAAATGTGCTACATCACAAAAAAGTATAACGTCGAAAATATACCTTGAAATTTATCTGAAGTTCAAATGGAACAAAGCTTACAATTATATAAACATAACCTGACAAAATTTCTTTCTACGGTTTGTAAAACCAGTTCAACAATAATCGAATATGAAACAGGTCATATGTTCATAAACATGATAGCAACTTTCGTGATTTTTATATGACTGTCTGTTTGTCAAAGTCTAATGACATTCTAACAACATGCAAAAATTTCTTAAATGTAATAACGAACCAAAACTGCATCAGATTCTCCTAGACAAATCCAAACAGAAATTCCATCAGTTCCAAACAATACTATAAGCCATTTCAAACTTAGGATAACAGCAATTGCGACCACATGTCTGCAATTTCCAATACAACTTACAAAACCAAAATCTTCACTTGTCGTTCTCTATCGTTTTTCGTAGGCGCGCTAAATAAATGAAACAAAATTAAATGAAGTTCGTACAATGTATAAATTAGAAACCGTTAGTAGAAGTTACTGAAATTGTTCCAAGTCTAGCATGACCTGAACCACTCACACAAATAATTCAACCTAAGGTCGCATGCCTCTAGCCTGGAATACATCTTGATGAATTGATTGCTAGGGAGCGACTCACGAACCAAACTAGAAACGAACGATAGCGACGTTAGAGGTGTGGAAATACGAAAGCGACAGGATTGCTAGAGATGCTCACCAAAATAACTTTATGTGACACAGATATTTTACTATAAGAAGATTATTAAAACGAAGCGTTCCATTATGTACTATATGGAACATTATTAGAGAATAAGGCACGCTTGGCGCATTATCCTCGTAATTCAATGCGAATAATTATTGATCAAATTAAACATGTTACACAGTAAATTATCTTAGGAGCAAACCCGATCTTGGAACAACCTTCCAATATAAACCTTTTACAAAAGGGAAAGCTTTGACGCTTTAAATAAATGTTATAGTGCAAAATCTTAGCTATAAATTTGATGTTATTTTCAATTTCATAAATAAAATTAATGGACTTTACAAAACTGCAAAATTAAGTATTTGCATAACTTACCACCTCCAGATTACTATTTATAAAGGATATAAAAATACGAAATCCTTCCAAATTAAAATGCCTGCACGGATAACGCCAAATAACCATCAAATTCCGTAATGTTCATAACTGAATATGATTCATCCATTTAAATTAAAAGCTGAATTCTTTAGGTTTAATGGCTCATACGATAACCAATGTGTGATACTGCACTCTTCAAACATAACAGCCAGAAATCCTAAACATCTGTCCAGCATCAACTAAATGTATCCATAAAGATACGACAAAACTAATAACGACAATAAGAGCGAAAATAAGAAGCCGATTCGTGTTTACTCAACAACACGACTACCAGCTCCCTTAAAAATTACAGCAAAACCAATTTGCTAAACAACCATATGCCTATTTTTATCAATCCAGACCAGATATCTGTTTAACAGTGAAAACCCATGCACCAGCCAAAATTCTATATAAATATTTTCACCGTAAATAAAGTGTACGGAGATCCACCAAAGGTGTAGGATTATAAATTGTACGGCCGCTATGCCAAATTCATTATTCCGTAGCACCTTGCAAGAATGGCATATGTACTTTCAACTTACGTTGTTCACGATCTAAGACAAAGTTCTGTCGTGTCGCCGATAATGTAAAGAGTAGGGACCACAACCGGTACCACTCTTTAATTAGTTACCAATCAATTTAAATCATTTAATAAATAATAGACAAATGCTTGACAACTTAAATTAATATAGATTTGTACAAGAGGAAAATTTATATACAGAGCGTTTATTAAAGATGCACTCGACAACACATAAATAGTAAGTGTTGAAAGGAAAGAAAATCAACACGTTACAGTTGAAAAGTGAATATATAAAAAATCAAAGAATATATTTATCTGAAATTGAAAGTGCAGTTCCGCCACCTTCAATTTGTCATAAAAACATAATCAGAAAGCTTTCCTCTTCTGAAAAAAGAAAAGCAGCAAACATTGTTACAGCATCTATAGTAAATTTGGTTTGCCTATCATCAAATTCCATTTTTCAATACAGAATTGAATTTAATTGGTCAGTCGGCAATGAAGTTAATTTAATCCAAACAAATGAAGTTAATGATAGTTATTTGGAGTTAAACATTGAAAATGAAGTTTCAGTTAAAGAAGAAAATAGAAATGCAAGTTATGCAATTAAAATTAGACTAGATGTAACTGAAAATGCAAGTCCAATACTTCAACAATGCGGTGAAATTATTGAACAAGCTTCTTCAAATGAAGATAAAAGTAAATATTCCTTTGCCAAAAATACTGACTTTAAAAGTGGATAAAGACACAATCGTTAGTCAACGTACACTATACTCTACATCTGAAAATTCAATATCTACCATTAAAATGCCTCCTAAAATACGTATCAAAGGAAAACCTAAATGTTGTAATACTACTGTAATTGGCCGCAAATGTCACTTACCAATATCCTACATTAAGAAATCTGTGCTAGAGAAGCAAACGTTTATTCTGTATTCTTTGGGTGTTAAACATAACATGTTGTTGCATGTTTTAAACAATGAATACAATTTAAGTGCTGTTGATATAAATACAAAAAATTTTAGACATTCTCTTTATGATGAACGTATAGATATAAAGCTAATAGAAAATTTTGCAAACCCTAACATTTTTACACTGATTAATTAATTTATTAATGATGAGAAATCAAAATTAATTTACCTAAGCATTTCTTGTTCTTTGCCTTTAGAAGCAGATTGCATATGTTGCGACTGTTGTTTGATGTCATATCATTTTAAATGTGCAGATTTAAAATTTACATCAAGACGAAGAATTTGGTTTTACAATTTGTGCATTTCTGGCTAAGGCATATCTGGTATTCGGCAATAAAATTTTATTCAAAAATATACTGAGTTACTTATTTATACAATGAGTGTAATTGAAATGAGAGCTAAATTGGTATCTCCTTTTGTCTTCCCATTTTTGAAACTTTTATAAATTGTAAATGCTGTTTTTTGTATACTAGTGTTTGCAAATCCTTGTTCAAGGAAACTGCCTGGTTTAAGGAATTCTAATCTCATAACCTAACGAAATTCCTTTAATTGTACTTTATTAATTTTACATACACTACACTACACCCCCTTCACTGAATCTCGGTAAAATAGGGCATAAAATTAGAAAACAATAGAAGGGGAACCGAGCTGTATACAGGCTGTGTGAGAATTTTAGGGAACTGTGTAGGCTAGCTCAGAATATAAATAAGTGCAGGTACGTGTCCAACCAGTTTTGAGACTGAAAACCTAATGCCGAAAAAATAAACGCAGATAAATCTGATGTATATTATAAACAATTACAGGTGTTTGTTGTGAAATATCTGCAACTAATGTTGACTTTGCGTAAAGATATATTGGAAAAATATTAAATCGGTAAATGTTCAAGTACTGGGGAAACTTGGCAGCCACGGGCTGCTTACCCCCTTCACAACCACTGAATGTCGGAGAAATAGGGAATATTATTGTAAAACAATAGAAGGGAACCTAACTGCATCTAACAAGAAAGAACAGTGCCTATGATGAAAGACATCAAACAGACACAAGAAGAAAATTGTTGAAAGCATATGTGTGGAGCACAGCACAGTATGTGTATGATACGGGTAGTAGGAAAAGCAGACAGAAAGAGATAGAAGCCTTCTGGAATGCTGTGCTTCAGATGTATGAAGATGATAGCATGGACAGATAAAGTTAATAACAAATAGGTTATAGAAATAGTAGGGGAAGAAGAATATCTGTGGAAAAAAAATAGGAGACATAGAAGGGCAGAATATGTTCTAAGGCATTTTTGGGAGATAGTATGGGATATATTACAACCAGAGATAAAAAAAGGAAGTAGACGTAGACCTAGATCAGACAGTGATAGATGCAGACTGCAAATTTCAGGGAAATGTGTAGGTTAGTTCAGAATAGGAAACAATGATGGTACACGTCTAACCAGTTTCAGGACTGAAGACCTAATGATAATGACACTACATAGCTATATGTACAAAAATTTTATGTGAAAGTGAAATCAAGTATTAAAGAGCATTTCTACTGAGCATACCATTTTTATGTAACTAAACGGAACTAAGCAAAAGTGTATGTATAAAGCAATCAGCCATAAAAGAGCTTCTGTTGGAGGCTTACTCTACACAAATAAGCAATAGCTATTAACATTTTGTGTAACATTTGAATATTAGCTGCTACTGATTTTATTATCATTCACACGAAACTAAACCAAAATGCAGGTACTTTAATGTTTGTTCAAATGGTATATAGTGCTTGTTGAATTTATATATTTTCAAGTGTACCGGTCTAGATTATTGAAAAGTTAAGATATTTAAATTACATGTAGTCTCTGAAGGTGTAAATATATCTTCAGGTTTATTTTGAAAATGCTTCTTCTATTAAAATTACGTTTTTAAAAACAATAAATTAACACAAGGTAAAGCATGTTTTTATACGAGCGTCTTGCGGTAGTAATAACGCGCCTGAACTGAAATGAAATGCCTATTAATTTTGTTTATCATGTTATTTGTAAACGAGGAGTAAAAATGAATACTTGCGAAGATTGTGGTTTTGAGTTTACACAAAAGAAGAATTTGTATGCCCATTTAAGAAAGATTCATGATTTTGAATATAGGAAACCAGTTACTTTAACTAGTACATTTTTGTGTGATACATGTGGCAAATCCTTGACCAGTAAAGCAACTTTACGTCGTCATTGCAGAACTGTTCATAAAAGTATTCCAATAATTCTCAACTCGTCAAGAATCAAGTGCTTTTATGAAAATTCTACAACACATCTAAAGGGATATAAAAAACTTCGACAACATTTGGCAAATGAACATCGAATTGAAACTAAACCTGATCAACTACATTTTAATTCACAATTAGGTTTGAAGATTATTATGCAAAGTGTTAATTATATACTAATTTTATTCTGTTTAACAGAGTTCAAAAACTGGAAAAACTAAGAACAGGAAAAATCTTTGGCAATGTATATACTTCACACTTCAGCTAAATTATTGTCTGATGGCACCAAAAGGTACTATAATCGCCATCGATCGTACAACTACATTCCAAAAGACAAGGGTTTTAGAAGCTTAAAAAGCACAGGCATTAATAAAATTGGAGTGTTTGACCCTCATGAATGGAAACGACGATAAAGAACGATGGGTCTGTTGCAGTAGACTTCTGGACAACTCATGTTGGACATACCAACGATATTGGTCGAGTTTTTTTAAGTAAAGACAGTAAATCTATTGATGAATTTAATGACTTTTTAAATCAGGTAGTAGAAGATCTTTATGCCGATGTTGATACACAATCATTTGCTAAATATTTTCATAATAATAATGCAAATCGTCCAACATCTTGGGCATATTGCTAACGATTGGGTTTAGGAATAAACACTAACATGTATCTTGAATCGATGCACAAAGTTTTGAAGTATGTGTATTTGGAAGGTCGGAAAGTAAAACGTTTGGACAAAAGCATTAATGCAGTAATGAAAATTGCTCTAGATAGCTTGTTTAAACGTATAATTAAACTTGCAAAGAATACTTCCAATGACAAAATTAATAGAATTAAACAAAGTCATAAAGCAAGTCTAACAATTACATCAGATTTTATTAAACGTCTTGAAAATGATAAGGAATTTTTAGTTACATCGTCCACTTGTGCTTTTCAACAGTATCAAGTTACCAGAGTAGATGAGGCCTGTGAAGGTTCATGCCTAAGTTGTACAAAGTGCAGCATATGTGTTCATACATTTCAATGCGCCTGTATTGACAACATGATACAGCTTAACATTTGCAAACACATACATGCTTGTGTGATACAGTTTTACAAATCGAATCTTGACATTGCCACACCTTTGCATATTAGTAACGTTAATGAACTTTTCAGCAGTAATATTTTACATGAAGTAAAATCTTCAAAAAATGATATTATTTAAAAAAAGCTGAGCTAATAATAGGCCTATGTGAGAATGCTTCGTTAACTGACGACGAGCATTTGGGTATAATGAGGCAATTTGTAAAATCATTGACACATTAAATGAAGCAAAATCTATTGATCTAAAAACTACAGAGGAGATTGATATTAATAAAAAAGTTGAACATCAGGTGCGGCTTTTTTCAACAAAGAAGAAATCAACAAGGAATAATGATCTTAAAAAGCCTACCCTAACAGAAGAAATTTTTATTAGGGATGGTTTGATTAATAACTCAAACATTAATGTTGATACAGGATCTGATCATACATCACCTGATTTTATGTTAAGATAAGACAGTGTATTACCTCAGTAGAAAGTAAGTTTAATTAACGCTAAATCTTATAAGGTTGGATTTGTTCTTCTTTCTCTTGTTTGGGAATAAAATCCGATGGGAAACATGTACAAATTACTGGAAATCATTACAATCCCAGCGATTTTGATGGGAAACCTACAAGTACACGACTAATCTAATTTAATCCTCAGTTTTCACTTTGTTTTATCAGTGTTACAAGCACTGGTAAGTTACTGTAATTTTGTCAATTCTGTCGGATTGAGTGTTCTTAAATTAACGGTGCGATATTTTAGTTTTACTTTTAGTCGAGTACCAAAATAATCTTAATTTTCTACCTTGTTTTTTACATATTTTAGTCGACCGACGGTGCAAACAAAATTCTCGACAAAATAAAATTAGTTTCTTTCTTACTTAATTTAGATATTTATTGAGAATGTATATGGGTACATATAGTGTTCATTTTTTAAAAAATATTGAAACCTCAAGCCTCTATTACTATTATTATACACATTTCACTCAAGTAATTAATAATTTACAAATCAAATTAAAGAAATACCAACAAACTACCTTTAAACTGCATATTGACACAAGTACAAAAGATAGAATAGCAACAACTTGGTACAAAATACCAAGTTGTTTACATACAAGAGCTAACATATATAGATAACATTCGTGTAAAGTTAATTCCTTCATTGCACTGAATTTAACTTCGTTTTTATCCATAGTTGGTTGCTTATAGAAACTGGTGTCATATTCAAATCATGAAACTTTCTTAAGTGGCCATACAAAGTTTTATTTTACGTAAATTCAGAACCACAATCTTGGCAAATATTCATTTTTTACTCCTCCTATATAAATACCGTGATAAACAATCAATTCAACATTAACACAGATCTCATCCAATTTATGTAAACAAAATAAATTGAGTAACCTCAATCTGTCTACAACTGTCATTGCAGCCACGGCATTACTGCCGCGAGACGCTCGTTTTTTATTTGGAAAGAAATGTAACCTCAAAAATATCAGCTGTTTCGTTGAATAACAAAACAACCGCAAGGCTTAGACCACATAAATTTATATAGTCTATATTAGTTGTCTATGGTCTAAGCACGTCTAAGGATGATCGTCAGAATTGCAGCCGGGTTATTATCACGACGATCGTTAGAATTATTTTTGAAAATTGGTCACGATCATCGTGACAGTAGTCACTCCGTACAATAAAACACTGCATTTTTCGGAAAAAAGAAGTTGGTTAGCATGACAATTATAATACACTTTTTCACCTAAATCGCACCGATAAACTTTAGCCATTAACACGGCAAATATGATATAATTATATAAAGACAGGGATATTAAAATTACAAAAAGCACTAACTTCAATTTTAAAGGTTAGGAGTTAGGATGAACCAAACAAATAACAAACCATTGCAAAAATCCGAATAGCATATCATTTTTGATTGGTGATTACATTCCTGCACGTCACAATTATATATATTTTTGTTGGATAGATACGAGACATCTAGGGGTGATAGGTCTTGTTACTATGTAATATGATTAAAGCGATTCCTTTTAACAATACTTCTAACTACTCACCATCTATAGATACATCAGTATATGTTTTATACCAATTTTCTATTCCTGCAAATTTATCGTCGAGAAGATCATAAATTGTTTAGTACTTTGTAGAATTATCTATTTTTTAAATTCCTACTATTAGGAAAACTATACAGTTTAACATAATTAATTCCTATAGGTTAATGGTATACGTTTTGGAGTAAATTGAGCGCTTTATATACAAGATAAAATATTTTACATTTAAAATTATGAAAAGCAATACGGTAATTCTCCTAAGCATTTATTAAAATGTTTCCTTTGGAAAATTAGATCTGATTTACTTTTATCCGAGTAATATGAAAAAGCACTCCCAGAATGTTACTTTTAAAGTATGAGAAAAAGTTATAAAATATTCAAATAATATCTACTTTATTTCTCTTTTAATGGTGCTATCCACAATTATTGAAGTGTATTTATTGATTATTTGTACTTCACAAGGTGGAATGAAAACAAGGAGTCGACAGGTTTAATGTTAGTAGAAGTACAGTATTTCTGTAATTACAGGATAAACGAGTTTCTTTGTAATCATAATTTGGGACCTTAAACTAAAAAATTTCCACAGAGGATAGAAAAACACAAAAAAATAGTTATTATCAAGGTAGACCTTTTTCCTGGTGTTATGGGTAATAAAACGAACTTTAGGTTTAATTATAGTAAAATGTTATGTCTTAACACGCCAAGGAAATCCTAAAATTGGGGGGGGGCCCCCCCCCCCCTTAAAATTACAGCAAAACCAATTTGCTAAACAACCATATGCCTATTTTATCAATCCAGACCAGATATCTGTTTAACAGTGAAAACCCATGCACCAGCCAAAATTCTATATAAATATTTTCACCGTAAATAAAGTGTACGGAGATCCACCAAAGGTGTAGGATTATAAATTGTACCATGCCAAATTCATTATTCCGTAGCACCTTGCAAGAATGGCATATGTACTTTCAACTTACGTTGTTCACGATCTAAGACAAAGTTCTGTCGTGTCGCCGATAATGTAAAGTAGGGACCACAACCGGTACCACTCTTTAATTAGTTACCAATCAATTTAAATCATTTAATAAATAATAGACAAATGCTTGACAACTTAAATTAATATAGATTTGTACAAGAGGAAAATTTATATACAGAGCGTTTATTAAAGATGCACTCGACAACACATAAATAGTAAGTGTTGAAAGGAAAGAAAATCAACACGTTACAGTTGAAAAGTGAATATATAAAAATCAAAGAATATATTTATCTGAAATTGAAAGTGCAGTTCCGCCACCTTCAATTTGTCATAAAAACATAATCAGAAAGCTTTCCTCTTCTGAAAAAAGAAAAGCAGCAAACATTGTTACAGCATCTATAGTAAATTTGGTTTGCCTATCATCAAATTCCATTTTCAATACAGAATTGAATTTAATTGGTCAGTCGGCAATGAAGTTAATTTAATCCAAACAAATGAAGTTAATGATAGTTATTTGGAGTTAAACATTGAAAATGAAGTTTCAGTTAAAGAAGAAAATAGAAATGCAAGTTATGCAATTAAAATTAGACTAGATGTAACTGAAAATGCAAGTCCAATACTTCAACAATGCGGTGAAATTATTGAACAAGCTTCTTCAAATGAAGATAAAAGTAAATATTCCTTTGACAAAAATACTGACTTTAAAAGTGGATAAAGACACAATCGTTAGTCAACGTACACTATACCCTACATCTGAAAATTCAATATCTACCATTAAAATGCCTCCTAAAATACGTATCAAAGAAAAACCTAAATGTTGTAATACTACTGTAATTGGCCGCAAATGTCACTTACCAATATCCTACATTAAGAAATCTGTGCTAGAGAAGCAAACGTTTATTCTGTATTCTTTAGGTGTTAAACATAACATGTTGTTGCATGTTTTAAACAATGAATACAATTTAAGTGCTGTTGATATAAATACAAAAAATTTTAGACATTCTCTTTATGATGAGATAGATATAAAGCTAATAGAAAATTTTGCAAACCCTAACATTTTTACACTGATTAATTAATTTATTAATGATGAGAAATCAAAATTAATTTACCTAAGCATTTCTTGTTCTTTGCCTTTAGAAGCAGATTGCATATGTTGCGACTGTTGTTTGATGTCATATCATTTTAAATGTGCAGATTTAAAATTTACATCAAGACGAAGAATTTGGTTTTACAATTTGTGCATTTCTGGCTAAGGCATATCTGGTATTCGGCAATAAAATTTTATTCAAAAATATACTGAGTTACTTATTTATACAATGAGTGTAATTGAAATGAGAGCTAAATTGGTATCTCCTTTTGTCTTCCCATTTTGAAACTTTTATAAATTGTAAATGCTGTTTTTGTATACTAGTGTTTGCAAATCCTTGTTCAAGGAAACTGCCTGGTTTAAGGAATTCTAATCTCATAACCTAACGAAATTCCTTTAATTGTACTTTATTAATTTTACATACTACACTACACCCCTTCACTGAATCTCGGTAAAATAGGGCATAAAATTAGAAAACAATAGAAGGGGAACCGAGCTGTATACAGGCTGTGTGAGAATTTTAGGAACTGTAGGCTAGCTCAGAATATAAATAAGTGCAGGTACGTGTCCAACCAGTTTTGAGACTGAAAACCTAATGCCGAAAAAATAAACGCAGATAAATCTGATGTATATTATAAACAATTACAGGTGTTTGTTGTGAAATATCTGCAACTAATGTTGACTTTGCGTAAAGATATATTGGAAAAATATTAAATCGGTAAATGTTCAAGTACTGAAACTTGGCAGCCACGGGCTGCTTACCCCTTCACAACCACTGAATGTCGGAGAAATAGGGAATATTATTGTAAAACAATAGAGGAACCTAACTGCATCTAACAAGAAAGAACAGTGCCTATGATGAAAGACATCAAACACAAGAAGAAAATTGTTGAAAGCATATGTGTGGAGCACAGCACAGTATGTGTATGATCGGGTAGTAGGAAAAGCAGACAGAAAGAGATAGAAGCCTTCTGGAATGCTGTGCTTCAGATGTATGAAGATGATAGCATGGACAGATAAAGTTAATAACAAATAGGTTATAGAAATAGTAGGGGAAGAAGAATATCTGTGGAAAAAAAATAGGAGACATAGAAGGGCAGAATATGTTCTAAGGCATTTTGGGAGATAGTATGGGATATATTACAACCAGAGATAAAAAGAAGTAGACGTAGACCTAGATCAGACAGTGATAGATGCAGACTGCAAATTTCAGGAAATGTGTAGGTTAGTTCAGAATAGGAAACAATGATGGTACACGTCTAACCAGTTTCAGGACTGAAGACCTAATGATAATGACACTACATAGCTATATGTACAAAAATTTTATGTGAAAGTGAAATCAAGTATTAAAGAGCATTTCTACTGAGCATACCATTTTATGTAACTAAACGGAACTAAGCAAAAGTGTATGTATAAAGCAATCAGCCATAAAAGAGCTTCTGTTGAGGCTTACTCTACAAATAAGCAATAGCTATTAACATTTTGTGTAACATTTGAATATTAGCTGCTACTGATTTTATTATCATTCACACGAAACTAAACCAAAATGCAGGTACTTTAATGTTTGTCCAAATGGTATATAGTGCTTGTTGAATTTATATATTTTCAAGTGTACCGGTCTAGATTATTGAAAAGTTAAGATATTTAAATTACATGTAGTCTCTGAAGGTGTAAATATATCTTCAGGTTTATTTTGAAAATGCTTCTTCTATTAAAATTACGTTTTAAAAACAATAAATTAACACAAGGTAAAGCATGTTTTTATCTGGCGTCTTCGGTAGTAATAACGCCTGAACTGAAATGAAATGCCTATTAATTTTGTTTATCATGTTATTTGTAAACGAGGAGTAAAATGAATACTTGCGAAGATTGTGGTTTTGAGTTTACACAAAGAAGAATTTGTATGCCCATTTAAGAAAGATTCATGATTTTGAATATAGGAAACCAGTTACTTTAACTAGTACATTTTGTGTGATACATGTGGCAAATCCTTGACCAGTAAAGCAACTTTACGTCGTCATTGCAGAACTGTTCATAAAAGTATTCCAATAATTCTCAACTCGTCAAGAATCAAGTGCTTTTATGAAAATTCTACAACACATCTAAAGGGATATAAAAACTTACAACATTTGGCAAATGAACATCGAATTGAAACTAAACCTGATCAACTACATTTTAATTCACAATTAGGTTTGAAGATTATTATGCAAAGTGTTAATTATATACTAATTTTATTCTGTTTAACAGAGTTCAAAACTGGAAAAACTAAGAACAGGAAAAATCTTTGGCAATGTATATACTTCACACTTCAGCTAAATTATTGTCTGATGGCACCAAAAGGTACTATAATCGCCATCGATCGTACAACTACATTCAAAAGACAAGGGTTTTAGAAGCTTAAAAGCACAGGCATTAATAAAATTGGAGTGTTTGACCCTCATGAATGGAAACGACGATAAAGAACGATGGGTCTGTTGCAGTAGACTTCTGGACAACTCATGTTGGACATACCAACGATATTGGTCGAGTTTTTTAAGTAAAGACAGTAAATCTATTGATGAATTTAATGACTTTTAAATCAGGTAGTAGAAGATCTTTATGCCGATGTTGATACACAATCATTTGCTAAATATTTTCATAATAATAATGCAAATCGTCCAACATCTTGGGCATATTGCTAACGATTGGGTTTAGAATAAACACTAACATGTATCTTGAATCGATGCACAAAGTTTTGAAGTATGTGTATTTGGAAGGTCGGAAAGTAAAACGTTTGGACAAAAGCATTAATGCAGTAATGAAAATTGCTCTAGATAGCTTGTTTAAACGTATAATTAAACTTAAAGAATACTTCCAATGACAAAATTAATAGAATTAAACAAAGTCATAAAGCAAGTCTAACAATTACATCAGATTTTATTAAACGTCTTGAAAATGATAAGGAATTTTTAGTTACATCGTCACTTGTGCTTTTCAACAGTATCAAGTTACCAGAGTAGATGAGGCCTGTGAAGGTTCATGCCTAAGTTGTACAAAGTGCAGCATATGTGTTCATACATTTCAATGCGCCTGTATTGACAACATGATACACTTAACATTTGCAAACACATACATGCTTGTGTGATACAGTTTTACAAATCGAATCTTGACATTGCCACACCTTTGCATATTAGTAACGTTAATGAACTTTTCAGCAGTAATATTTTACATGAAGTAAAATCTTCAAAAAATGATATTATTTAAAAAAGCTGAGCTAATAATAGGCCTATGTGAGAATGCTTCGTTAACTGACGACGAGCATTTGGGTATAATGAGGCAATTTGTAAAATCATTGACACATTAAATGAAGCAAAATCTATTGATCTAAAAACTACAGAGGAGATTGATATTAATAAAAAGTTGAACATCAGGTGCGGCTTTTTCAACAAAGAAGAAATCAACAAGGAATAATGATCTTAAAAAGCCTACCTAACAGAAGAAATTTATTAGGGATGGTTTGATTAATAACTCAAACATTAATGTTGATACAGGATCTGATCATACATCACCTGATTTTATGTTAAGATAAGACAGTGTATTACCTCAGTAGAAAGTAAGTTTAATTAACGCTAAATCTTATAAGGTTGGATTTTGTTCTTCTTTCTCTTGTTTGGGAATAAAATCCGATGGGGAAACATGTACAAATTACTGGAAATCATTACAATCCCAGCGATTTTGATGGGAAACCTACAAGTACACGACTAATCTAATTTAATCCTCAGTTTTCACTTTGTTTTATCAGTGTTACAAGCACTGGTAAGTTACTGTAATTTTGTCAATTCTGTCGGATTGAGTGTTCTTAAATTAACGGTGCGATATTTTAGTTTTACTTTTAGTCGGAGTACCAAAATAATCTTAATTTTCTACCTTGTTTTTTTACATATTTTAGTCGACCGACGGTGCAAACAAAATTCTCGACAAAATAAAATTAGTTTCTTTCTTAATTAATTTGGATATTTATTGAGAATGTATATGGGTACATAACGTGTTCACTTTTTAAAAAATAAAAATACAATTTTTGAAACCTCAAGCCTCTATTACTATTATTAAACACATTTCACTCAAGTAATTAATAATTTACAAATAAAATTAAACAAATACCAGCAAACTACCTTTAAACTGCATATTGACACAAGTACAAAAGATAGGTAGAATAGCAACAACTTGGTACAAAATACCAAGTTGTTTACATACAAGAGCTAACATATATAGATAACATTCCTGTAAAGTTAATTTCCTTCATTGCGCTGAATTTAACTTCTTTTTTATCCATAGTTGGTTGCTTATAGAAACTGGTCTCATATTCAAATCATGAAATTTTCTTAAGTGGCCATACAAAGTTTTATTTTACGTAAATTCAGAACCACAATCTTGGCAAATATTCATTTTTTACTCCTCCTATATAAATACCGTGATAAACAATCAATTCAACATTAACACAGATCTCATCCAATTTATGTAAACAAAATAAATTGAGTAACCTCAATCTGTCTACAACTGTCATTGCAGCCACGGCATTACTGCCGCGAGACGCTCGTTTTTTATTTGGAAAGAAATGTAACCTCAAAAATATCAGCTGTTTCGTTGAATAACAAAACAACCGCAAGGCTTAGACCACATAAATACAAGTGGCTGATTATCACAGAGCAATCCGACGTTGCCAAATGTTTGTTGACATTTGGACTAGCTAGTATTGTACATTGTATTCAGTATTCACAGGTTAGAGAAATTGTATTCTTGCCGCTGTATGAAAGGTTTCCTTTATCAATTAAATTCTTTGTTTTATTTAAGAACTATGCCTGTGTGTTGTGTTAAATGCGATCACATGTTTTCCAACCAAAGTAATTTAAATCGCCATTTACACGAAAAGCACAAACTGGAAGGCAAGAACATAATATCATATGAAAAAAAAAACACAATTTTAAGTGCAATGAATGCGATATCTCTTTTGTAAACAATAGTGATTTAAGGCAGCACCTGCATGATACACATAATTTGGACAATAATTTGATGGAAGCTTTAACATTTGCATGCTATAAAGGTAAGTAGACATGGACATACATTATTTATTATAGAGTAGAACGTGATTGAATTGGCATTAAAATTGAATGGTAGGAATCGAATTGTAAGGTGGTCTGTTTATACCATAACTTTTATTCATGGTTTTTAAAATCTTTCCTATCTTACTTTTATAGTCATACGCATAAACCCATTATTTTAATATACTTTTGTTTTTCCAGAATTTTTAACCTGGCTTATGCATGAAGAAAGTACTAAAGCAGTACAATATTTTAAAGCATCAACTTTCTACAACAAGAAATTAAAACAATTTACTTCAATTGTAATCGTTCTGGTAAATAAAATCTAATTTGAAATCTTAAACTAACTAATCAAAACTTTACAGGAAGAATTATAGACCGAAAATTAAAAACTAAGATTACAAGAATTAGTGGTTCCTGTAAACTTAATCAATGTTGTACAAGTCAAATAGTTGTACAAAATGATGTAGGAACTGGTTCCATACTAGCAAAATATTATTATATACATTATGGACATACTATTTCAATGCAACATATTCGCATACCAAAACTCACCAAAGGAATGGTTGCAGAAAAGCTCTTAGCTGGTGTTCCACCATCGAGGTAATTTTTTATAAATAGTTTTGACTCCTTATAGTATATATTGAGGTTTCGTATATATACATTATTGCGATTAGTGATTATTTTGTTAATATGTACCTATAAATTGATTATTTTAATTTTAGAATTCTAATGGGTGAAGAAGCATATTGGTGCAGAAAACAATCATGTCCAACGGAAAGATTTGTTAACTCGGAAGGATATAAATAATATTAAAACTGCATATAAAATTCATGTAAATGATGGTGTTAGGCATAAAGATGATGCCACAAGTGTTGAATTATGGGTTAATGAATTTTCCAGAGATGCAGATTTAAACCCTATTGTTTTATAGAAGCAAGGCCAAGATTTAGATGGCTATAATCTCAACAAAGATGATTTTGTTTAATAATCATAACTCCAGCTCAGCAACAAAGTTTGGAAAATATTCCTGAATATATAATATGTGTTGATAGTACACATGGCTTAAACGCTTACGATTTTGAAATGACTACGTTATTGGTAGTAGACGAATATGGTGAAGGCTTCCCAGGTGCCTGCATGTATTCTAATAGAAAAGATATTTATATTTTGAAATATTCTTTAAACAAGTTAAAGAAAATGCGGGAATATAAATTGTAAAGTTTTATGAGTGACATGGCTCCTGCATTTTATAATGCTTGGCGAAATATTATGGGCTCTGAGTTTCAACTTTTCTGTTCATGGCATGTGGATAGGTGTTAGCAAAAAATTTAAGTAAGGTGGCTGATAAGGTAGAAAATTTTATATAAACATTTAAAGTTGGTTCAGTATACATTGGATGAAGATGATTTTGAGAAAGAATTACAAACGCTTTTGAAATGTTTAACAGATTTTGCCCTGAATGATTTTAAGAAGTATTTTTAGATTATGTTTCTATCAAAAGCAGTGGGCATATGCTTACAGGAAGGTGTAAAATAAATACTAACATGCATCTAGAAAATATGCATCGAAATTTAAAATATTTGTATTTTGATGGTAAAAATTAAGCGCATCGACAAGAGTCTTCACATGCTCTTAAGTTTTGTGCATGACAAATGTGTAGAACGCTTAATTAAATTAGTTAAAGAAAACCGTCTCATCACATGACAAAGATTCACGCATGTCATCGTTCTGTTACATTGACAAATTATAATATAGTTTACAATTCTGAAAATGTAATCCTGTTAAAGGATATGAGCAACGAAAAAGAATATCAAATATTTAAAAATTGCAGGAAAATTGCTGTCACATTAAATGCAATTTCTGTGACATTTGCTTACATCGTTATAAATGCAGTTGCATGGATTTCTTGATAAGATCTGTTATATGCAAGCATATTCATTTTTGATTTTAAATGGTGCTACTGCCACCAACAAGAATCTACTACATACAGAACTTTATAACATTGACGAAAGTTCTGCCATTGACAATTCTCAAAACTAATTAAGTCATTTAAACAAGGTAAAGCACCTACAAAATGGACACAGCAACAAATTAAAAATGACGCTACTGCAATTATTAACAATATAGACAATACAAACCTTTCTTCAGAGGAAATTAAAATAATTTCCCAACATATAAAAATTGCTAGAGGTATGTTAGAAATGGATGAAAATATAAATTCAGTAAATTTTTCCATTACCCTCAACAATTAATGAACCAGTTCATAAAAATTGACAAACAAGTTAGATTCTTTTCAACCAAAAAGAAAAGGAAAAGACACAAGTTATTTTAAAACCTACTGAAGAAGAAAAAGTTGTTATACAAGGTTTACTAAACGATCACAATTATTAATTTATTAAAACAGAAAAATCGGGGAATAGCTTTTATACCTAAACTTTCTAGAAGCAACTGAAAACCATATCTGGAAATCAGAGAATACATTATGGGTTTTCACTTTAGCATTAGATTATAATATTGTAAAATATATACATCTGTATGTACTTGTACAAAATAAATGTCGAGTTATTTTGTGAAAACATCAATTATGTATACTCCTGTAAGTTTGTTGTGGTTTATTGTGATGCTTGTTTCTCTTAGTTGGAAATAAAATCACACTGTTTTTAAAATAAACTTTATTTACTTTTCGATTCATGTTTCCTAGGAAAAGAAAGGTGTATAATAAAATGAAAGTAATTTTTATAGCTATTAATGTAACAAGATGATTATGCGATTTATAATCATCGAGGACGTTGCTAGTGACGAGGCGACAGCCGAGTCACTTGCCACGTCCAAGATGGTTTCGATAATATTTGAGTTGCATTGAAAGCTTTATCGTATCATTGACAACTTTTAAACTTCAAAATTGTGAAATTTTTGACGTTTATATTGAAAACCGTCAAGATTTTCAAGTGTATATGTTAATTAAGTCATTGTTTTAAAAAATTGTTTATCAAAGGTAGTATGCCGCTTTTGTAACTAACGTATTATGGATTCGTAACTAACGCATTATGGCGTAAACGTATTAGATTCATAATTATCAATAAAATTCAACAAAATGAACGTATAATAGTCAATGATACGATAAAATGGTTAATCTATTTTCAACTTACATTTATTGAATATATGGTAGTGGTTTTGGATGCTATATGCATTCCTGTCCGATTTTGTTATTCTGGTTATATTGTGCCATCATATATTATGACATTTTAAGAAGAATCTGTAAATTTTAAAACCTTTTCAAAGTCACTGTTTCATCTTTTGAGTTTTTTTTTAGAACAATAGAACATGATGGTTGTAGAATTGTTCTAAACTTTCCTACTGTAGAACCTTGTACTAAATTATATTTATTGTTATTTAATGTTGTGTGTTAAAATGATAGTATAATTCACTTAAGATGAAATACAGTGGTCAGGCTGCAGCAGGGACAAGCAGTGAAAGACAATATCAGCTAAAGAAAAGAATTGCAATCCCACCAAACACAGTTCTTGTAAAATAAGCCAAAACTAGCAAAAGTTATGAGATCTGAATGAACCAAATCCAATAAACTGTTAAGAACTTAATACTTCTAGCGTTTCTTCAGAAACAGTTTTTCACCAAAAGATAAGTATAAGTAATATTGTTCGTTTATTTTCTACTGTTGTATACATTCATTGACAAACTTGTATATGACAGCAGAAAAGTACATCCTTCTCCTCACAGACATTGTCGATTACCATAAAACTTCTTGGTCCGCTGCTACATCGGCATGCGCCTTTCCTATAGGTTGCATCCCATTATCAGACCTTCCACTATTCACATCTATGAAACGTACTGGTACTGAAAGGAAACCGTTTCTGAAGAAGCACTATAGCAAAGTATGTTTAAGTTCTTACAGTTTGTGGTGAAATCAATTATTTGAACCGCCATTTTATCTTCAAAAGGGTTAAAGGTAGTTTGAATACTGGAAAAAAGAATCCGTTTCTATAAAAGTAGTTTTCTAAATGAAGGTAATGTATATACTTTTAAAAGATAATTTGTTAGGAAAGTATAGTTTTCGCTGTTGAAGAAACTGATTTTAAGCTGAACCTAATAGTGAATTATTATATTAAAATTATAGTAATATTACAAAGTAATGTTTATCTGAATGTATTATGGATTTATTATTTGTTCCTATTGTTTTTATATTATAATTAGTTTGGTAATTTAAAAAATGTGTATCAGTGAAAATGGAGCAACAAGTATATTAAAACTGTTTTAGATGAAGATTTTCCAGATTCAAGTAGAGTATTATACTTACTATTTGAAAACTTGTTATGAAAGAAATCTAGTAAGATGGTTTGCATTTGCGAACCATTATAGTTACTATGCAGCATTTCAAGTTAGAATGGGTATTAAGATAAATTAGTAGCAATTTTTGTTATATTATATTATAAATTGTTTTATACATATCAACAACAATTATTGCAATACTTGTGTCTAAGTTCTTAAAGTTAACATAAAACCACTAATTCATATGATAATTATTAATCCAATACCTTAAAACCAATACTAAGAAATGGGATTGTTAATCAGTTATTATCTACGACGATCGTTAGAATATATGTATTGAAAATTGGTCACGATAATCGTGACAGTAGTCACTCCGTACAATAAAACACTGCATTTTTCGGAAAAAGAAGTTGGTTAGCATGACCAATTAGGATACACTTTTTCACCTAAATCGCACCGATAAACTTTAGCCATTAACACGGCAAATAGGATATAATTATATAAATTGACAGGATCATTAAAATGACAATATATGCACTAACGTTGGATTTTAAAGGTCCTAGTGAGTTAGGATCAGCCACTTGTAACAAATAACAAACCATTGCAAAAATCCGAATAGCATATCATTTTTGATTGGTGATTACATTCCTGCACGTCACAATTATATATATTTTGTTGGATAGATACGAGACATCTAGGGGTGATAGGTCTTGTTACTATGTAATATGATTAAAGCGATTCCTTTTAACAATACTTCTAACTACTCACCATCTATAGATACATCAGTATATGTTTTATACTAATTTTCTATTTCTGCAAATTTATCGTCGAGAAGATCATAAATTGTTTAGTACTTTGTAGAATTATCTATTTTTTAAATTCCTACTATTAGGAAAACTATACAGTTTAACATAATTAATTCCTATAGGTTAATGGTATACGTTTTGGAGTAAATTGAGCGCTTTATATACAAGATAAAATATTTTACATTTAAAATTATGAAAAGCAATACGGTAATTCTCCTAAGCATTTATTAAAATGTTTCCTTTGGAAAATTAGATCTGATTTACATTTATCCGAGTAATATGAAAAAGCACTCCCAGAATGTTACTTTTAAAGTATGAGAAAAAGTTATAAAATATTCAAATAATATCTACTTTATTTCTCTTTTAATGGTGCTATCCACAATTATTGAAGTGTATTTATTGATTATTTGTACTTCACAAGGTGGAATGAAAACAAGGAGTCGACAGGTTTAATGTTAGTAGAAGTACAGTATTTCTGTAATTACAGGATAAACGAGTTTCTTTGTAATCATAATTTGGGACCTTAAACTAAAAAATTTCCACAGAGGATAGAAAAACACAAAAAAATAGTTATTATCAAGGTAGACCTTTTTCCTGGTGTTATGGGTAATAGTAACATTGTAGCTTATATCTTCTTATATTGTTTTGAATTTTTAAGGTTCACTATCGATGGGACCCATGTTTGAATAGATAGACCAGAAAGAACTCTGGTATTTATGTCTACAGAAACAAATATTTTGCTATTCGTGTACAGGTGTTTGCAAATGAAAGGTGAATTCTATCAAGTTTTTGTTGGGTATCCTAATTCAGTTTATGATGCTTAAGTTTTCTATCTTCAACAACACTGTGCCAAAGTAAGGAATTAATTACCAGTATTTAACATTAGGTAATTTAATATTTGTTTATATCCGTTACTGACCCCCTCCCACCATAATATGGGAACTTAATAAGGTTCAAAGAAATTATAACTATATCCATGGTCAATGTGCGTTGAAAAGTGAACACAACATTGGCAAAATAAAATGAAGATTTCGTTCGTTGTACTACTTAAAATTGAAGAAATACCGCCGAATGTTGAAAGTGATCTATTCATGCGTCGTTCTTTGTAATCTCGCTAGTAAAGACTATTATCGGCACCTTGAGCCTCCACTTTCAAATGAAGAATGGCAACAAGCTAACCTATTAGCAGTTGAATTCCTCTCAAAGAAGATGATGAACGCATACGAAGAGATGTTAATGAAAATGCTTTGCATTAAGAGATGAAATGTGTCGACAGCTAAGTCAAAGGATAAATGTTTAAATATAACCTACTTAATTAAGAAGTACATGAGAAATATATAATTAATAAATTATGACTAATGATTTCTTTATTTATACTACTAACAATAAGTTCAATTTTATAATATATTTACATATGACTTTTTAGAAAATATTTCGATGGCTTTTTCTTTAAACTAATTCCTTTAGGAATTTATTTTTGTTCCTTCAAGTTTTTTGACCTAGTAAGTTGTTCGATCAGTTGCTGTAATATACAGTTAGTAGATTTTATTTGCATTTGCATAATATTGAGTATTTTTAGAGTCGTTCCGTCCTTGGCACATATATTTGGTGTAGAAATTTCAGATGGCTGTGAACGATTTTGTGTATTTATTTCCCCTGATGAGTTTGAACACGAAGAACTAGGCCAATCTTTGCTACTACAACAAAACCTTTAATATTGTTATAGTAGAATTGGTGAATACTTTCATGTTACAGTTTACACATTTTCATGCACCGCAATATTCTGTTTTACGCTGGGAATGCATTCTTGGAAACATTTGTAAGATCAAATTTGTCTATAACGGGGTTTGATAGAGAAACGACAACAATGTTAAGAAATTAATATGATATTTATGTATATTGAAAATTGAGTCTTTAAGTTTTGCAAATAAAATAAATACATTGGTTAGTCTATGTATTTTTATAAAAAAGCATGGTAGGAAAATGATTATCTATGTATGTAGATATACATACATATATGCACTCATACTGCTGTTATTTTAACAAACAGTGAAAACTTACATTATATTAATTATTCTTTTGAAAAAGGTGATCTAAAGTTATTTTGAGTTGCGTATTGTTTATGTTCCTGCAAAATTCTTTCATAATTCAGCACTATTTTTGATCAGCCGACACGCAGACGATATACTTTAACGTTACTGTCTAATATTTCTAAAATTTATAACCCGAGCATATCTGCGATTGTGCTTCTCGTATACTGCTTGAAATAAGAATGTTTTCTTCCGTTTTCTCCTCAACATTGTTGACAGGATTGTTCTGCATTTTCATCAAATCTTCATTACTGAGAGGATCGTCACTTGTTGATATAAATTCTCCGAGCTCTACTACTGTGATAGCCTCCATATCAGAACCTTCAATCATTGTAGCAATGTCTTCAAGCAAATTTTGCACCAGACCCCATTCATGCAACTAGTGTTTCGCTTTTTCCATGCTTTGTGTATGTTAGATATACCAGTTATGATGTCACATGACTTCCACCACTCCTTTATTGATTGTCATTCTTCATCATCAATTCCATGGATTAGCTGGCTAAATGTGCGGCATAGTAATAAACTTTGAAGTTTGTGATTACTCCTTGATCTACAGACTGTAAATCGATGTAGTGTTTGATGGAAGAAACATTACTTTCAAATCAGAGGGCATATCAAATGTTGTCCCGGAGCTTTATGCTGAGGTCCATATCTATCACTTTAACTAAGGGGCAGAAGTTGTTAGTGAACCAGTCATGAAAGACTTCTTAGGACACCCATGTTTTCCAGTTAAACAGCCACACATTCATACCTCTCATGGCACATGGTGTTTATGACTGGTACACTAACATAGATTTTAATTTAAAATCTCCAGTTGCATTACCACATACTAGAAGTGTAAGCCTTTCTTTCATCGCTTTAAAGCTACTGACTTGTCGCTGTTCTTTAGAAATGAATGTTCGAAATGGCATCTTTTTCCAATAAAATCCAATTTTGTCAACATTAGAAACAAGTCGTACTGGAATCTTTTTACGCATAATAAAATCTCAAAGTTTGTTTGGAAATTCAGCAGCAGCTTGCATATCAGCGCTTGCCGCTTCACCCATTATTCAGATGTTGTATACATTTGATCGACATTTAAATTGATCAAACCAACCTCTACTAGCAGCAAAAAGTGGAATTGGAGCATCTTCGCTTTTTGTTCCTTTAGCATTAGAAACAAAGACCGTGTCTTTGTGCATCTTAAATCTTGGCTTAAAGATGTGTTTTTTTATTCATCTTCTAGCCATGCACTAAGCAACTTCTCCATTTTTTCTAAGATTGAATTCTGTAAACGAATTAATGTACTCATACACACGGACATAGCATATTCACTGGAAAGTGTCATTTTTTCAGGAGTTTTAACAATTGTTCGCACAGTCGATTCTGAGAATCCTAAATCACTTTCCGCGATTGTAGCTCTGTCTCCATTACCCATACTTCGTAATACTTTCAATTTTATTTATAAATTCGTTTTTACGTTCTTTTTTATTAGTTGGTGACAATTTTTACAATTACGAATGTATGTACGTTAGTACATATACAGGTTGACAATTTTTTTTTACAGAACAAGGACCCTATAATGTGTAAGAGCAGAATGAAATTATATATCTGCTTGAAAAAACAAAAATGGGAGCAACAAATGATATTATTACAATTACAAAAGGTATGATTCTAAGTAATTTAAATAATGCTAGTAGATATGACAAGTACACTGCAGTTTATAAAACTTTAACAATGAAAATTTATTAACTACTCAAAATTAGATAAACTAATTTAAAAGGATCAAACTGATGGCGAACAATAGTGAAAATCTTTTTATTTTCAGAAAATTTATTCTAGCAAAGATTCATACAGTAATTGTTTTTACCTTATATTTACAGCTGCAATTCATTAATTATTGTAACACAAATATGATAAGTATTATGCAACTAAAATTTAAAACAGATTGGAGGATTTGCAGCAAAATTATTTGCATTCTGAATAGTAGCGTTGTTCCACAGGTGAATCACTGTTCAATAATAAAATCTATTTTACAGTGAAAAAATGTTCTTTTTTTTCAAAATTTTATCCTTGTTTGTTTAAAACTATTTCATCATTCCACTTGTGATGTAAACTACCGAAAAGTCACTCTTCCATCAAAACACCCTCATAGATCTGACTAAACAAGATTTATTAAAATTTGAAATAGTTAAAAACAATAACAAAAACAGTTTACAACAAGTGTTCAAAGACATCGCTTTTCATTGCTAAACAATAACCCAGCCTGTTATAAAATGTGTCTTGTGTTATTCAGCATCTGCATAGTAATACTTGCAATAGCTGCAACTATTGTTTCTTGTAGTTCTTGCAAATTTTCAACTTGTATGTGATTATACACTTGTTGTTTATTAGCACCCGATAAGAAAAAGCCAGCAGGTGTCCAATCAGACGATCTAGGGGGATGTTAAATACTATCACTTCTGATAATTAATTGACCAGGAAAGTTGTTGTTTAAGTATTTTTGCACTACAAGTGTGCCGTAAGCAGGACAGCCATTTTCTGAAACCATATTCGCCTAAAGTCAATGGTAGAATTTTCCTCAATGCGGAACTATGTGATTTTGTAACAAACCTAAATATGCTTTGCCATTTAAATTTCCATTTATATAGAATGGTCCGACTATATGATCCCCTATAAATTACTCCAGTTTTTGTTTTTTTGTTTTGTTTTGTTTTTGTTTTTAGTTTTTGGGGAAATTGAGTTCTGAAATCCATGCATCGAAGTGGATTTTGTTGGACCAGAATCTCACTACGTATACATAGTATATGCCAAGCAAAGAAAAAGACAATTTGTCCAAAATGCATATTGTAGATATGAAATTTTGGCCCTGATTGGCATGTTCCATAACCGTTTCGCAGTAGTCCATGAAAGATCTTCTAGCCCGTATATTTTATACAATTTGCACCCATTTTGCCCGAGAACACTGCGTATGGTTTCCCTATTTACACCGAGTTGTTCGACAATTTTCTTAATAAATTTTACTGGTTCCTTTTCCATACTCGTGCAGATTTTAGTATCATGGCTATCCCACTCTTCTTGTTGACGTGTTTTTAATCTGCAGTACATCCCATTCCCTAACACACCTTGTCTTTTCAAATGCTCCTACAATTCGAGATATGGTTGAACGTAAGGGTATAGGATGATTTTCGAAACCGACTAATTACGAACCTTGTTAATGGAATTGCCATTAAAAATCGATTTTAATATTTGAATTTTTCTTCTTTGGTATAAATCATTACTAAGCCGTAGTACGCCCTTTATGTACAACTACAAACCAATCTCAAAAACTTGGAAGTAGTACGTACTCTCCTTTTACAAAGTAAATTGTATGCAACGTGAACTGCCAAACTTTTACAGTTACTGTTAAATTCAATGCTACAAACACGAACTATGTAAAACATACACTCTAAATTACAATTTAATGTGGCTTAAATAAAAAATAACCAAATTTTAGAAACTTCAGTGTGCCTGTCATTTCAGACAATAGTATTTGAAATATCTAAAATCATACATTCAGTGACTGTGAGCATATAATATCATTTGTTACTTCCATCTTTGTTCTTTTTAGCAGAACTACTCTTAAACATTATAGAGCCTTTGTTCAGTAAAAAAATTGTCAACTTGTATACAAGAAACAGGTGCGTCGACATATGTATTGTATTCACACTCTATCAGAGCAGCAACTAAAGCAAGGGCTAGAAGCGAAAACCGTTGTTTTAATAGATCTTTTAAGGACGAAACCCCTGATTGGATGAACGCATTTGTATAAAACGGGGCGTTTTCGCGCAAAATAAAAAATTTATCTTATAACATATCTGTGCAAATTCGGAGTAGTATAAAGCGGGGGTATTGCTGTGTTGTGCTATTATTTATAATATTAATCCTTTGTTGTAGTCCTACATTGCTGTCAATTATGGATACAAGAAAGATTTTGCTTGTTTTCCAAAAATTAACATTAATTTCCTATAAAATAGAACAAAAACGGTACAATTTCTGATAACACATCAACCTACGTTTCAAAAGGAATGTTTCCGGGCTCTCCCAGTTCTTATACTGATTGCAGTTGCATCTTTATACCGCCACCAGTGTCTTCTGCTTATTACACACCTTCAGTAGGGTGAATACATATTGTATTTTAGATAACTTTTAAGAAATATAGATCCTTTATTTCTTATCAAATCTGTGAATTCTTTGTGTCAATCATCATCATCATTAGATTTTCAGTCCTTGAACTGGTTGAACACGTACCTCTATTGTTTCCTATTCTGGTTTAAGCTATACATTTCCCTGACACTTCCACAGTCCACATCTTTCACTATCTGTGTGCAATAGTCTAATCTAGGTCTACGTCTGTCTCTATTTGCTCCTTTCTTTGTTTCTAATACATCCTATCCTATCTGTCCTATCATCTTATCTCTCCTATTTTTTTTACTGTTTTCGACATATTTCTTTCTTCTCCCTGCCATTTCTAGTATTTCTTTGTTCTTGACTTTGTCTGTTCAAATCTTCACATATGTTTGTAGCACCACATTTCAAAGGTTTTTATCTTCATCCTATCGCTTCTTTTGTGCTTTTGCATTTTTTCCTCTTCTCCCATTTTGTACTATTTGGTTTACAGGTAATGAAAATCCTTAACCTCTTCTAAATTCTCATTTCCAGTTTTTACTATGGTTTTGATTTATTTTACGTTTCTTTACATACTAGTACTTTAGTTTTATTTTGTTAACATTTATACCTTTTAGCAGTTTCCATTGCATTAAGAACTGTCTCTATTTTTTCTTTGCTAAATACTGATACCACTATATCATCTGCAAATCTAAGCATATCAATCATTTGTCCTTGCTTAATAATTCCAAATGTCTTACAGCATTTGACAGTATTCATTGCCTCTTCGATATAAAAGTTAAAAATTAATAGGTATAACGTACATCGCAGTTTCACCTCTTTCCTTATATTTACTTCTCTACATTCTAATTCTATTACCACTGTTTGCTCTTTGTTTTAGCTATGTGCCGTCCATCTATCCTTATAACTCATTCTAATCTTTTTGAGTATTTCGAACATTTTTTCCCATTCTACATTGTCGAATGCTTTTTCCAGATCTACAAACCCTATATACTTGCCTTCTCCTTTTTATTGTTTTCTCCAATATTACCCTTAAATCAAAAATTGATTCCTGTGTTCCTTGTTTTGCTTAACCCCAGATTGATCTTATTCTGATATTTCTTCAGCTCGCTTTTTCATACGTTTTTGTGCAATGCTAATTAATATTTTTGACATATGTGCTTGCAAATTTATTGTTGAATAATATTCACATCTATCCATGCCTTTTTTTTCGTATAGTGACTATAGTGTTTCCTTAAAATTTTGAGTTCAGCCGTTTAAAAACAAGCAAAATAGAAAACCAGCAAAATAATTTTGTGAATTTGTTTTACATCTGTCTGTTCTAGTGTTTCTAGTTTCTGTCTGCATGTAAATTCCCTATATATTCTTGCCTTCTAACTACTTTCTCTACATTTTCTATAATGATGTCTTCACCAGTGTCCCTTATATTTTTGCTATACAATTTTATATCCTTAAACTTGGTTTTATGCCTTGTCTGTCCTTCCAATTTTCATCTTAGATTATACCTCTTTGCACTTTTCCTCGATCCTTTGTTCTTTAGATTTCCTGCATTTGCGAATAATTTCGCATTTTATGACTTTGTATCTCTGTTTTCCTGCTTTGGGTGGTCTGTTTTGTATTTTCGCCTTTCTTCTATTAAATTTAGAATATTTTTGTTACCCATTGCTTTTTTTTTGTTTATACCCCAAAATATGGTCGATTTTGTAAACTGGGATTTGAACATCAATTTAGAATAAAATGAGGAAGGATTTAATACCTTTGAGAGTAATGAAAAGAAGATTTGAACAAGCGCTCTTGAACAAATAGCCATAAATATAAAAGTTTTGATTTCTTTGTTTGTTAATTGATAATATTTGAATATTTTGTAATTTGAAACTAGAATAAGTCTTGATCATATACTTTTTTGTAAGTGGATAATTACCAGAAATTTTAAGTCGAAGTTCAACACATTTTGACCTTTAACAAATTATCTGTCAAGAGTTATTGGCCAATCACCCTTACAGGCGTGATAATAGAAGGTGGGTGAATCATCCACATAGAACTTAAAGGATTTCGTAATTTTTAACAAGGATTATGTAAGAATTATTTTAAAGTAACTTGTAGGAATTCTTTTCTGTATGAAATTAAGCTGTGAACTGTTATATAAATTCTTTTGTATGAAAAAAACCATCACAAACACATCATTTCAACATCTTGTTAGAAGACGATACACGTGGAAGATGTCGGGAGATATAGGAAGATATCAAATAGATTACATTCTTATTCAATAACGGTTTAGGAATCAAGTAAAAAACTATAGGAGCTATCCAGAAACAGATAAAACACTGACCATAACATCGTAATTATGAAGGCCGCTCTTAAATTTAAAAATCTGAAAAAGAGGAACGGAAACGAAAGATTTGAAAAAAAGTCAAATGAATTACCGAAAGATATCGGGAAAGTCTCTTATACTAAGGAAGTAGAGGCAGAATGGAATAACATTAAATCCAGCTTAGACATGGCAGCCAGAGATATTCTGGAGTATATACAAACAGAAAATAAGAAACCATGGATAACAAAGGATATCCTGAATCTAATAGAAGAAAGCCGAAAATACAAAAATAGATCAGATGAAACAAGTCAACAGAGATACAAAGCCATAAAATGGGAAATTCTTCGCAAATGCAGGAAAGCTCAAGAAGTATGGATTGATGAAAATTGCAAAGAGGTACAAACTAAGATGGAAATAGGAAAGACAGACGAAGCATACAAACTAATTAGAATGAATTTTAGGGATATAAAACTGTATAGTAAAAATATAAGAGATGCGGAAGAAAACGTCATTATAGAAAATGTAGAGAAAGTGGATAGCTGGAAAGAATATATAAGGAATTTATATGCAAGAGAGGAACTAACAGCATTAGAACAAGAATCAGACATTGAAAAGGATGATGGGATATCCTATACTTAGAGATGAGTTTGAATTAGCAATAAAAGGTCTGAAAAATAGTAAGGCACCGGGTACAGATAAGGTGCAAGCAGAAACTCTAAAAGCTGCTGGACAAGCAGTAACAGACGATCTCTACAAATTTGTAAGCTATATGTATGAGACAAGTTAGTACCCCAAGATTTCAAATGTAACATCATAGTCACTATACCAAAAAGGAGAGGCACGAATAGATACGAAAATTTTTGAACAATAATTTTGACAGCACACATGTCAAAAATATTAACTAAAATTGTACAAAGACAGAAGAACGGACCAAAAAAGTACTAGAAAAAGATCAATTTGATGTAGGTGAAACAGGGGAAAATAGAAGGCTATTTCAGCTCTGAGGGTGATAATGGAAGAGAAAAGAGAAAAAGGAGAAGGCATCTATATAGGGTTTGTAGATGTGGAAAAAGCATTCGACAATGTAAAATGGAAAAAAATGTTTGAAATACTCAAAAAGATTGGAATGACTTTTAGGGATAGACGCATAGTACATAGCTTATACAAAGAGCAAACAGCAGTAATAGAATTTGAGCAGGAATGTAGAGAAGTAAATATTAGGAACGAGGTGAGACAAGGATGTGCTCTATTTCCACTAATTTTTAACTTGGACATTGAAGAGGCAATGAATACTGTCAAATGCAGGAAGACATTTGGAATTATTATGTAGGGACAAAAGATTGATATGCTTAGATTTGCAAATGATATAGCGGTATTAGCATCTAGCAAGGAGTTAGAAACTGCTCTTAATGAAATAGAAACAGTTCTAACAGAGAAATACCGTATGAAAATTAACAAAAATAAAACTAAAGTACTAGTATGCAGAGGAGAGGAAAATAAATTAAAAACTAGAATACAAATAGGTAATGAGAACTTACAAGACGTTAATCTGCTACCTAGGAAGCCAAATAACGCAATATGGGAAGAGCGCAATGAATATAAAGCAAAGATTAGCACAAGGTCATACTACATTTAACAAGAAAAAGCAATTACTGTGTTCAAAAACAACAAACATAAACACAAGGAAAAGATTGCTTAAAACATATGTGTGCAGCACAGCACTGTACTGCTCTGGAACCTGGACTGTAGGAGAAGCGGACAAGAAAAAGGTTTGAAGCCTTTGAAATGTGGTGCTACCGACGTATAATGAAGATATCATGGACAGACAAAGTTAAGAACAAAGAGGTACTATAGTTGGTACGGGAAGAAAGAAGCATGTGGAAAACAGTAAAAAATAGGAGAGATAGGATGATAGGCCACACTAAGGCATGAGGAAATAGTGCGGAATATATTAGAAGCAGAGACAGGAAAAAAGAGAAGTAGAGGTAGACCTAGGTTAGACAATTGCACACAGATAGCGAAAGATGTAGGCTGTGTGAATTTCAGGGAAATGTGCAGGCTAGCTCAGAATAGAAATCAATGGAAATCATCCAACCAATTCGAAGATGGAAAACCTAATGATAAAAAAATAACTGATGATTATTATAAGCAACTACAGGTATTGATTTTACAATACTCTCAACTAATGTAAATTGTGCGAAAAGATTTACTGGAAAACTATTAATTCAGTAAATGACCAAGTGTTGGGTAATCCTTGGCAGCCATAGGCTGCTTAACCCCCTTCACATATTACTAAATCTTGGTGAAATAGGGCATATAATTGGGAAACAAAAGAAGGGGAACTGAACTGTATCTAGAATGTGGGAATTTCAGGGAATGGTGTAGGTTAGCTCAGAATAGAAATAAGTGAATGTATGCGTCCAACCAGTTTCAAGACGGAAATCCTAGTGACGAAAAAAATAATTGCACTTATATCTGATGATTATTATAAACAACTACAGGTGTTGGTTTTGAAATATTTTCAACTAATGTTGATTGTGCGAAAGGATATATTGGAGAACTATTAATTCGGCAAATATTCAAGTGTTGAGGGATCTTGGTAGCCGCAGGCTGCTTAACCACCTTCACATACTACTGAATATTGGGGAAATCGGGTATGTATTTATAAACAATAGAAGGGGAACCGAACTGCAATTAACAAGAAAAAGCAGCGGCTATGTTTGAAGACAACAAATATAGAAACAAAGAGAAAATTGTTGAAAGCATATGTGTGGAGCAAAGCACAGTACGCCTATGAAATACAGGCACTAGGAAAAGCAGACAGAAGAACGGTAGTAGCCTTTTGGAATGTTGTGCTTTAGATGTATGAGAATGATAGCACGTACAGGCAAAGTTAATAACGAAGAGGTTTTAGAAATAGTAAGGGACTAACTATACCTGTGGAAAAAAATAGGAGAAATAGAAGGGCAGGATACGTTCCAGGGCATTTTTGGGGAATACTGTAGGATATATTACAAGCAGAGATAGAAGAAAGGAGGTGGAGGTAGACCTAGATCAGACTATTGCTCACAGATAGTGAAATATGCAGACTGTGGAAATTTCAAGGAAATGTGTAGGGTAACAGAATAGTAAACAATGGAGTTACGCGTCTAACCAGTTCCAGGACTGAAAACCTAATGATGATGATGAAAGAAAAATGTTTTTGAATGTATAGATGTTTCTTGAGATTGCTGTTTTTACCACAGTAAAAATTTTAGTTGAGCTAGCCAGGCAAAGAAAAGAAAGGTAAGATAGTAATTTCTCATTTTTGTACCCACATCACAGCACTCTATTACCGACACTCTGTTTGACGGTGTCACAGTACTCTTTTAGTGATGCCCAACGCAAGGCGTAATCACAGCAATATATATTCCTTTTACAGCGTATATAATTGGCATAGATTTTGTCGTCATTGATTGCTATTCATTACTGTACTGCATTTTCAATCTCATCTGAGTAACAATTTTCAGGTAAACAGAGCAATTACGGTCATAACTTGAGTGTTCCACGTCATATGTTCTTCCCATATGTTCTAATACAGTACTGCAACTTATTATTATTACAATTCCTAGATACGTAGGTTTTATTATAACATATACTATTTTGTTGGTGTAGTTCCTGGAATTGTTATTAAATCCATTACAATGGAAGCATCATAATATATTTACATACTCAAGTTCTAAACATCTATTAAATCCAATATACAGATAATTTATATCAGAATCACATATTATTCTGTTGTAAGTCTCAGTATCACAGTTTAAAATGGCACAGCATTTCGTTCTCATCTTCTAAAAAACTTTGACCTCTATATTACTATATGTACAGATTTTATTTTTATTTTGTTTATAAAGAGCATTTAGCAGCGATTCCGAAGTAAACTGCTGTTATGTTTGTGTTCATGAAATAGTTAGCCAAGATTTTCATGTTGCTAGGTATCCTGAAAGCGTCAATGTTATGTCGCTTCATATTATATACAACTTTTAAAGAATTATTCACATTAAATACTTCTACTACTTCCAGAATTGTTTAATATATTATTTAAGCATACATTACACAATTGGCGATGAGGATAAAGTTATGGTTAATATTGGAAAAATTGAGGAATTTAATACTACTCAACCTGAAGCATGGAAATCCTAAGTCGAAAGATTAGAGTTCTTAAATGGAGGCTAATAATATTAAAGAGAACAAATTTAAACGTGCAACTTTAGTAACAGTTTGTGGTTTAAAATGCTATTCTACGGTTAAGTCAATTTGTGCTCCCAAAAAAGTAACGGAACATTTTTATGAAGAAATAATTACAAAACTGACTGAACATTTTTCTCCTAAACCTTCTACAATAGTTCAGCGCAATAAGTTTTATAAAAGGGTTTAAAAACAGAACAAATCAATTGCTACTTTTGTTGAGGAATTGCAATCGATGGTCGATAGTTGTGAATTTCCCGATAATTTTTTAGACGAAGCCATACGAGACCGCATCGTTTGTGGGGTAGGAAGTGAATCTTTACAGCGTCGTTTACTTGCTGAAGCAAATCTAACTTTAAAAGTTGCTTACGAAGTTGCAATTGCTACCGAAACTGCTTCGAAGAATATATTGAAATAAAGGCTGATTGCAGTAGTACTACAGATTTCTGTTTTTTATAAAATATAGGAATAAGGATGATGCAGAGCAGCAGTGTTACAGCTGCGATGGAAATCATTCGCATTCAAAATGCAAACTCTGATATTGTAGGTGTGTTGCCTGTTAGAAAAAAGGTCACATTGCAAAAGTTTGTTTTCTAAAGAGTCATCACCTACTACAAATGTAATATCGGATACTGAAAATAGTCGGGAAGAAGAACTTAAACAAGAAATAAATAATCTTTCAGGTTCTTGTATTGTTCCTTATACAATGGAAGTTTTAATTGACGGTCAACCGCGTTTGTTTGAAGTTGACACTGGTTCAGCAGAAACATTACCGTCGGAAAGGTGTTTTAGAAAACTTTATCCTAAAATAACTCCTAAACTGGATCGTTCGAAACTTAATCTTGTAGATTACAACAAAAGACCTCCTGCACTGCTTGGGGGGTGTAATGTTAAAGTTAATCATGGGAATACGAGTGCAACATTACCAATTGTAATCGTTGTTGGCGATCGAAAAAATTTGCTAGAACGGAAATGGTTTAATGCATTGGGTATTAAGCTAATAATAAGTGACAATAAGGAAGTTGCATGGAATAGCACTGAGACTAATACTGGTAGTATTACAAATGACCCAATTACAAATCTAAAATTTGCGACGCTATTCGGTAAATTTGCGGACTTTTTTCTGAAGGCGTGGGTACTTTTAGCATGTCTCTGTATCATTCAGGATAGATCCTAATTTAGAACCTATCTAGATGAAGGCAAGGCCAATACCATTTGCTCCAGTCACTTGTTGAAGAGGAACTTAATCGACTAGTTAAGCAAGGTGTCCTTGTTCCAATTACGTACTCAAGGTGGGCTACTCCATTTGTGGTAGTGCATAAGAATAAATCAAACAAAATCAGAATATGCAGAGATTACAAAAGTTTGCTTAACAAAGCATTGTCCAAGCATCCATATCCTATTCCTTCTGTGGACGAATTATTATCTAATTTCGTCGGTGGAAAGGTGTTTGGGAAGATTGATTTATTCCATGTATATCAACAAGTAGTGGTTGATGAAGAATCTGCAATTGCCCAGACGATCATTTGGCATTTCGATAGCTCCTGAAATATTTCAAGAATTTATGGAAAAACTCTTGCGGAACATCGAAGGCGTTGTGCCATTTTTTGACGATGTTCTCATCTCTGCTCAAACTAAAAGAATTTCCAAATCGCATTACACGAGTTTTAAAAAATTTCAAAGATAGCGGCCTAAAATTGAATAAAGAAAAATGTATTCTTGGGTCATCATCTGTTACATACCTTGGGTTTCGTGTTGATTCTGTAGGCATCCACACAACCGAAGAAAAGTACAAGGCTATACATGATTGCACCAGTTCTCAAAAATAAAGCGGAGTTGCAAGCATTTTTGTGCATGCTTAATTTTTATCACATTTTTCTAAAGAGCAAAGCCACAATTGCTGAACCTTTACATAGGCTCCTGTTTTGGACTGCTATCAATGCAGAAACTTTTATGAATCTAAAAACTAATTACTTCAAATGCGGTGGTGTTACACTACAATCCAGTGAAACCAATAACGATTACTTGCGATGCTTCTCGATATGGCATTGGTGCTGTTCTTAACCACGTTTTACCAAATGGAGTGGAAGCTCCAATTTCATTGTACTCTAGAATAATGAATTCTACAGAAAATTCAGTTGAAACGGGAAGCTTTAAGCATTATTGTAGGAATAAAAAAATTCCATAATTACTGGTATGGCAGCAAATTCACAATTGTTACAGACCACAAACCAGTTTTGGGTCTTTTTGCTCCAGAGAAGTCAACTACAAATGCAACGTTGGATAATTATGCTAAGTACTTGTGATTACGAAATTAACTACAAACCTGGTAAGCAAATTTCTAATGCAGATGGGTTAAATAGACTGCCTTTGCCTATCATAGAACGAAATATTGAAAACTCGAAAGAAGTTCTATTATTGGAATCGATGGAAGATCCACCTTTAGATGCTAAGCAGATTTCTTTGCTAACGGCTAAGGATCCCATTCTGGCATGTGTGTTAAACTAAGGACGTGTATCGGAAGAGTTCCAAATTTTTTATGCCTGCAGGAACGAATTATCGTCACATAAAGGTTGTATTCTTCGTGGATGTCCCGTAGTTATTCCAAAGGTAGTTAACATAGGAATTCTTGAAGTACTGCATGCGTATCATCCCTGCATCGTCAAGATGAAAGCAATAGCAAAAAGTTACGTTTGCTGGTCAGGAATTGATGCTGAAATAGAAAATGTCGTTAAAGGGTTGTAGAGAGTGTCAAGCAAACGCATGCTCACTTCCAGCTTGCCCAGTATTTCCTTGGGAACCTACAAATAAACTATGGTTGAGATTACATTTAGATTTTGTAGGACCATTTATGGGAAATTTTTTTGATAGTGGTGGATTCATTTTTTAAAGGGCTTGAAGTTTGAATCGTTCCAAATGCTTCTACTGAAGCAGTCATATCAGTATTGTATGGGTTGATCGCTACTCACGGGTTGCCAGATACAATATCTGGTAATGGAACTGCATTTACTAGTGAACAGTTTAAACAATTTGGGAAAATGCTTGGATTTCGTTTAGTGACCACCGTTCTTCATTGACCACAAGGAAATGAAATGGCAGAAAGAATAGTTTAAACAACTAAAGATTTTCTAAAAAAAAATATTACTGGAAATTTAAATTAGCTAAATTTTTATTATATCAGCACATCACTCCTAGCTCAACCACTGGTCGGAGTCCTAGCGAGATTCTTATGGGCAGGAAGTTACAAATTGTGTTGGATAAACTAAATTCAGATTTGTCTTCGGAGTTGCAACTTAAAAGGGAAGAATCACTTGACAGTGCTTAAGAGTCACCTAATCTACGAACATTTAGCGCTAACGACATTGTCTTCATTAAGAATTATAGTAGCGATGATGGATTTCTGCAATAATCTCTGAAGTTAACGGGCCCGTTTTTTACAAAGTTAAATTGCATAACAGAAGCATTTTGCACAGGCATGTAGATCAAATCAAACTTAGATTTCATGTTACTTTAAATATTCTATGTGACCTGTATATGCTGGCCGTTTTTAATGCGCCGTTAACTAAGGATCAGGAGAAGCTGCTCCAATTCCAACTAGGTATCAGAGACCGCAATGAATTAGACAACAATCGATGTAGTTAAGTGATTATGTTGCTTAAGGGGGAGAAGTGTTGTTTGTGTTCATGAAATAGTTAGTTGAAAGTGTTTGCATTGCTAATCATTGATTCCAGATGTTCTTGCATTAAGTAGACTAATTTAATCATCTTTGGCTTTGATAATTATTTCTTTCTTTCATCTAATATCAAATTGATTTGGTTTTGTAGGTATGTTTAATACTGGAGTTTTTTAAACACATCATTTTCACAACAAAAAACTTTATCTTCTAAAATTTTTCCATTTTTAAGCAGTCAATACAACTAGGATGGAATGTAGAAGAGCACTTTATTCAACAAACACTGTTGATTTTCTTGTACGACAATATTTAAAGAATTTACCAAGAGGTTCATTAGCATAATTGTCACTTGCCGTCATCTTGAACTAGTAACTAGGTAAACAATTTGTATGCTTACAATAACCAGACAAAAACTGTGCTGAATGGCTATGTTTTACTATTACAATGTAGTTATTTAATATTTTTAAGTAAGCAGAAACTTAAGTAGATTTAATTGAAAATAATATAAAGTGTAATGGGTATACATATCTATCAATGTAATATACTTTTGTAATACAGAAATATAAATCAACACTATAAAATAATTATTCACACTTATACTAATATCAATATACAAAATAGTTCAACCTATCTATTTTAATAAAAAAATACCTATTCCTAACACTTGATTGAATCATTATACTTGTGATGGACTATGTTTAAGTGTTTTTAGACTTTGTTGCCCCCAGTTTTGTGCCATATACTGAACATAACCTGGATCTGTAGGACTACTTGGATGTGAATTTCGATGTAATGGTAATGTATCAGTTTTGGTATAAACAGAAGTTGGCACAGCAACATCATATTTTCCATAATGACCTATAAATACAAAAACGAATAACATCTGTTGCTTTATATCCAGTTTCTGGAAAATTTATATATAATTTTGTCAATTTTCATAACAGCAGTTATAGAAAAACCAATTTATAGTGATATTCCACATATAACAAAGAAATATATTATAATTGTGTTTATAGCATTGTCTCAAACAGGCAGTAGGCTCAGTTTTGACAATGTGAATTTTGTTCTTTACCAAGTTTGGGTTTCAGAAATACTAACTGCTGTGCTATACGTACATTCATAAATCACTAACTTGCTGTAGACATTGTGTTTGTAATTAAAACAACTCTGCACACATTGTGTCAATTAATGCCATACGACACTATAGTTTCAAATTACGTTTAGGTTTATTTTGTTTTTGCCAATGGAAAATACAAAACTAAAGAAATTTCTATGGAGAGATAAGTAGAATAACTGTATGGTTTGGAAACTATGAAACTAATGTAAAATTAACAGGTAGGAGTTAACATTTTACAATTTTAGCAATGTAGTTTTTGTTATTATTTGATTTTTAATAAGTAGCATTTCTTACTGCTTTACTTCTGTCTGGATTATTATACATCTCATATTTCTCGCTTTTTGTTGACGGTTTAGAGTTCAAAGTTCTTTGTTGGATAAAATTAGTGCAAATTATGACGGGCTGTATCTTGTACAGATTATACTGTTAAATGTATATTTGAATTTTAGGGAAATGTGTAGGTTAGCTCAGAATAGGACATAATGGAGGTATGCGTCTAACCAGTTCCAGGACTGAAGATTTAATGTTGATAATGCTACGTTTGGTACTGCTTAACACCTCGGATAATGCTTGCAAAAATTGCTGTTGATTATAATCTGAAATCAAGACTACATCTAAACTTGGTTAATAGTATTTATTCTTTACACTATCATCATTGTCACTCACAAGATCTAAGGTGACTATTCACTGTTTTTGTATTCCATTGCTCTCTTCATTGGCACGTTTGTTTATATTCTATTTTATTGTATTCTGCTCTCACTTGCAATTTTTATATGCCATATGCATTTAAAAATAAGAAATAAACATAATTTACTAAAACGGACATCATTCGTCATATGCTTATTTGAAATGTTCATTCACTTTAGGGGGGAGTTGGACAGAACCGGGTAGCCAAGGTTTGCTCGCTTCTGGAAGCTTAACTTTTTAACTAAAAAAGATAAATATTTATACACAATACTTTTAACTATATGTGCATGCATACATTAGATTCAAAAATGCTATAAGGAGTAATATTTTGTTACATGACAATTGAAAAGGAAAACGTCAAACCACCTGGTTCTGCCCTACTGGTAGGGCAAAACCGGGTACATAGAAAACAAAAATTGTCTGTTTTCAAGAAAAATAATTTTTTATTTTGGTTATTCAACACTTCTGAAAAAAGAAAAGTAGCAAATATTATTACAGCATCTATAGTAAATTTGGTTTGCCTATCATCAAATTCCATTTTTCAATACAGAATGGACATTTTAAAAAGAATTGAATTTAATTAGCGAGTAGACAATGAAGTTAATTCAATCCAAACAAATGAAGTTAACGATAGTTATTTGGAGTTAAACATTGAAAATGAATTGCCAATGACTTGTCAAATGTTTTAAAAAGAAAAATCCTTGCAAGAGAATGCGAAGCAAAATGGAAGTCGTTAAAACGTACATATAAAACTATCCGATCAAATAATGAAACTAGTGGAAGGAAGCGGAACCGTTGGGAGTTCTTTGATGCAATGCATGAAGTGTTATTTAAAAGACCTGAAATAGCACCATCAGCTACGTGTAGTAGCACCAGCGGTCTTTAAGTAGCAAATCTGGTAAAGACAACTAACATGGATGATGAGCAGGTTCTTCCACAAATGAAATTTGTAGTTCAAATTTATCAAAACATAGGAAGACCAAAGCCATTTCGAATGGACCTGCACCTTGCCGAAGTTCTAAATTACTAGAACACGTGAAATGGCTTGCGTGTTCTAATGAGCTAAAGAGCCAAACTACAGGTCCAACCAAAGTAGTAGGGTCGTTAGTGAGGAACCAGACTAAGACAGGTCCCCGAAAGAGGGCAGCGGCTCTTTCGGTACTTAGATTGGCAGAGACCATAGGGGTCGCTATGGCAGTCTAAGACACACTACCGCGATGTGGAAGGCAACGGGACATCACCACATTATCTCCCAAGTACACAGCGTACTTAAAATGTAATAAATATGATGGCATTCTCTGGGGTAAAAGATTCCGGAGTTAAAATAGTCCCCCATTCGAATCACCGGGAGGGGACTACTTCGGAGGATGCGATCGGAAAGTTAAAAATAAGAGTCGGGAATATTCTGCGAGTTGGAGCGTGGAATGTTAGAAGTATGAAGCAAGTGGGTAAGCTAGAGAACCTAAAAATCAAAATGAATAGGTTATCACTAGACATAGTAGGGATCAGTAAAGCTCGGTGGCCAGAGGCGGGGGATTTTTGGAGTGGAAACTTCAGGGTAATTCATACAGGAGCAGAGGAAGGAAATTTGGGTGTGGGGATAGTTATGCGGAAAAAAATAGGATACTGTGTAGAAAATTAATTACAAAAGAACGAAAGAGTACTCATGGTTAGATTAGAATCTATACCTGTAAACATAGTAATAATACAAGTATACATGCCCACCTCTAGCTACAGTGACGAAGAGGTAGAAGCCATCTGCAAAGATATCGAAGACATATTAAGATACGTAAAAGGACATGAAAATTTAATAATTACAGGGGATTTTAATGCCGTGGTAGGTGAGGATAAGGAGGGAGCGGTAGTAGGTTTATTTGGTTTAGGCACGCGAAACGACAGGGGAAATAGGCTGGTAGAATTTTGCGACAAGAACAATTTAATCATCACAAACACATTATTTCAACATCATGCTAGAAGACGATATACGTGGAAGATGCCAGGAGATATAGGAAGATATCAAATAGATTATATTCTTGTTAGACAACAGTTTAGGAATCAAGTAAAAGACTGTAGAAGCTACCCAGAAGCAGATATAGATACTGATCACAACATCGTAATTATGAAGGCCGCACTTAAATTTAAGAATGTGAAAAAAAGAAACGGCAAAAGGCACTTGGACTTAGAGAAACTAAAAGATAAAGATATTCAGGAAAGATTTGAAAAAAGTCAAATGAATTGCTCAAAGATATCGGGAAAATATCTGATACTAAGGAAGTAGAAACAGAATGGAATAACATTAAATCCAGCCTAGACATGGCGGCCAGAGATATTCTGGGGTATACACAAAAAGAAAATAAGAAACCATGGATAACAAAGGATATCCTGTGTTTACGCCTTGCCTAATATAAATTAAAAGCATGCTCCTCTTATGTCTCGACTACGATTTGTTACTCGCGCATCGCCAAAGGTGAGCGCTGATTACAACCAATAAGATAAGTAAGTCGACACAGCTCTCTCTTAGAACACAGTTCATTTTTAAATATCACATTCGCGCCGGTTTGTCGGCATTAATTATTAATTAATTAACAACGTGAGCACCTCTATTTCCCTTCCTTCACCAACCCTCTCCTGTCTAACCAATTATGTATTTAGTGGTGAGTGTAAAGTGATAATTGAACACGGGGTAAGTTTTTTATGCAACCACATTTTATTACACATTTTATTACGCATTTTTTTGTTATTGTGAACCAGCCGTTCCGCTTAGGCGTGAACATACCTTATTTTTTTGGTCTCTTCGGCCGGTATGCGTCATAGAATTGTCGTCGTGGTTGTAGGGGAGCTTGCTTTATGTTAAATTATTACAAGGTTGCTCTTAAAAGTATTTGAAATAAATTCACTCTTATCGAATTGTAATGTTAACCTCGTAATTGAGTTTGACCTGCATGTTGATAAACGGTTATCAGCACAGGTGTGTTTGTTTATATTTGGATTCAATTTTAATTATAAAATACACTTCAATTCAATTACATATTTACGTGTAGTTTATGCTATTCTGAAAATGTCTTTCGACAGCATTTCTTTGCAAGCTCAACAAGAAGCCTTATTTGGTCGCTTACAAGGCATTTGGGATTATGCTATTTCCGCAAATGTAAGTAAATTACACTTATTAGAAGCAAAAATGCAAAGGCTTCCGATTATTGAAAATGCTCTCGAAAAACTACAGGTAGCAATAATAGAATTTAACGCTACTAAACCCGACCCTAAAGTACATGTAAAATTAAATCTAGCGTCTTTCGATGATCTGTTTGACGTAGTTCGTGCAAAATATTTAGAATTGAAAAAAAATTCTACAAAATCGGTTTCTGCGGATGCTCTGGCATTTAAGGGCCCATCCGTTGAATGTTTAAAACCCCTAGAAATTCCTGTTTTTGATGGTTCCATTGATAAGTGGAATAATTTCATTACTACTTATCGCAGTGTTGTACACGAAAACAAATCTATTCCAGTCTCATTAAAATATTTATATTTTAGATCGTATCTCGATAAGGAAGCATTAAGTGTCGTCTCTGATCTAGCGTTAGATCCCAATTTGTATGAGCAAGCATTTAAAAAACTTGTAGACCGCTACGACTCCCCACGCAGAATTGTTAATTTTTATTTGAATAAAATTCTTCAATTTAAATCTACTGGTTCCTTATCAAATTTCATAAATACACATTTCAACGCAGTAAGCACTTTGAAATCTGCCCCCGACGTTGAAGATTTATCGGACTTTATTTTATTTTCTCTATGTTATCGTAATTTGGATCCTAAATTACAACATGCATTTGATGCACGCGCGGATTCTAATGTGCCGACTTGTGCTAAGTTGTTCGAATTTTTAACCACGCAGAATAAAACCTCAGAAATGCACGAAGATGTTTAAGCTTTAAAACCCGTCAACGTAAATATGCCACCGTGCTTCAAATATAATCTAAATAAGTCTTTTTTTGTAAAAGAATCCACTAACGATGCGCAAGTAAAATGCGATCGTAATTCGTGTCCCTATTGTAATGAAGGGCATACAATTTACACGTGCAAAAACTTTCAAAAATTAAATGTTTCCGATAGATACACCGCGGTAAAAAGAATTTTGCGTTGTTTTAAATGTTTAGGCAATCATATTAAGGGCTGCAACTCTAAAGGAAGATGCGGGTTATGTAGCTCGAGATATCATCACTCCTTTTTGCATAATGCTTCGCCTGTCTCGACTTCGGGACCGATAACCCCTGTGACCCCTTCCACATCCGATATGAAAGAGACAGTTTCTACATGCAATGTGTCTAATAATCCTAAAAATTATACAGTGCTTTTAGGAACGATTCAAGCTAAGATTCGGGACATCAATGGCGATTTTCAACCTGTAAGGTGCGTTCTTGATTCAGGGTCCCAAATCAATGCGATCACTTCTGCTTGCGTGCAACGGTTGGGTCTTAAATATGTTCGCAATCACAGTAAAGTGTGTGAACTACCCAATACCGCTGTTAATTCTAAAGGGCTAGTCGATTGTTTTCTACTTTCCAATTATGCAGATCAACGAATAAATTTTTGTGCCTCTATTCTTCCAAAACTTACAGGTAATATCCCTGGTTGTTCTTTACCACGTGGAATTTATGAACGATTTAAACATTTACCCTTGGCTGACCCTAATTTCCATGTATCCGCTCCGGTAGAAATATTATTAGGAGTGGACATATGTTGTAGAATATTATTTTCGGATAACGCAAATAACCGTCTTGCTAAACCTCTAGCGATTGACACTATTTATGGATACGTGTTATTGGGACAGGTGCCTTCTCCGCAAGGACCGTCAAACGCTACTTCGCTTTGTATAATGTCGCAACCTCTTGAAAGCGAAGTAAAAAATTTTTGGGCGCTCGAAGAAGTTTCGCAACCTCCTGCTGTGAATATTGACGACAATTATTGTGAAGCACATTTTGTTAGTACCCACTCTCGCGATGAAACTGGTCGTTACATTGTAGCCCTACCCTTCAAGGATAATGCCGAACCTCTAGGGCGCAATCGTGAAATTGCTTATAACAGTTATCTAAATTTAGAACAGCGACTTCGAATTCAACCGAAAATCAAAAGGTTTATGATTCATTTCTCAAGGAATATCTATCTCTAAATCACATGAATGTTGCTCTGCAACCCTCCGATTATATTTTACCACACCACGGCATTCATAAAACCACAAGCAGTACTACCAAACTACGAGTGGTGTTTAACGGATCTGCTAATGATTCGACCGCTAAGTCCCTCAATCAACGTCTTTACGCTGGTCCGAAACTGCAATCAGGTTTGCCCGAAATAATATTTTTATTTCGTTCCCACAAAATAGCACTTTGTGCTGACATACGAATGATGTACCGCCAAATTTTAGTACGTACACAAGATAGAATATACCAACATATATTCTGGCGACCCTCCCTCGACAGCGGAGTTCAAGAGTACGAATTGAACACGCTTACTTATGGTCTTACACCATCCTCTTTTATTGCGTAATGCGTGTTAAAACAATTGGTGATCGACGAAGGACAACAATTTCCTCTAGCATCTGTGGCCTTGCTGGTCATCCATGTGTTATTGAAGTGAAGAAGTGTGTTTGTGTCTGGTCCCATTATATTTTAAATTATCATGGGTAAACCTGCATGATTTTTAATGAAAATTAACATAGTGCTAATTTACAGTATTGTAGTTATATTCTACTAAATTTTTATTTTTAAATTTGACTCCCTATCCTATTTTAAGGGTGGGCAAAAGTACTAAATTGGCTATTGGAAAAGCCTTAAATTTATTTTATCATTTGACCTTATAAATCTCCACATGTGTGATTTTATATATGTATTATGATTATTGTAGTTGAAATAATAACTGGTTTTCAATTATCATTTAACATAATTGACTAGTATTTGCATGTACTGCAAATACACTTTATCACTTCATTGTGATTTTTATTTACCACACATTAAGATATTTTTGTAATTATACTTACCTAAATAATGCTTTAATAGTTACAGTTAGTTAAATACTGTTATTATAAACTGTTGAATTGACACTAAGCATATCTTACAAAGGTTGTGTTGGTACTGACTTAACTCCTCTGTTCTCTTGTGTTTACCATCCGTGGTCCAGTTTTGTGTTTTGTCAGACACTGCGAAGGACCCCGCCAGTGTGAAGAGTTATTCCTTATCATATCCTTACTGCCTACACTAATCTAGTGATCATGTCTGATCGTTTTTTGTTTTCCTGCTGCCAACGAAAATTCCACAGTAATTATGTTTGTACAAATTGCAATGCTATTTATCATAAAAGTTGCCTTGAATCTAGGAAAAAACCTTTCAGCAAAATCGATCAATATAAAGTAAACTGTTGCACCAAAAACACAATATCGATCTCTTGCGCTGAATATGATGCTTTTAAGAATGATCTTAACGATTTACAAGAAGAAAATAAAAGCTTAAAATCAGAATGCAACAGCTTGATCAAGCACAATAAACAATTGCAGGCACAGTTAAAAACTAACCTTGATGAAAGTCTTATTATGGAGAACTCTTTCCTAAATGAACAGGAAGATTACAAATCAATGCTACTTCAGTATTCAAATAAAATAAAATCGTTAACTAAGGTTGTTGAAAGTTTACAACAGGATCAAATACTTGAAAATAATAAGCCTAAGTCGGATACTTTAAATACATCAACTCAAACTTGCTCATTTCCATTTCTTGTTTTTGACAATTTTAACGTATGCTCGCAAACGGAGCGTGAAATAGTACAAGCAGTTGAAAAAATGACTCAAACTGATAACGTTAAAAACACGAGTCCATCTTTTAATAGTGCCATCCCATTACAACGTTCTGTACATATAAAAAAAATTAGTCGTAACGATCTATCTCTAGACAAAGAAATACTAAATGCCACAGTTGAGGAAATCGCATCAATTAATGATAAAAATGAAGTCGCTGTACCTGTAGCTAAATCAAAAATTCACGTTTATGGAGACAGTCATGTGAGAGGATTTTCTAATATTTTAATTTCATTATTGGATCCACAAGATTTCTCTTTCTACGTCGAGTGCAAACCTAATGCTCTTATGGAGGACATTGTAGTCAACCTAGCAAATAAACTCTCTACTTTTAGTCACAGTGACTATGTCTTAATCCTTGGTGGAACAAACAACGCCCTCCAAGGTAAAGCTATGTCTACACATGCTAAACAGCTTCTAAATGACATTGCTTCTGCTACAAATCTGATTTTAATATCAGCACCTTTTTGGAAAGGACGTAACATATTGAACAATTTAATTCATTCTGTCAACAATGATGTATATTCAGCACAGGTTGCATCAAATGCAAGTTTTTGGTATGTGGACATAAATAAAATTGTACAATCGTCGCTGTTCTCATCACATGGTCTTCATATGAGATCAATAGGAAAACGTAAATTATTAAATCACATTCTGACCATTACTAATAATTTCCGACCTCAATTTACCAAAATTTTTAATGCTTGTAACAGCAACCTTATATATGTAAAATTGGTAGATCACAAACAATCTCTTTCTGCTAACGAAGCAGACTACTCATTTTGTATACCTGATATATCTACCAATTGTAGTTCTAGTTCTTTTTTATAAATAAAAAATCTGTTACTTTTTCATTATTGCTGTGTAATATGCGCAGTCTACGTAGCAAGGTTAATGAATTACACATATTATTAGATGAACTAAATTTTCCGTTACTTGTCTGTATCACTGAACATTGGCTAGGCTATAAAGAATACATTAAGTTAGATAACTACGATCTTGTTAGTATATCCTATAGACAGCATAGACGTCATGGTGGCACAGCGATTTATTGCACTTCGGACAAAATTAGCTGTTTTGAAAACTATTTGAACTTAAATTACTTATGCGATGATCTGAACTTTGAGTTCTCACATATTTATAATAGTAAGCTTAAACTTCATGTTTTGAGCATTTATCGTTCCCCATTAAGCAATATTGAAATATTTTTTAGTTCACTGGACACTGTTTTACATCATATTCTAGATATTAAGAAAGGTATCGTAGTTATTAACGGAGATTTTAATATCAATTTCACAAATGGTTTTGATAAAAATGTTATTAGACTAAAACAACTCTTTACAATTTACAATTTGAAAATGCACATTATGCAAGATACTAGGATTACAAATATGTCCAGCACACTAATTGATTATGTTGTTACAAATTTTAATCCAGGTGTACTTACTAGCACAACAATTGTACCGAATGATTTGTCGGATCATGAATTTATACATTTTCAAGCAAATCTTGACTTAACTATTGGCAACTACTTCATTTATAGCAGGATTTATAATACCCAGAATTTAAATCGCTTTTCTACACTATGCTCAGATATTGACATTAATATAACTTCGAATGATTTAAACCAAAAATTTCAATCACTAGTATATAGTATAGCATTAGCATTCACAAAATCATTTCCTTTGGTTAAATGCAATCTAAATCATAAACGTAAATATTGGTTGACTGACGGTATAAAAATATCTGCTAGAAATAAAAAATCACTACATGCCATTTATAAACACTTTCACAACTCAACTTTTATAAAAAAATTATTATCTGCGCTACAAAAAAATCTTTAAAAAAGTGGTCAAATTAGCAAAATCTCAATTTCTTGCTAGCCGAATCTCTAATTCTGGAAATGTACAAGCAGAAACCTGGAAAGTGGTAAATGAACTTTCAGGTAGAAATACATCTAGTACACAAAATATTCTTATTGATAATTGTGCTGAAAATGATATAGCAGATACTTTGAATAAGTACTTTGCAACCGTGGCCTCTACTTTAGTTGAAAATAACAAAGAACCAGATTCATCTGCGATTACCTTTTTGAAAAAAAATAAGTGTTGCGTCTCTAACAACTTTATGTTTTTCCCGACAGATGCATATGAAATTCTAAGTGTTTTACATTCATTTAAAAATAAAACCACAGCTGGTCATGATAACATCCCTTCGAAAGCTTTGCTCGCACTTCCGCTTGACATAATACAATACTTTGCACACTTAATAAACGACTCTTTTCATACTGGAATATTCCCCACTTGCCTGAAATTTGCAATAGTGGTTCCATTACATAAAGGGGGCCCTCTTACAGCTAATAACTTCCGGCCTATCTCTTTGCTGTCCTCATTTTCAAAAGTCATCGAAACAATAGTAAAAAGTCGACTTATAAACTTTACACACAAATTCAATATTTTAGTCCAAATCAGTTTGATTTCGTCCCAACAAATCTACAACTGATGCAATGTACAATTTTTTAAATAACTTATATTTAACATTAAATAGTAGACAAAGCGTCTCAGTTGCTGTATTTGTTGATCTAAGTAAAGCTTTCGATTCTGTAAATCACTCAATACTACTGCAGAAATTAGAATTTTATGGTATTAGGGGTATTGCTAATGATTGGTTTAAATCCTATCTTCATAATAGATCACAGTCTGTAAGGATCAAGCTCAGTAACACGTATGTGTGGTCTGAAAACGCTGTGCTAAATTTAGGAGTACCTCAGGGATCAGTTTTGGGCCCTATTTTATTTCTCTTTTTCATAAATGATTTTATTAACTGTACTAAACATGCCAAAAGTACTCTATTTGCAGACGATATCAATCTTCAGTGGGATTCAACGAGTGTTGATTCACTGAAAGAAAAATTAAATACTGATCTCTTGTTGATGAAAAACTGGTTTTATATTAATAAATTATCGGTAAATGAACAGAAAACCTGCTGTATAATTTTTAAACCTTTATCTTTGCCTAACAACATTACATTAGGATCGACTCTAAATTTAGTTACTTTCACTAAATTCCTTGGTCTTATAGTTGATAGGGACCTAAACTGGTCCAAGCATATTTCTCATTTATCATCTAAATTGTCTTCGGCCTGCTATGCACTTACATCAGTGTCCAGAGAGTTGCCTGTGGTTTGCTCAAAGAAATGTTACTTGGCATTATTCGAATCAAGAATGAGATACGGAATTGCTTTCTGGGGTAACACATGCCTCATTAACACATCCATAGTTTTTAAATTGCAAAAGAGAGCCATTTGTATTGTGTTTGGGGCAGAGATGGATGCTCATTGCAGACCTCTTTTTAAGAAACTTAATGTATTAACTTTATATTCCATGTTCATATATGAGACCCTCATTCTGTTTTATAAAAATTCTAATAATTACGTTTCAGCCAGTTCTGTTCATAGTCATGATACAAGATACTGTTACCAAAAGTATATACTAAAACCAAATTCTACTCGTTCTAAAAAATCTATAATATTTATGGCTCCAACATTTTATAATAAACTACCATATACAATTAGATCATTAGCACCACTGAAAAAATTTAAAGCTGCATTATTTACCTTGCTCGTTGAACGCTGCTATTACACAGTTAATGAATTCCTAGATGACAACCTTTCATCTTAGTAATTTTGCACATAATAATTTAATTGCAATTTAATTATATGTATATATTACTTGTATGTAGATTTTTAATGTGTGATTTTGTAATGTTTTACTACCATTGTTAATGGGTACAAATATATCTAATCTAATCTAATCTAAATTGACTATGTATATAATATTTAATTTTAATTAATGACTATCTACATACATGTAGCTAATTTTTATGTATTATTTATTTATATTTTAATTTTATTTATACACATTGTTCACTATTTCTAATAATGGTTGTAGAAGTGTACATTATCATCACATTGATGGGAACAAATAAAATCTATCTATCTATCTATATGGACGATGTGATTTCAGGAGCTAAGTCCGTTGCGGCAGCTCAGCAGCTGCAATCTGAATTAATAAAATTGTTGTCTCTTGGCCAATTTCAGTTAAGAAAGTGGTCCAGCAATGACAACTCTCTTTTAAATCAATTCCAGGAATCTGAATTAGAACCCTCCGTAGCATTTTCTGATGAAATCTCTGGTATCAAAATATTGGGACTAGTTTGGAAACAGAATTCTGATAATTTCACCTACTATGTTGTTCCTTTCGAAGGGAATATTTCAAAACGTTCCGTTCTTTCATATATGGCTAAAATTTTCGACCCTCTCGGCTGGTTGACTCCGGTAGTGTTCTTAATAAAACATTTTTTACAACAATTATGGGTACAACGTTTAGGCTGGGACGACACGCCGGACACCGACTGGTGTTTGAAGTGGGAGAAAATTTGTTCCCGCCTTACTGAATTATCAAATTTGAAAATTCCTCGCTGTTTGTTTTTAGACTCGGGACAGTACCGACTTTTAGGGTTTTGCGATGCCAGTGAGAAGGGTTATGCTGCATGCGTTTTTCTACATGGCACGACTTCAGATAACACGAATTGCCATCTCCTACAAGCTAAAAGTAAAATTTCACCCTTAAAATTTCTTTCAATGCCCCGTATGGAATTATTAGGTGCTGTTTTGTTATCTCGTCTAGTATATTCTATAATCTCTAATAAATTTCCTTATCCCTTAAAGGAAATAAAATTATTCACCGATTCTCAAGTGGTACTAGCGTGGATTAACACTCCTTCTTATTTATTAAAAACATTTGTTGCCAACCGCGTGGAAATTATTTTAGAATACACTGCCATTCAACAGTGGTACCATATTTCTGGTGAAAACAACCCCGCCGATATTTAAACAATAATTTAAACAAGGGTTGTTCTAAACAACTCCAAAAATTGTCCCCCTTTATTGATTCGCTAGGTCTTGTTAGGGTGGGCGGACGTTTGCGTCACTCCCTGTTGTCTTATGATAACAGACATCCCTTTCTATTACCGAAACAAGCCACTTTATCGCGATTATTGTGTGATAATTATCACCTTTTATCTATGCATTCAGGTGCATTCATGACGCAATCACTTATTCAGCGAAAATTCTGGATTATTGGAATACGTTCCTTAGTTCGTCAGAGGATCCACAAATGCGATGTTTGTTCGCGCTTCCGTGCGACAACTGCTCAACCGTTCATGGCCGATTTACCCCCTTTCCGTGTTCAACTGTCCAGAACATTTACTCATGTGGGAGTAGATTTCGCCGGCCCATTTTTGATCAAGTCTTCTAATCGTCGTAATGCTCCGGTGTCTAAAACTTATTTATGCATATTTATTTGTATGTGCACCAGAGCGGTGCACCTCGAGGTAGTGTCAGAGTTATCTACCGAAGCATTTTTAGCTTGTCTGACAATGTTTACAGCTCGTAGAGGAATTCCTGATGTTGTTTACTTAGATCAGGGTAGAAACTTTTTTGGTGCCTCGCGGTCCCTTAAGGAAGCTATCATATTCCTTAAATCCAACAACGATAAAATTTTCGCCGCTTTAGCCTCCCGACATATCAAGTGGCAATTTAATCCTCCATACGCCCCAAATTTTGGCGGAATTTGGGAGTCTGGAGTGAAATCGGCAAAAAGCCTTACTAGTTCGTACTTTAGGTACACGCCCTCAAACCTTTGAGGAACTATGTACAATTTTTTCTAGGGTTGAAGCAATACTCAATAGTCGCCCTCTTTGCCAGTCTTCCGATCCTAATGACCCTACGGATTATCTGTCGCCCGGTCATTTTTTAATAGGCGGTCCCCTTTTATCTCTACCTGAAATTACTATTCCGGAGGAAATAACTTTGCGTTCCCGTTGGCAGCGATTGTGTCAGGTTACTCAATCCATTTGGCGTCGGTGGTCCAACGAGTATCTTCACCAACTCACCCAACGTAATAAATGGCATTGCCCCACCATATTGCCCAAGGTAAATGATGTGGTCATAATTAAAAATTTAAATACTGCCCCCTTGTGTTGGCCTCTTGGCCGTATTGAAAAGTTATTTTTTGGTCGTGACGGTATACCACGAGTAGCATCTGTAAAAACCGCTGCAGGTTTATTTACACGTACAATAAGTAAGCTTATTATCCTCCCTTTGAATGAATAAATTTTATTTTGGTTATTTTCTCTCGTATTTATGTTCCGTTTAATTTTAAAAATTTTAAGGTTGTATTAAAGTTTGGTTTAATTTGCCTAGCAACCTTAACATTTCTAGGGTGTATTTTTAAATGATTTATTTTGTTTTGGTATAAAACTTATTCAGTTTTAGATGGGCGGTTATGTTTACGCCTTGCCTAATATAAATTAAAAGCATGCTCCTCTTATGTCTCAACTACGATTTGTTACTCGCGCATCGCCAAAGGTGAGCGCTGATTACAACCAATAAGATAAGTAAGTCGACACAGCTCTCTCTTAGAACACAGTCCATTTTTAAATATCACATTCGTGCCGGTTTGTCGGCATTAATTATTAATTAATTAACAACGTGAGCACCTCTATTTCCCTTCCTTCACCAACCCTCTCCTGTCTAACCAATTATGTATTTAGTGGTGAGTGTAAAGTGATAATTGAACACGGGGTAAGTTTTTTATGCAACCACATTTTATTACACATTTTATTACGCATTTTTTTGTTATTGTGAACCAGCCGTTCCGCTTAGGCGTGAACATCTTGAATTTAATAGAAGAAAGACGAAAATACAAAAATAAATCAGACGAAACAGGAAAACAGAGATACAAAGCCATAAAATGGGAAATTATTAGAAAATGCAGGAAAGCTAGATGAAGCATACAAATTAATTAGGATGAATTTTAGGGATATAAAATCGTATAGCAAAAATATAAGGGACGCACAAGGAAACGTCATTATAAAAAACGTAGATAAAGTGGGTAGATGGCAAGAATATATAGGGAATTTATATGCAGGAGAGGAACTAACTGCATTAGAACAGGAATCAGACATTGAAAATGATGACTTGGGATATCCTATACTTAGAGATGAGTTTGAATTAGCATTAAAGACTCTGAAAAATGGTAAGGCACCGGGTACAGATAAGGTGCAAGCAGAAACTCTAAAAGCCGCTGGACAAGCAGTAACTGAACGTCTCTTCCAACTTGTAAGCTATATGTATGAGACAGGCGAGAAACCCAAAGATTTCAAGCGAAGCATCATAGTAACTATACCAAAAAGAAAGGCGCGGATAGATGTGAAAATTTTCGAACAATAAGTTTGACAGCACACGTGTCAAAAATATTAACTAGAATTGTGCAAAGACGAATGGAAAAACGGTCGAAAGAAATACTAGTAGAAGATCAATTTGGGTTTAGGCGAAACAGGGGAACACGGGATGCTATTTTAGCTCTGAGAGTGATAATGGAGAAAACAATAGAAAAAGGGGAAAGCGTGTATATAGGGTTTGTAGATCTGGAAAAAGCATTTGACAATGTAAAATGGAAAAAAATGTTTGAAATACTCAAAAAGATTGGAATGAGTTATAGTGATAGACGAATAGTACATAGCTTATCCAAAGAGCAAACAGCAGTAATAAAATTAGAGCAGGAACGTAGAGAAGTAAACATTAGGAAAGGAGTGAGACAGGGATGTGCCCTATCCCCATTGATTTTTAACTTGTACATAGAAGAAGCAATGAATACTGTCAAATGCAGGAAGACATTTGGAATTACTATGAGGGACAAAAAATTGATATGTTTAGATTTGCAAATGATATAGCGGTATTAGCGTCTAGCAAGGAAGAGTTAGAAGCTGCTCTTAATGAAATGGAAACGGTTCTAGCAGAGGGATACGGTATGAAAATTAACAAAACTAAAACTAAAGTTCTAGTATGCAAAGGTGGGGAAAATAAATCAAAAACAAGAATACAAGTATATAACACGAACTTACAAGAAGTTAAGGATTTCTGCTACCTAGGAAGCCAAATAACGCAAGATGGGAAAAGCACAACAGATATAAAACAAAGATTAGCACAAGGTCGTGCTACATTTAACAAGAAAAAGCAACTACTGTGCTCAAAGACCACAAACATAGAAACAAGGAAAAGATTGCTTAAAACATATGTGTGGAGCACAGCACTGTACGGCTGTGAAGCCTGGACAGTAGAAGAAGCGGACAAGGAAAAGGCAGAAGCCTTTGAAATGTGGTGCTACAGACGTATGATGAAGATATCATGGACAGACAAAGTTAAGAACGAAGAGGTACTAAAAATGGTAGGGGAAGAAAGAAATAGGTGGAAAACGGTAAAAAATAGGAGAGATAGGATGATAGGCCACATAGTACGGCATGAGGGAATAGTGCGGAATATATTAGAAATAGAGATAGAAAAAAAGAGAAGAAGAGGCAGACCTAGGTTAGATTACTGCACACAGATAGTAAAAGATGTAAGCTGTAGGAGTTTCAGGGAAATGTATAGGCTAGCCCAGAATAGAAATCAATGGAGGTACGCATCCAACCAATCCCAAGATGGATAAACTAATGACGAAAAAATAACTGTGCTTAAACATGATGATTATTATAAGTTACTACAAGAAGTGGTTGGGCAATAGTCTCGAATAATGTTAAGTGTGTGAAAGGATTTACTGGAAAACCATTATTTCGGCAAATGTCTAAGTGTTGGGGGATCTTGGTAGCCACAGGTTGCTTAACCTCCTTCACTGAATCTCCGTTAAATAGGACATAAAATTAGAAAACAATAGAAGGGGAACGAGCTGTATACACATGCTGTTTGAGATTTTCAGGGAACTATGTAGGTTAGCTCAGAATATAAATAAGTGCAGGTACGTGTCCAACCAGTTTTAAGACGGAAAAACTAATGAAAAAAAAATTAGCGCAGATAAATCTGATGATTAGTATAAACTAGTTGTTGGTTGCGAAATATCTGCAACTAATGTTGACTGTGCAAAAAGATATATTGGAAAATATATTAAATCGGTAAATGGTTAAGTGTTGGGGGAATTTGGCAGCCACAGGCTGCTTACCTCCCTTCACAACCACTGAAGGTCGGAAAAATAGGGTATATAACTGTAAAACAATAGAAGGTGACTGAACTGCATCTAACAAGAAAGAACAGCGCCTATGAGGAAAGACAACAAACATAGAACAAGAAGAAAATTGTTGAAAGCATATGTGTGGAGGACAGCACAGTATGCCTATGAAATACAGGCGGTCTGAAACGCAGACCGAAAAACGGTAAGCAGCCTTTTGAAATGCTGTGCTTCAGATGTATGAGGACGATAGCATGGACAGACAAAGATAATAACAAATAGGTTATCGTAGGGGAACAAGGATGTCTGGGGGAAAAGAGAAATAGAAGGACGGAATACGTTCTAAGTCATTTTTGGGGAATAGTATGGAATATATTACAAGCAGAGATAGGAAAAAGAGGTAGATGTACACCTAGATCAGATAGTGATAGATGCAGACTGTGTAAATTTCAGGGAAATCTGTAGGTTAGTTCAGAATAGGAAACAATGATGGTACGCATCTAACCAGTTCTAGGACTGAAGACCTAATGATGATGAGGAAGACCAAAGCCAATATAGCAGAGCAGCGAGATAAAGATAGAGTGGAGCGACAAGATCGATTCTTGAATCTTTTTGAGAAGTTTGTTAGTGAACTAGCTACAAAGCAATAGTTATTGTGTCATAAAACATTTGCTTTGTTAATAAATATTTTGATTTAATTACTTATTCGATATTTTGTTGAATTGTATATTGTAGAAGTATTGAAGTATAAGTATTAGGTTCATGTAATAATTCAAGATTGTTTCTAGTTTTTAATTGTTATTTAGGTTTCGATTGATTCGGTGAAGGTTTTAGCAATGTAAGAGCAGTAAGTATGTAATAATCAAAGCATAAAGACTAATACAATAGTCCTAAGAATTGGAAAATCAAAATACAACCTTAGTCAATTTAAAAATACATGTATTATTTTAATGATTTAACTTTTATTTCCTGTATAATATTAGACAACGTTAAACTGGCCAAATCACATTACACAATATGGATTATTTACTATCCATATACATTCACATACAATTGTTGATATGGAATAGAGATGCGGCACAACACAGCAGTTACGTTGATACTGAGCATTATATATAGTATAATATAAAAATCCAAATAGTTTTAGTTGCCTTTTCAAATAATTAAGGGCAGTGAATGTACCAAGTTCATTCTTTTGATTTCGGGCTCGCCAATATCTGTATTTTCAGTATCGATATCTTCTATATTTCTGGGATTATTTCTTCTCTCTTCTAGAACTTCTGCATTTAGGTCTAACAAATCTACTAATCTGTCATTTGAATAAATACATATATTATGTAAAATACTTGCAGCAATTAAAAGACTGATCAAATCTAGTCTGACCGTTTCCAATGATTTCAATCTATGAAACCGCCCTTTTAACAGACCAAATGCATTCTCAATGACTGCTCGAGTTTTGTTTAATAACATTAAAATTCTTCTGCCTGTTTGATAAATGTGTTTAAGTTTTAAAACCTACTAATAAAGTGGTGGATAATTGGTAGGCTAAGTCTCCTATCAAAAAGCTGCCGTTTAGAAAAGAAACTTCACCATTCTGGATTCTTTTGATATAGCTCTGATCTTCTAAACTAGGTAAGGCCATGGATTGATCCTGCTTCTCCTGTATATACGTCTGCGAAAAGTAAATCACTATCACATACATCTTGAAGTAAAATTGAATGATAGCTCTTTCTATTAATAAATGAACTATGGTTTACCAATGGTGCTTGTTGAAAATATAACGCCTACATACGATACAAACGCGATTAGCTTCTAGTATTGTTAGCCACAGCCGGTATCAAAAAAACAAAATGTGTCTATGTCATGAAACTGTAATTATGAAAGCAATATAATTAAGCACGGTTTTACACATTTATAAATGTATTATCGTAGTTATTGTTAAAGTTATTTGTCAAGTTATTTTCTTCTGTAGAACGCATCAATATATAGAACACTTGTTTATGTTCCGGATTTTACTTTATTTGAGGTTAGAACGACGAGTAACGAACATCTCGTATCGACCTAGGAAAGTATTTCACATTTTGGTGCTGAAACCCGGGAAGTGTTGAATTTGTTGTGTTTTTAACGTATATAAGAAGAATTAATTTGTGTTTAGTGATGGAATCGAAAGTAGAGATGACATTGCGAACGAGTTACAGATCACAACTTACAAAGTTGTATAATAACGTAAGGGACATGGTAAAAAATGCAGAAGTCGAAGTAGACGAATTATCTGTCGTATGCGAACGAGTAAAGCTTATACGTATTTCAATAAATGAACTGAACGAAAAAATTATGCATACACTAAGTGACGAAAACCTGCAAATGGAGTGTGACAAAATTGCAGATTATGACTTTAAGGCGATGGAAGCTATTACAAGTCTGGAGGTTCATATCAAACGGAAATTATCTGAGGTAAAGCGAGATGCCGGATCAGTATTCAGTGCTCGAGGTTCAGAAGTAGAAGAAGAAGTAGCGCTGCTGACAGTTCCAAGAGATTCAGTTCAAGATAATGTTGGTAATAGAAATGTAGAAGTTGTTCAACAGAGAGCGGTAAGAATACCTAAACTGGATTTATTAAAATTTGATGGTAATATCGAGTCCTGGCCGTCCTTTTGGGAGCAGTATAGTCAGGCGATACATAGTAATTTAGCTCTGGATAATAACTCCAAGTTCACATATTTAAAATCACTTTTAACTGGTAAAGCGGCGCTTACAATTTCTGGGTTAACGAGTAGTCAGAGCTCTTATATTGATGCCATAGAGCTGTTGAAGTCGGAATTTGGACGATCTGAACGTATAATAGATTGTTATGTTCAAAGACTTTGTGCTTTACCGCCTGTAAAATTTGATAAAGACGTCACCGCTTTACGTCAACTATATAACGCAGCTTCTTCAATTACGCGATCGTTAGAAGCTTTAGGCATATCAAGTGAACAGTAAGGCTTAATGGTAAAATCCATGATTTTTAAGGTACTGCCTTACAATTTGCGTTTGCAGTTCAATAAGCTGAAGTTAAGGGCTGCTCAAACTGACGAATCTGATTTGCATGCAGGCTCGTTGATCGACGATAACGAGTGTATAGCTTACAATAAACAAATAAACGATTTACTGAACTTTATCAAAATTGAAGTTGATGCTTTAGAGCAAGCACAGAGTGGGTTAGAGAGCACATACGTGAAAGACAAGAAGAAACCTTTTAATAAAACCTACAATGAGACATTTACGGCACAAGGGTTGTTAAATTTAGCGAATGACGGTTGTTTGTTCTGTAAAGACAGAAATCACGAAACCAAGTTATGTAATAACGTTTCACTAACGCTTGAACAAAGGAGGAAAATTCTGAAGGACAATTTGGGATGCTTTCGGTGTGCAGCTCCTAATCATGTCAAAATTTTGTAAAACAAAAAACGTTGTCTGCTCAAACTGTAAAGGTAAACATATGACTCCTTTATGTGATCCGTTGTATAAGCCTAATCGAACATCAAATAATAACGAACAATCTGTTGTAACAGTATAAATACGGTGTACTTACAAACTGCTTGTGTCTTATTAAAAGCAGATGCTGGTAATAGTACAATATTGGTACGTGCAATTATCGACGGGGGAAGTCAGTTAACTTTTATAAAGCAGTGTATCTCACGTGAACTTAACTTACCTATAGTTGGAACGCATAAGATTTCGATTTGTACTTTTGGAAGTTCACGAAAAAGTGTCGCAAAGTTGTGTTATAAGGTAGAAGTATTTTTAAAGGGACAATATAGTGATGAATTAATAAAAATACATGCCATTGAAGCTCCGGAAATATGCTTTGATTCTATAAGCCCGCCTTCGCAGAATGATCCTTTAATAACTACATTTTCGAAACATAATCAGTTGGCTGATTATGTACCATGTGCATTAGATAAGTCAGGTATTTCTTTACTTATTGGTTCTGATAATTATTGGTTAATTGTAAACAAGGAAACGCAGTCCATAACTGATACATTGACCGCTGTAAGTACAAAATTTGGATGGACTATACATGGTTCCAGTGATTTTAACGATAATATTAATTGTTCAGTTAACTTTAGTTCTGCTATTGTTTTATATGCACAAATCGTAGGTAGCAACGATGAAAAAGACGATGAAGTGGATTTAAGAAAATTTTGGGATCTGGAGACACGGGATTAATGTCTCCAAAATAAAGTTAATGGACCATTTCACCGAGAATTTCATTAAAAATAACGTTATCTTAAAAGGCAGTAGGTATGAAGTTACATTACCGTGGCAAGTAGATAAAATTTTAGACTCAAATTATGCGGGAGTCATTGTTCATGTACGAAACTTAGTAAACACATTATGTAAAAATAACAAGATTGTGGAATATGATAGAGCAGTGCAAGAGTATATACAATCAGGTTGTGCTGAACCAGTTCCAGGGAAAACCAATAACAGTAATGGTGCTTACTATTTACCGCATCGTCCGGTATATCGTCGGGATAAAGAGACATCTCAGGTAAGTGTGGTATTTGACGCAAGTGCACATGCACCAGGTATGCCTTCCTTAAACGATAAGCTTTTAAGGGGTGAAAATTTAGTTTCCGAACTGCTAAAGATTCTTTTAAATTTTCGAATTGGCAGGGTGGGATTAATAGCTGATATTGAAAAGGCGTTTCTTCAGATTGAGTTGTGTAAAGAAGATCGCGATTTTCATCGATTCTTTTGGTTTAAGGAACGTATTCAGAACGAAATAAAGTCAATTGATCAGCTACCCGAAATGCAAATTTATCGAATGGTAAGAGTTGCTTTTGGAGTTACCACAAGTCCATTTTTATTAGCTGCAACATTAAGAAAGCATTTGTTAAGTCAACCCGATATCGAGTTTGGAAAGCGTTTATTAAACTCCTTCTGCGTAGATGATATGATTTTAGCGGCAGATAACGAAAATGAGGCATTTGAAATATTTAATCGTTCGAAGGCGATAATGGCAACCGCCAGTATGAATTTAAGAAAATGGTGTTCAAACCATCCCATCTTAGCGAAGCAAATTGACACACTGGAAAAAGGTACAAAGAACATTGGTGAGAAAAAAGTTTTAGGTGTCAAATGGTGTACTAGAACAGACCAGCTAATCATGGATGTGAAACATATACTGGATGATCCTAAAGTTTTTGGCGAACCCACTAAACGAATTATTTTAAAGGCAGTTTCAAGTATTTTTGATCCGTTAGGAGTGTTGGGCACATTCACGATAAAAATAAAATTATTATTGCAAAGGATATGGAAGGCAAAGCTTAAGTGGGATGAGGCATTACCAAACGATATAAAGTCAGAGTGGTTAGCCTGGCTTCAATATGTGTCAGATTTGAAAGAATATACTATACCGCGTTGTATTATTAAAGAAAAAAACGAACGTTGATCTGCACATTTTTTCTGATGCGAGTCCACAGGCATTCGGGGCAGTAGCATATCTCAAGTGTTTAAATACTAACGAATGCAACTTCTTGATTGCAAAAAACCAAGTAACTCCTTTGAATCAAATATTGACGTTAGCAAAGCTGGAATTAACTGCAGCCTTATGTGCAGCTAGGCTACATAAATATATAGTAGGTAATATGGAACTAAACGTAAACAAGATTTTTATATGGACTGATTCCAAAATAACGCTGTATTGGATAGAAGGAAAAAAGTCAAAATGGAAACCATATTCAAAATCGAGTAAACGAAATAAGATCAATGAAGAACATAACTTGGAGGTATTGTCCTGGAAAGGATAATCCAGCAGATCAACTAACGAGAAGCGATTCTGTTAAAAAATTGTTAAAGAATCCTAATCAGTGGCTACATGGTCCTAATTGGTTAAGATTAGAAAAGGAAAAGTGGCCTAACGACGAAACACTAGATGAAGCTGTTGGTGTCTTCGCTCACAGAAGTTGAATCTAAATTTGATCAATATAAGTTACAACCGATATTTGAGCTTGAACGTTACGGAAGTTACGAAAAGATGTTACGAATAATAGCTACCATTCTTCAGTTTATAAAAAACCTCAGAACAAAGACCGAAAAAACTAGCGGTGAATTGAACATTGAGGAAATAGATAATTCAGAAATTTATTGGATCCGAGTTATGCAGCAGGAAGAATTTTTTGATGAAATTTGTATGTTGAAAGATGGAAAAGAACTGCCGAGAAAATCAAAAATTTTAACCCTTACTCCGTTTTTAGATGAGAACGAAGTGCTAAGAGTAGGTGAAAGAAACACAAATGTGATATTCGATTAGACATCCAATGATTCTATCAAAATCCTCTAAATTAACAACAAAAATTATTTGGGAAGCTCATAATGAATGCATGCATAACGGAACAAATTCTACATTAGCTTTTGTCAGAAAAAAATTTTGGATTATAAAAGGTAGGCAGAAGATAAAAACAACAATAAGCAAATGTGTGGGTTGTAAAAGACTGAACGGAAAGGCTGGATCAGAGCCATTTGCTCCATTGCCACGAGATAGGATTACCATGGCTCATCCATTTGATGTTGTAGGTATAGATTTTGCAGGTCCTTTGTATGTTATAGTTAATAACAATGGACAAAAGAAAGTATACATAATGCTTATTACATGTGCAGTTGTTAGAGCTGTACATCTTGAGTTGATAGAAGATGTATCTACCGAAAGTTGTCTCTTTGGTATACGCAGATTTATAAGTAGAAGAGGTGTTCCCAGAATCATATATTCAGATAATGCAAAAACATTTAAACGAGTTGCTCTGGAACATGATGAACTATCGAGAATATTACAAATAGGAGAAGTGCAGGAATTTGCAATAAAGAAAAGGATTCAGTTGAAGTTTAGTGTTGAGAGAGGTTCATGGTGGGGAGGTTTCTGGGAGAGATTAGTAAGAAGGTAAATAGTTCTTTAAAATCGATTTTAGGAAGAAAATCGTTGATTTTTGCTGAGTTGCAAACGTTGTTGACAAGTGGATCATCATTTTGTTATCGACCTTACTTAAGGTCGGTTTGACGCAGCTCTAACTTCCTTTCTATTCTGTGCTAATCTAAAAAGCTCTACATATCCTTCACAACCTAAATTTCTAATAATTTGACTAATATAGTTTGGTCTAGGTCTTCCTATATCCTTCTATCTTTTTCCTATCCAGCTAACTACATAGATATTAGCAACCTGATGGTTGTTAAAGAACTCTAACATGTTTACATGATTACCATTTATAAGGAAATGAAATATAACCTGGTTATCCACTTCAAAAAGGAAAAGTGTTAAATTATATGTTATGGTAAGGCTTAAGCAACGAATCGCTGTCAACATGCCAGACCGCTACCTAATTGTGAGTTATGCCATGGTGACGTTTATTAAATTATATGTTATGGTAAGGCTTAAGCAACGAAACGCTACCAACATGCCAGACCGCTAACCAATTGTGAGTCATGTCCTGGTGACATTTAGTTAACTGATTTTTATTTTTCTTTTGTTTTGTTTTCGAACTTACTTAAAGTCGGTTTGACGCAGCTCTAAACTCTTTTCTATTCTGAGCTAGTCTAAAAAGGTCTACATACCCTTCACAACCTACATCTCTAATAATTTGACTAATGTAGCTTTGTCTAGGCCTTCCTACTCTATTTTTATTTGGTAGTCTATAATCTAAGACTTTACTAAATAGTCCCTCATGTCTTAACTGGTGCCCTATCATTCTATCTCTCCTGACCTTCAATTATTTCCACATACAGGGATCCTCACCTATCCTTCTATAAACTTCCTCGTTTGTTACTCTATCTGTCCAACTAATCTTTAACATTCTCCTATAAGACCAAGTTTCAAAAGCTTCTATCTTTTTCTTATCTACTTCTTTAATTGTCCAAGTCTCACTACCGTATAGTAGAACGCTCCATACGACTTTAAAAAACTTTTTCTATTATCTAAACTAATACTATTAGTTATTAGTAAGTTTTTCTTTTTTAAAAACATTTTTCTAGCTTGAGCTATTCTAGCTGCTATATCCCTTCTGCTACGTCCATCTTTTGTAATTATACTACCTAAATAGCAAAATTCATCTACCTCCTCTAACTCGGTATTACCTATTTTTAATTTTGGTTTAGAACTAGGCTGTAACTCACTTGTCATTATCTTTGTCTTTACTGAGTTAATTCTCATACCATAGTTACTCCGTAGTATCTCATCTAAAATATTTAAAAACTCTCCTAACTCTTTTCTAGACTCTGCTATAATGGCTATATCATCTGCAAAACGTAACATGTCTATTTTCTGTCCCTGTACACTAATACCTATCTCTTTTCTCTCTCTAGCTAAGTTTAAAGCTTCCTCAATATAAACATTAAAAATCAAGGGAGACAGTATACAACCCTGTCTAACACCATTTCTAATCTTAGCTTCCTTTTCTATTTCATCAAATCTAATTACTACGCTTTGGTTTTTATATAGACTATAAATAATTTTTCTATCCCTATGAGAGATTCCTATTTTTTGCAAAACCCTGAACATAACAATCCAATTAACCCTATCAAATGCTTTTTCTAAATCTATAAACGCGAAATGACTCTTTTTATTTTTTTGTAACCTTTTTTCGATAATTACCCTAACCATTAGTATCGGTTCTCTAGTCCCTCTGTCTTTACGAAAACCATATTGGTCTTCGCCTAAATAATTCTCAGTCAAAGTGGAAGCTACTGTAAATTCACGACCATTAACGTACATAGATAATGATTCAAACAATATGTTTATATCAACACCCTCCAAATTCTTAATTGGGGAAAAGGATGTTGTCTTAAACTCAAATCTAAAAGCGATGGAAACAAAGAGACAAGATATATTAAACCTGTGGGAAAGAAGACAAGTTAATCGTGATAAATTTTGGAAAGTATGGCAAAAGGATTACTTACAACAGTTAAGATCAGTGCAACATACTGTAAATACTAAATCGATTGTCATAAGAAAGGGAGATATAGTACTTCTGGAGGACAAAGATAAACCCAGATTAACATGGAAGTTGGTAAGAGTGCTGCAAGAGTACCAAGGAAGAGATGGAAAAATCAGGACATGTGAAGTGTTGACTAGTGATGGAACAAAACTTCGACAACCGATACAATGCCTTAACCCACTGAAAGTGCGATCTTGTGCGGCCGGGGAGGATGTTGAAAATATAACGCCTACATACGATACAAACGCGATTAGCTAGTATTGTTAGCCACAGCCGGTATCAAAAACAAAGTGTGTCTATGTCATCGAACTGTAAATTTGAAAGCGATATAATTAAGCACGGTTTTACATATTTATAAATGTATTATCATAGTTATTGTTAAAGTTATTTGTCAAGTTATTTTCTTCTGTAGAACGCATCAATATATAGAACACTTGTTTATGTTCCGGATTTTACTTTATTTGAGGTTAGAACGACAAGTAACGAACATCTCGTATCGACCTAGGAAAGTATTTCACAGTGCTTTAATACGAATATGACTTCCATCTATTGCTCCTATGACTCCTTAAAAACAGTAATTGAAGTAAATTCCAAAGAAATACAATAATTACCATTAAGCTTATGATGATTCGGGAATTTTGTAATTGTTACTACAGCTCTTTCCCCAGTAGGCCAAGATATGATGTTAAATTTAATATTCACATTTGACATTATTGACAGAACCGAATACCATACGATCTAAATGTGTTCAAAATGGTTTTGCATGCTCTTTAAATTCTGAAATCACGTGACTATTCACTCCATTCACGCTTGCACGGTTAGTGCTCCACTCCGTAACAAATAAACGAACTCGCCTATTACAAGCAGAGATAGGAAAAAGGAGGTAGACGTAGACGTAGGTAGACAGTGATAGATGCAGACTGCAAATTTCACGGAAATGTGTAGGTTAGTTCAGAATAGGAAACAATGGTACACGTCTAACCAGTTCCAGGACCGAAGACCTAATGATGACACTACATAGCTATACGTAAAAATATTATGTGAAAGTGAAATCAAGCGTTAAAGAGCATTTATACTGATGCATACCATTTTTATGTAACTAAACGGAACTAAGCAAAAGTGTATGTTATATATAAAGCTATCAGCCATAAAAGAGCTTCTGTTGATGGCTTACTGTACACAAATAAGCAATAGTTATTAACATTTTGTGTAACATTTGAATATTAGGTGCTACTGATTTTGTTATTCACACGAAGCTAAACCAAAATGCAGGTACTTAAATGTTTCTTCAAATAGTATATAATAGTGCTTGATGAATTTATATATTTCCCAGTGTACGGATCTAGATTATTGAAAAGATAAGATATTTAAATTACATGTAGTCTCTGAAGGTGTAAATATATCTTCCGGTTTATTTCGAATATGCTTCTGCTATTAAAATTACGTTTTTAAAAACAATAAATTAACACAAGGTAAAACATGGTTTTTATTTGGAAAGAAACGTAACCTCAAAAATATCAGTTGATACGATGATAACAAAACAACCGAAAGGCTTAGACCACATAAAGTTATATAGTCCAAGGATGATCGTGAGAATTGCAGCCGGGTTATTATGACGACGATCGTTAGAATTATTTTTGAAAATTGGTCACGATCATCGTGACAGGAGTCACTCGGAACAATAAAACACTGGAGTTTTCGGAAAGGTAAGTATGACAATTATAATACACTTTTTCACCTAAATCGCACCGACAAACTTTAGCCATTAACATGGCAAATATGATATAATCATATAAAGACAGGGATAATAAAATTACAAAAAGCACTAACTTCAATTTTAAAGGTTAGGAGTTAGGATGAACCAAACAAATAACAAACCATTGCAAAAATCCTGAATAGCATATTATTTTTGATTGGTGATTACATTGCGCACGTCACGATTATATATATTTTTGGTGGATATATGAGACATCTAGGGGTGATGAGTCCTATTAATATGTAATTTGAATATAGCGATTCCTTTTACCCATACTTCTAACTACTCACCATCTATAGATACATAAGTATATATTTTATAGTAATTTTCTACTCTTTTATATTACCTTCCGGGCACATCGCCGCCCAAGTTAGTAGGTTAATATCTATTTTTAAATTCCTACAATTAGGAAAGTATACAAAATTTAACATAATTAATTCCCATTGGTTTCTGGTATGTTCGTTCGTTTTGGAGTAAATTGAGCGCTTATGTACAAAATATAATATTTTACAAAAGAACAATACGGTATTCTCCTAAGGATTTATTAAAATGTTTCCTTTGGAAAAGTAGATCTGGTTTACAACGTTTATCCCACTAATTATGAGAACCAAAACTCCCAGAATATGATCCTTTTAAAGTATGAGAAAAAGTTATAAAATATTCAAATAGTATCTACTTTATTTCTCTTTTAATGGTGCTTCCACAATTATTGAAGTCTATTTATTGATTATTTGTAACTTCACAAGGTAGAATGAAAACAAGGAGTCAACAGGTTTAATGTTAGTAGAAGTACAGTTATTTCTGTAATTACAGGAATAAACGAGTTTCTTTGTAATCATAATTTGGGACCTTAAACTAAAAAATTTCCACAGAGGATAGAAAAACACAAAAAAATTAATGTTATTATCAAGGTAGACCTTTTTCCTGGTGTTTATGGGTAATAGTAACATTGTAGCTTATATCTTCTTATATTGTTTTGTATTTTTAAGGTTCACTATGGATGGGACCTATGTTTGAATAGATAGACCAGAGAAAACTCTGATATTTATGTCAACAGAAACAAATATTTTTCTATTCGTGTACAGGTGTTTGCAAATGAAAGGTGAATTCTATCAAGTTTTTGTTGGGGTTCCTAATTCAGTTTATGATGCTTAAGTTTTCTATCTTCAACAACACTATGCCAAAGTAAGGAATTAATTACCAGTATTTAACATTAGGTAATTTAATATTTGTTTATATCCGTTACTGACCCCCTACCACCATAATATGGGAACTTAATAAGGTTCAAAGAAATTATAACTATATCCACGGTCAATGTGCGTTGAAAAGTGAACACAACATTGGCAAAATAAAATGAAGATTTCGTTCGTTGTACTACTTAAAATTAAAGAAATACAGCCAAATATTGAAAGTGATCTATTCATGCGTTGTTCTTTGTAATCTCGCTAGTAAAGACTATTATCAGCACCTTGAGCCTCCACTTTCAAATGAAGAATGGCAACAACCTGACCTAGCAGTTGAATTCCTCCCAAAGAAGACGATGAACGTGTATGAAGAGACGTTAATGAAAATGGCTGTGCATTAAGAGATGAAATTTGTAGACAGCTAAGTCGAAAGATGAATGTTTAAATATAACCTTTTATTTATACAGTATAATTTTATTTAAATAATAACTACATTACATACATATACAATTAGTTAAAGTAAAAACATTACAGTATTCGTTCATAGAATAATAAATATGCCTGTGTCTCAAGGACTTTTTTTTCAGGCACTTCTGAAATATTTGAGTCAGTAATATAATATCATTTTCCCATTGAAATATCAGTATTACTTGTTGTGGTTTTGCATTGTGAAAACAATAAATGTTTTTTATTTTTAGGTAGGAATTGCCAACGGTGACTGTCGTTGTGTGACTTCAGTCTTACTTTTACATATGCGACATAGTGTTCATGATGAATAGAACCGTTATGCTGTATAACGCCGTATAATGTGTATAGTACTTTGGATTGATTAAAGTTCAGCCCTTGAAGGTTTTGACATTCTTTTAAGCAAAATGGTGTTAAATCTAGTAATATAGGGAACGATACTTGGTCATTCAATTTTGTTGACCGAAATCTTAGGGTTTGTTTATCTTTTTAAATGTAAAATCAATACAGGAGGTGGAATGTTGATTAAAATTTGCTTAATGGCATTGGTATAAACAGTTTTTTTATCAGGTCCAACTTGTCTCTTTGTGCACGAATCACAGACTATTTTATTATTTGCGGTAAGTAACTCACATGCGGTAAATTGGTTTAAACAAGATTGCACAGAATAATCAGTTTTTCACATTGATATTTTGGCACTATAGTATTTCATATATATATATATATATATATATATATATATATATATATATATATATATATATATATAAGAATAATCCACATTTGGAATGCAAATGAATGCTTAATATATATTAATAGTTATTAAGATTTCATCTTAATAACTATTAATATATATTAAGCATTCATTTGCATTCCAAATGTGGATTATTCTCTAATTAATAATATAATTACATGTTTGTATTATTCCGAACGTTGCAAAATGGGAGGATCAAGTTATTAGTACATGAATTATGTATATAACTAGATTCAATTTCCTTAAATGCAAGACGTAATTGAAAATCGTTAACAAGGGCCAAGCTTCAGTAGTATTAAGTATAACATCATCTAAACAATTAGGCTAGATAGCTCAATTGGTTAGAGCACTGATCCGGTGAATCAGAGGTTGCAGGTTCAAATCCTGCTGTAGCCGTTCTTTTAGTGGTTTTCAATTACTAGTTCGATTTGAAATGGTAATTCAACTTTAAATACAAAGTTGGGTTTTCATTTCATCTTAATAACTATTAATATATATATATATATATATATATATATATATATATATCGTTTATATAATGTTCTTCATCTGTTTTTACATCTTGGTATATATCAAAATCTCCCTAAACATTATGTATTTTCTTGCTGTCGTTAAATAAGGATGTATTTCTGTCGATGGTATCTTCTCTATTAATATAAGATTCGCCTTTTGGACTGCTTTCTTTAGATTTTTCAATTCGGCTAGTGACAGTTTGGTTGCCAGTAGATCCTACTTGATTAGAGCACTTTTGTTGTTTTGTGTGAGATTCTTTAATTATAAGTATTTCTTTCTTTATTTGGTGTTGTGATGATTTATGTTCGTCAAATTCTTTTATTTTGTGATGAAATAATGGAGAAATTTGTTTTTCTGATATTGGCAAGCTCAGATCAAGGAAGGGTTCATCTCGATGTGAAATGTGGTTGCAATCTCGGCACTGAATTGTACTAATTAATGTGCCTCGAAATACCTGTTCAGTAGGTAATAATAGCTCAAAGTTCTGCTGTTTATAAATTTGTATACGTTCTCTATAGTTTTCAATACACGATGGATTTAGTTCCGTTTTTTTGTAAAATTACTGCTTGATAATTTCTTAAATGATCTTCACGTATCGCTTCTAATAGATGTTGTAGCAATTCATGTGAGTCGTGTTGTTTATTTCCAGCAAACTGTGACATTGTTTGCTTAAGTCTTGAAAGCAGTATACTGGGGTTATATATTTCTGGTTTACCATTTAGTAATTCTTTTAGCGTTTGTGCTAAAATGTGTTTTAAAGGGTGTCCTTTTTCCAAAGCTTCATTAAATGAATTAGGTAATTGGAAATATTGTTCTGAATATGAATTTTCAAGAAGTAATTGTAATAAGTATGGTGTTCGTACGAGACATTGTATAACGGAATTGAAAAAGCAAGTATTGCCTAAATTTTTTAAACCGCGTGTTCTTGGAAAATTTACATTAAGTTCTTTTTGTCTTTTTGTTTCTCCCATTTTTTTATCTTTACTATTTTCTTTTTTGGATGTGAATTCATTATTCATTGTATTGTTTGTTTTTGAAACATTAACGTTTTCCTTTAGGTTGTTTATAGTAAGAGATCTATAGTAATTCTTCTGGTTTCTAATTAAATCTGAGTAAAATAAATCAGATACATGTTTAACGATTGGATCTGTTTTATTATTGTTTTTAGTGTACGTGTTATTATCTAAAGATTTTGTAGGTAAAAAAGAAAATTCTTTTAGATTTTTAGATGGTGGGATTGTTCGGAGAACAGAAATAGCGTTTCCTCTTTGAATTGCTAAAGCGATCCTCTGTAACAGGAAATCAGTCGCTCTATTGTCGTATGTATTGTGTGTAATTCTTTTACCTATTCCTTTTAAGAATTCTAATCCTAGTTCGCCAAAGGTTTCGATCGAAACTGGATAAAATAAAGATCTGATAAGGAAGAATATTTTGTTAATTTTAGGTTTTCTCTGGCAATTGCTGCAGAACGGAGTTTATGTGAACAAGCAGTTACATTTGAGGGAGCAAGTGTGTCACAACAAGTAAAATCCCAAATTGCTGATTTCCCCAACTTCCATGGTATTAAACTAATTCCGTCTGGCCTTTTGTCGTCATCTCTGAATAAATAATAAGGTTCAAGGATAGAAAGAACGTCAGCTGAAACTAGCGCTTGTTTAATTAGGTCATTTATGATTTTATGACGTACGTGACGGCTTGCGCTAAGACGACAACTAAGTCCATGAATAGCTAATTCATTTACTTCAGTTCCGCAGATGCATGTATGTGGTGTGCATAACTTCGCGCCTAATCTAAGTCCCGCGGCGATTCTAAAAGAATTGTTGTCTAATAAAGTCCCTAATGAAGCCGATGGTAGGGCTTCTAGCCAAATACCTGAGTATTTTGATGAAACTGCAAGAATGCGTGCCTTATGTATATGATTTGAAGCAGATTCAAGCATATTTTTTGAAGTAATATCTAATAAAGGTATGTCCCATTATTTCTGGATAGATTTGTTGTGTGTTATATTAGTTATTTTTGTTTTAGATTTCCATAAATTTTCTAACTCTAAATGTAGAGTTTCGTTCGGAACATTTTCGAAATTTAAAAAGATATTTTGAATTAGAAGCCAGGATGCATTAATTGAAGATAAAAATGTTGGTAACGCAAGTGTTCGGATTTCTAGGCCACCTCTTTTAATAGGTAATGAAGCTTGTGCCCATTCAGTTGGATTAAGTTTGATGTTTAGTATTTTCTCTAGAGTATTGTGTAGTAAATTGTCGAAGGAACTTAATATGCCAGGATATATCTAGGTTTGACTACATCTTAGAATGTATGTCAGTTTGGGAATGGAATATAACCTAGTTAATTAAGGAGTACATGAGAAATATATAATTAATAAAGTATGACTAATGATTTCTTTATTTATACTACTAACAATAAGTTCAATTTTATAATATATTTACATATGACTTGTTAGAACATATTTCGATGGCTTTTTCTTTAAACTAATAAATTCTTTTAGGAATTTATTTTTGTTCCTTCAAGTCCTTTGACCTAGTACGTTGCTCGATTAGTTGCTGTAATATACAGTTAGTAGATTTTATTTGCATTTGCAGAATATTGAGTATTTTTAGAGTCTTTCCGTCCTTGGCACAAATATTTGGTGTAGAAATTTCAGACGACTGTGAACGATTTTGTGTATTTATTTCCCCTGATTAGTTTGAACACGAAGAACTAGGTCAGCCTTTGCTGCTACAACAAAACCTTTAATATTGTTATAGTAGAATTGGTGAATACTTTCATGTTACAGTTTATACATTTTTGCGCACCGCAATATTCTGTTTTACGCTGGAAATGCGTTCTTGGAAACATTGTGTTAGGTCAAATTCGCCTATAACAGAGTTTGATAGAGTAACGACAACAATGTTAAGAAATTAATGTGATAGTTATGTATATTGAAAATTGAGTCTTCAAGGTTTGTAAATAAAATAAATACATTGGTTAGTCTATGTATTTTTATAAAAAGCATGGTAGAAAAATGATTATCTATGTATGTAGATATACATACATATATGCACTCATACTGCTGTTATTTTAACAAAGATAGTGAAAATTTACATTATATTAATTATTCTTTTGAAAAAGGTGATCTAAAGTTATTTTGAGTTGGGTATTGTTTATGTTCCTGCAAAATTCTTTCATAATGCAGCACTATTTTTGATCAACCGACACGCAGACGATGTACTCTTAACGTTACTGTCTAATATTTCTAAAATTTATAACCCGAGCATATCTGCGATTGTGCTTCTCGTATACTGCTTGAAATAAGAATGTTTTCTTCCGTTTGCTCCTCAACATTGTTGACAGGATTGTTCTGCATTTTCATCAAATCTTAATTACTGAGAGGATCGTCACTTGTTGATATAAATTCTCCGAGCTCTACTACTGTGATAGCTTCCATTTCAGAACCTTCAATCATTGTAGCGATGTCTTCAAGCAAATGTTGTGCCAGACACCATTCATGCAACTAGCGTTTCGCTTTTTCCATGCTTTGTGTATGTTAGATATAACATTTATGATGTTACATGACTTCCACCACTCCTTCATTGATTGTCATTCTTCATCATCAATTTCATGGACTAATCGGCTAAATGTGCGGTGATGGTAATAAGCTTTGAAGTTTGTGATTACTCCTTGATCTACAGACTGCAAAATCGATGTAGTGTTTGATGGAAGAAACGTTATTTTTCTTTCAAATCAGAGGGCATATCAAATGTTGTCCAGGAGCATTATCTAAGAGTAACAGAGCTTTATGCAGAGGTCCATATCTATCACTTTAACTAAAGGACAGAAGCTATTAGTGAACCAATTATGAAAGACTTCTTAGGACACCTATACTTTCGTGTTAAACCGCCACACAACTGGCAGACTATCTTTATCTATACCTCTCATGGCACGTGGTATTTATGACTAGTACACTAACATAGATTTTATTTTAAAATTTCCAGTTGCATTACCACATCCTAGATGTGTAAGCCTTTCCTTCATTGCTTTAAAGCTACTGCCCTGTCGCTGTTCTTTAGAAATGAATGTTCGAAATGGCATCTTTTCCCAATAAAACCCAGTTGTGTCGACATTAAAAACAAGTCGTGCTGGAATCTTTTATGCATAATACAGTCTCGAAGTTTGTTTGGAAATTCAGCAGCAGCCTGCACAACAGCGCTTGCTGCTTCACCCATTATTCAGATGTTGTGTACATTTGATCGACATTTAATTTGATCAAACCAACCTCTACTAGGAGCAAAGAGGGGAACTGGAGCATCTTTGCTTTTTGTTCCTTTAGCATTAGAAACAAAGACTGTGTCTTTGTGCATCTTAAATCTTGGCTTAAAGATGTTTTTTATTCGTCTTCTATTCATGCACTAAGCAACTTCTCAATTTTTTCTAAGATTGAATTTTGCAAACGAATTAGTGTAGTCATACACACGGACATTGCACATTCACTAGAAAGTGTTATTTTTCACGAGTTTTAACAATTGTTTGCACAGTCGATTCTGAAAATCCTAAATCACTTTCCGCGATCGTAGCTCTGCCTCCATTACCCATACTTCGTAATACTTTTAATTTTATTTATAAGCTCAGGCTTTTACGTTCTTTCTTATTAGTTGGTGGCATTTTTAACAATTACGAATGTATGTACCAACGTACATACATTCGTAATTGTTGACAATTTTCTTTACAGAACAAGGACCCTATAATGTGTAAGAGCAGAATGGAATTATATATCTGCTTGAAAAACCAAAAATGGGAGCAACAAATGATATTATTACAGTTACACAAGGTATGAGTCTAAGTAATTTAAATAATACTGTCAGATGTAACAAGCACGCTGCAGTTTATAAAACTTTTATAATGAAAATTCATTAACTACTAAAAATTAGGTAAACTAATTTAAAAGGATCAGACTGATGGCGAACAATGGTGAAAATCTTTTTATTTTCAGAAAATTTGTTCCAGCAAAGATTCTTCCAATAATTGTTTTTATCTTACATTTACATCTGCAATTCATTAATTATTGTAACACAAGTATGATAAGTATTATGCAAATAAAATTTAAAACAGATTGGGGGATTTGCAGCAAAGATTATTTGCATTCTGAATAGTAGGGTTGTTCCACATGTGAGTGACGGTTCAATAAAAAATCTATTTTACAGTGAAAATATGTTAATTTTTTTTTTAAATTTTGCCCTTGTTTATTTAAAACTATTTCAACATTCCACTTGTGATGTAACCACTGAAAAGTCACTCTTCTATCAAAACACCCTCATAGATCTGACTAAACAAGATTTATTAAAATTTGAAATAGGTAAAAACAATAACAATAACAGTTTACAACAAGTGTTCAAAGACATCGCCTTCCATTGCTAAACAATAACCCAGCCTGTTATAAAATGTGTCTCGTGTTATCCAGTATCTGTAGAGTAATACTTGCAAAAGCTGCAACTATTGTTACTTGTAGTTCGTGTAAATTTTGAACTCGTATGTGATTATACACTTGTTGTTTATTAGCACCCCCATAAGAAGAGCCAGCAAGTGCCAAATCAGGCGATTTAGGAGAATGTTGAATACTATCCCTTCTTCTAATTAATTGACCAGGAAAGTTGTTGTTTAAGTATTTTTGCACTACAAGTGTGCTGTAAGCAGGACAGTCATCTTTCTGGAACCATATTTGCCTAAAGTCAATGGTAGGATTTCCTCAATGCGGGACTATGTGATTTTGTAACAAACCCAAATATGCCTTGCCATTTAAATTTCCATTTATAGATAGATAGATAGATAGATTTATTTGTTCCCATCAATGTGATGATAATGCATACTTCTACAACCATTATTAGAAATAGTCAACACTGTGTATAAATAAAATATGAAAATTATCTACATTTATGAAGATAGTCATTAATTAAAATTAAATATTAGATACATAGTCAATTATTGTAACTATTTAAATCTATTTTCAAGAAACTCCGTTACGTTATAATAACAGCGCTCACAAAACAAGAATAATAGTGTTGATTTAAATTTAGCAAGTCTATCAAGAGATTTAATAGTTGCTGGTAGCTTGCTATAAAGAGTACATATAAACGATTTTTTAATTAAAGTGGATCTTGGTTTTGGTGGATATATATCACAAGCATGCCTAGTATCGTGTTTGTGAAAAGTACTTGGTGTGATGAATTTATTTTTGTTTTTATAAAAAAGGATTAGGGTTTCATAGATATATAATGAGTATAAAGTTAGTATTTTAAGTTTTTGGAATAATGGTCCGACTTCATGATCTTCAGTTCATACATTTAGCTTTTGGGGATATTGAGTTCAGAAAGCCATGCATTGATGTGGATTTTGTTGGACCAGAATGTCACTACGGATAGATTGTGCATGCCCAGCAAAGAAAAAGACGATTTGTCCAAAATGCATATTGTAGATATGAAATTTTAGTTCTGATTGGCATGTTCCATAAACGTTTCACAGTAGTCCATGGAAGATGTTCTAGCCCGTTGATATTTTATAGTGTTTTCACCCATTTTGCCTGAGAACACTGCGCGCAGTTTCCCTATTTACACAGATTTGTGTTTTTCTATAAAAAATAGAAATAAGGATGATGCAGAGCAGCAGTGTTACAGCTGCGGTGGAAATCATTCGCATTCAAAATGCAAACTCTGATATTCTAGCTGTGTTGCCTATTATAAAAAGATCACATTGCAAAAGTTTGTTTTTAAAGAAGAGTCATTCACCTACTACAAATGTAATATCGGATACTGAAAATAGTCGGGAAGAAGAATTTAAACAAGAAATAAATAATCTTTCAGGTTCTTGTATTGTTCCTTATACAATGGAAGTTTTAATTGACGGTCAACCGCGTACACTGGTTCAGCAGAAACATTACTGTCGGAAAGATGTTTTACGAATCTTTATCCTAAAATAACTCCTAAACTGGATCGTTCGAAACTTAATCTTATACATTACAACAAAAGACCTCTTGCACTGCTTGGGGGGTGTAATGTTAAAGTTAATCATGGGAATACGAGTGCAACATTACCATTTGTAATCGTTGTTGACGATCGAAAAAATTTGCTGGAACGGAAATGGTTTAATGCATTGGGTATCAAGCTAATGATAAGTGACAATAAGGAAGTTGCATGGAATAGCACTGAGACTAATACTGCTAGTATTACAAATGACCCAAGTACAAATCTAAAATTTGCGTGCTATTCAATAAATTTGCGGACGTTTTTTCTGAAGGCATGGGTATTTTTAGCGTGTCCCTGTATCATTTAGGATAGATTCTAATTTTGAACCTATCTAGATGAAGGCAAGGCCAATACCATTTGCTCTAGTCACTTGTTGAAGAGGAACTTGATCGACTAGTTAAGCAAGGTGCCCTTGTTCCAATTACATTCTCAAAGTGGGCTACTCCAATTGTGGTAGTGCATAAGAAAGAATCAAACAAAATCAGAATATGCGAAGATTATAAAAGTTTGCTTAACAAAGCATTGTCGAAGCATCCATATCCTATTCCTTCTGTGGACGAATTATTATCTAATTTGGTCGGTGGAGAAGTGTCTGGGAAGATTGATTTATCCCACGCTTATCAACAACTAGTGGTTGATGAAGAGTCTGCTGTCGCCCAAACGATTATTACTCATAAGGGAGCATTTGCTGTTAGTCATCTACAATTTGGCATTTCGGTGGCTCCTGAAATATTCCAAGAATTTATGAAAAAACTCTTGCGGAATGTGGAAGGCGTTGTGCCATTTTTTGACAATGTTCTCATCTCTGCTCAGACTGAAGAGGAATTTGCAAATCGCATTACACAAGTTTTTACAATTTTCAAAGATAGCAGCCTAAAACTGAATAAAGATAGATAGATAGATAAATAGATTTATTGTGGAATAATATATATAAGATATTTAACGATGTCATACAAAATGCTTTATATTATTATGGTACTCTTTAGGTAGTCATCAATGCTGTATGATGCAAGGCCCGTAAGGTACACTTTCATTCTGTTGACCAGTTCCCCAGTGGTATTCTGTTGTAGATATTGATTTGGGATTTTATTGTAAATCTTGTAAGTCCAGTAATTTACTCCACTTTTACTTTTGTTCATGCGGTACCATAGTACTACTAGTTTAAAGTTGTTTTGTCTGTTGTAGCTACGTATGTCTTGGTGTGTCAATGGATGCTTTTGTAGTGCTACAACATATTTGATGCACTGAAGAACATATATTGCCGGCACTGTTAATATTTCTAGCTCTCGGAATAGTGGTTTACAGTGAGTGGTTAATGGTACATTAGTGAATAATCTGATAGCTCTTTTTTTGTAGAATGAATGCGCGCTTAGCATCTGGCGAGGTGCCCCATAATATAGTCCCATAATTCAGGTGGCTGTGTATGAGTGCATAATAAGCAGATTTAGCTGCAGATTGTGTGCTTATGTTCAATAATTTTCTTATTGCATATAGTGATCGGGCTAGTGTAACACACATTTTGTGTATGTGCATTTTCCAGTTCAATTTAGAATCTATTGTGAAGCCTAGAAATTTTATACTTTCAGTGTCATTATGAAAAAATGTGTATGTTGGTTTTTCTTTATTGACTTTAAGTTTATTTGTATTAAACCAGTCCGTTGCTGATAGAAGTCCGCTGCTTAGATCAGACATGATTTGTTTGTAGCTTTTGCCTGTTACCAGGATAGTTGTATCATCTGCATATAAGCATGTATGTAAGCTTATGTGCTGCGGAAGGTCATCAATAAATAGGAAGAATAGTAGTGGTCCAAATATGGCTCCTTGAGGGACTTCAGTCTGGACCTTTTCGATTTCTGATTGTCCTTGAGCAGTATGAGTTTTTTGTAGCCGGTTCTCAAGGTAACTTTTGATTAGTTTGTGTGCAGTTGCACGAATACCTTTTTTTTCTAGTTTGTCAAGTAAAATCATATGCTGGATGCAGTCAAAGGCTTTACTGAGATCTAAGCATGCTGCTATGGTGAGCTTTTTCTTTTCGAAACCTTCATAGATGTGCTCTAGTGTTTCTACTGTTGCACTAATAGTGGATCTTTTTGACCTAAATCCATATTGGTTGTCAGATAGTAGGTTGAATTTGTTTACGAAATTCATCATTCATATGTATATGATTGTCTCTAATGTTTTGGACAGTACAGGAAGAATAGCGATTGGTCGATAGTTTTCTGGATTTTTTTGGGTCACCTTTTTTATAGATAGGTGTGATTGCTACAATTTTTAGTAAATCGGGAAATATTCCTTCATGGAGACTTTGGTTTGCTGCATAGGCTATTGGTGTACTGATATGTTCGATTATACCTTTATTAGGTTAGTATTTAGGTTATAAACATCGTGACTAGTTTTGCATTTGAAGCTTTTTATTATTTTTTTGATCTCTGTAGGTCTTGTCGGATATAAATAAATAGTATTTATCTGCGTTTTTAGTTGATATAAATAATGTAAATATGGCTTTGACGCTGTTTGTAAATTGGCTGCCATTTCCTTAGCAATGTTGGCAAAGTATGTACTTAATGTGTTTGCATCTACATCTGCTTTATTTTGTTTATTCACTATCCCAGTTTCGTAATTTATTATTTGCCAAAATTTTTTTTGTAAAGTTTGACTTGTTAAGTTTTTCCATTCAGTAATACTGTTCTGTATTGACTTCTGATGTTACTCAGAAGTATTCTAGTATCTTCACTGCTGATGTACATGATACATTTCCTTAAATTTATTACGCAATAGTTTTAGTTCTTCACCAAACTTAAATTTTGCTAGTTGGATAGGACTTTGCTCTATGGGACAGTATTTTTCATGTACCCTGACAATTAAGTTATTTATTAGTTTTCAACTGTGGGTGCCGTTTGTACTACTATATACTTTGTGCCAATTTAAAGCTTTTATTTCTTGTTTGGAACTGGTTATATTCTTTGCAGAATAATTTCTTCTTAGTACTGTAGTAGTTTGATTATTATTTTCAGTTGTAAAAGTTGAAAATTGGGCACAGTGAGAGATGAAGAATAGTTTAAAATGGATAGTTTAACAAAAATATTATCTGTACAGTTGTTTTTCCTTGTGTGCTTAAAAATGGTTTGGGTTAGGTTGTGACTTCTCATAACATCATGAACGAGATTTGTATCTTTGTTTTTGAGAGAAAGTTTACATTAAAATCTCCCACAATGACAATATGCTTGTAACCATCTGTTAGCTTTGCAAGAAGTTGATCTAACTTATTGCAGTAGATATTTATACCACTATCAGGAGTTCTGTAGGTTCATATGATTATTGTGTGAGTTGCTTTACAGAAGCATAAGCAGAATTCAAAATGTTTATCTGCTGCCAGATAGTATAGTTTTTCCTTAGGATGTACTTGTACGGTGCTTTTAGCATATATTAAAGCCTTTTTTAAAAAGACAAAATACTCTAATTGAAAAGATATCCAAAACGTTTCTCCGCGAATAGCCTTACATGTCCTTATTATTCTATTACTTAAATCGAAGCATACCAACTGGTTGGGTCTTGTAAATAATAAATTTTCTAACTTCATAACAAAAATCTAGTGTTGGGGGAGGGGATCAAGAGATCTAGATGCCCCTACATTTGATTTTGTGTCTAATGCTTCAGCCGAAGGCCAAAAAGAAAGTTTTTTAACCTGTAAATTTTGAATTTTGCATAACCCTTGCTGTTCCAAGCAACGTAGGGATCTTTAACGTGCGTGAGTGGAATCAAAAATAAATTATTCAATATCACAATGAGATGTGGTGCTACAGACGTATGATGAAGATATCATGGACAGACAAAGTTAAGAACAAAGAGGTATTAAAAATGGTAGGGGAAGAAAGAAATATGTGGAAAACGGTAAAAATAGAAGAGATACGATGATAGGCCACATACTATGGCATGAGGGAATAGTGTGAAATATATTAGAAGCAAAGATAGGAAAAAAGAGAAACAGAGGTAGATTTAGGTTAGACTATTGCACGCAGATAGTGAAAGATGTAGGCTGTAGGAATTTCAAGGAAATATGTAGGCTAGCTCAGAATAGAAATCAATGGAGGAATGCATCCAATCAGTCCCAAGATGGATAAACTCATGACGAAACAATAACTGTACTTAAACATGATAATTATTTAAGCAACTACAAACATTGGTTGGGCAATATTCTCGAATAATGTTAATTGTGTGAAAAGATTTACTGGACAACAATTAATTCGGCAAATATCTAAGTGTTGGTGGATCTTGGCAGCCACAGGCTGCTTAACCCCCTTCACATACCACCGAATCTCGGTGAAATGGGGCATATAATTAGAAAACAAAAGAAGGGAAACCGAGCTGTTTATAGGCTTTGTGGGAATTTCAGGTAACTGTGTAAGCTAGCTCAAAATATAAATAAGTGGAGGTACGTGTCCAACCAGTTTTGAGACAGAAAACCTAATAACAAAAAATAGGCGCAGATAAATCTGATGATTATTATAAACAACTACAGGTGTTGGTTGTGAAATATCTGCAACTAATGTTGACTGTGTGAAAAAATTTATTGGAAAAAATTTAAATCGACAAATGTTTCAACTGCTGGGGGAACTTGGCAGCCACAGGCTGCTTACCCCCCTTCACAACCATTTAATGTCGGAGTAATACGGTATATAATTGTAAAACAATAAAAGGGGACCAAACTGCATCTAACAAGAAAGAACAGCGCCTATGATCAAAGACAACAAACATAGAAACAAGATGGAAATTGTTGAAAGCATATGTGTGGAGCACAGCACAGCACAGGTTTGTTTGGCAAGCTGGGATAGTGTAGTGCAGAGCAGGTAGTGTAGTGTATTAAGAGTAAAAAGTGTAGCTTAAACTTTGTTCTTCATACCAAACGCAGCCAGTGCAGTGAGTGCAAATAAGCAGTGACATAACCTAATATTTTGCTCTGAAGTTTTGTTTGTCAAGTGCAGTAATTTTGTGCTAACACCATGAATTTTGAAAATAATGCATTTCAGCACATTTTGAATGAAATGATGGATGATGAAGATGAGAGCTCTAGTTCCTCCAGCTCAGATGATAGTTTAGTAGAAGCGGTAGCTGCATCAATTGCAGAAAAGCAGAAAAAACACTGCATACCAAATTATTACGAAACTGTTGTTCCTTTATATACAGAAAATGAGTTTAAAAGGCATTTTCGTATAAAATAGGAACCTATTCAACAACTTAGTTGAAGAATTTAAAACTGGTGTAGAATTTCAAAGCGTACATGAGCAGTATAATACAATTGCACCAGACAAACAGTTAGCTGTATTTTTGTGGTTTGCTGGTCATGAAGCCTGTGCATACAGAGATATAGCAGATAGGTTTAACTTATCATTATCGACTGTGCACAGTATAATTTATAGATTGGCTAGTTTCATTAGCAACATGTCGCATAACATAATTAAGTGGCCTTCGCTTAAAGATAGAGCAGAAACCGCTCAATATTTTATGCAAAAGCATGGCTTTCCTAATGTAGTAGGTATGAGTCACTTTAAACTATACTTTAATAGATGAAATTTTTACAAGAAACATGCTTACAGGTGCAGTTGACGGAACACACATAATTATCGATCCACCTAAGAAAAACAAGGATGATTACATTAATCGTAAAGGAAAAATAAGTATATGTGTTCAAGGTATCTGCAATGAACAGAAACATTTTACTGATATTTTCATTGGATTTCCTGGTTCTGTTCACGACAGTCGTGTTTTAAGAAATTCGCCAATTTTTGCTCAACTGGATGAGCTTGGTGAACAAGGTAACTTATTATAACAAGAATTTTAAACAAAAAATGAATTTGTTTATTACAAGGCAGTTTTTATTGGGAGATTCGGCATATCCATGCTTAGTGTATTTAATGGTGCCATATAGGGACAATGGGCATTTAACGCGAGCGCAAAAGCATTTCAATCTGTCATTGAGTAAAATTCGAGTTGCAATTGAACATACATTTGGTATTTTAAAACAACGCTTTCGCCAACTGTATTATTGCAAGCTAAAAGATATTGAAATTTTATGCCATTTTATACGTGCATGTTGTGTCCTGCATAACTTGTCAAATGAATCAGATTTAGAAGCTTTTGCAGGTGAAGCTACTATAGATGAAGATGAAGAAACTATGGAATACCAAGGGCAGGATGAAAATGGAAGAGCATTACGTGATGAAATTTGCAGAGAGATGTTTGAAAATAAATAATTTTTAGGAGCCAATATTATATTGCCATAGGTTAAGCATTTTAAACTAGTAGTTTAGGATACATTATTACAAATAGAAATAAGTAATAAACTCCAATGATGTATTGACAAAATGTAAAATAGGTATATAATAACCAATAAAAGTAAGGTTGAATACTATAAATGGAGTTGTTTGTCAACAGATTGCTTGTCTACAGCGGCAATTAATCTCTCTAACAAATCATTCTTTCTTTTTATTTCAGCTGTTCGTTCCCTATATGCATCCAATTTTTCCCTTAGCAGAGTTTCTTTTGCTTCTCTACTTTTATCGACTTGCTTTTCGTCCATCAATTCCATTCTGTTTATAGCAATTTTGTTGGAATTGGAAGCACTTGAAGGCCCTGGAAGCGTTTCAAGTTGAACTGATTTAGTGCAATTTACCTCGATATCAATGCCAGCGTCTTTAATCAGTTCACTTTTATGCTTCCCAGCACCTGATGCTCCTAAAGTGAATTCTGGGAAAACTGAAGATTTTTCTACTAAGCATTCAGTAAGTTCCCTATAATAATAGCAATGGTGAATTATATTGTAAATTTGCTCTACCAACCTTTCATAAGGGCAGGTAATTCTGCCACGTCCGGTTTTACTATTAATTTCAGTTTTCCTTTTGAATGACCGTTCCAGCGTCTTCCACCGATTTTCAATCTGTGATGACGAAAAATTATAATTATATGCTTTCATTTTTAGTGTAATGGCATCCCACATTTGTTTTTTAGTTTTTAATTTCATAATTTTCCCTACTTTAGGGCTCAGTTCCTCGTATTGAGCAATTAACAGTTTGGTGGAGGCTTCTGACCAGCATTGTACATTTTCTTCATCTTCTGCCGTGGTTTATTGGCTGTGTTGTGTGTCAGCGACAGACTTGTCCTCACGACTCCTGCGATTTACAAGTGCTGTGGCAAACTGTAAATCTATAATTATATAAAATAATTTTATAACCTTCACACCAAGAATAATAACCAGTTTCGCATTTTCTAGCGTCTTCTTTTGACAATAAAAACTTGTATGATAATCCTAATTCCACATCTAATAATTCGACTTCTTCCATATTTTTTTAATAAAATTTCAATTTTGTTTTAATTACGCGCAACAAAACGCCTACTTCGTCTGTCCTAACCTACAAGTTTGACATTTCACTACACTACACTAGCTACACTTGGTCCAGAGCAAGTGTAGTTAGTGCAGTCTCTTGCACCCTAGACTAATATAACAAACAATCTACACTAATTGCACTCGTTGGTAACAAACGGTTTAGAACTGAAAAGTGTAGTCCAGGTTGCACTAGTGGTGTATACCAAACAAACCTTATGTCTATAAAATATGGGCAGTAGGAAAAACAGACAGAAAAATGGTAGCAGCCTTTTGGAATGTTGTGCTTAGGATGATAACAGGGATAGACAAAGTTAATAGCAAATAGGATATAGAAATAGTAGGAAAATAAAGATATCTGTGGAAAAAAATAGGAGAAATAGAAGGGCAGAATACGTTCTAAAGCATTTTTGGGGAATAGTATGGGATATATTACAAGCAGAGCCAGGAAAAAGGAGGTAGATGTAGACCTAGATCAGATAGGGATAGCTGCAAACTGTAGACATTTCAGGGAAATGTCTAGGTTAGTCAGAATAGGCAGCAATGAGGGTACGCGTCTAACCAGTTTCAGGACTAAAGACCTAATGATGATGATCACAATGGAGCATGAATTAAAATTTCTTGAGAGAATTTTAACAAGGACTTCCTTCGCTGTACAATGCACACAAAGCTACAATTATTGTAATCTCATCCGATGAAACAGAGTGCAATACTAAACGTTAGTATTACGTGATCGCACCCGTTCATTCAACAGACCAGTTCATCATTAAAACGATTCATTAACCAACATTATTAATATTACTACAGATTACAATAATTTTCAGGAAGAAAATTGTGAAATATCTATCGAAGCAAATAATTATTTTCTTACTTCGATGTAATTTTGCACGGTTTTTATTGACAATCTGTTTTTTTTTTATTTAATGTCTTCATTTATTAAACTAAATTTAAAATTAAATTGTGTATAATTAATTCTACAATATTTTCTGAACTTTTCTTCCCTGTAAATTTAAAGACCTTTTTAACCCTTCAGTACCCGATTTTTAATTTAACTTAATTTTACGACTCACACGTGAATTATGTTCAGAAAAATGACAACGAGAATTTAAAAATCTATCTCGATAGTTTATATTATTAATAACAAATTATTGTTTTGTTTCACATAAATCAGTGAACAATGATAACGCTGAGACAAAATATATAGGTACTAATTCCAGTCTGCAGAAATAATGTTATTTATGAAGTACAAATTAAAATTTAGTTTTATTTATTATGAAATACCAAAAACACTTCTTATTTTATTTAAAACAAAGAACAGTTTTGCATTTTTGGCAAATGACAAACGTTTGCAATTTGCATAATAGATTTTTGCGCCTCGAGCGGGTGTTGTTCCATACGGGAAAATGATTCTCTTCGTCAAGTCGCTCATCCTGACGGAATATGGATCATTGGTGTGAAGTTAGCAGTAAAATTCTAGCAGTAATTTTTACGAGGAAGAAGATGTAAAAGCAGTAAAATCCCAACAGTAAATTAATCGTGCAGACCTTATTGAATAGACAAAATGCGATTTTAGAAATGGAGTTACACTTACACTTTCCGCCTCGGCACAACTATTATAATAATATTATTACACCTCCATAGTGATCAGGTGTTCTACAGTAATGACCGACTTGGTCATAGTTTGGTAAATTATAAGCCTTAATTTGGCCTTCATCTAGCCAATGTTCACTTATACATATGATATCAGGATAGTTATTTAGCTGTATGAAATGTTCTAGTTGATGGAATGTATTCTTCAAGGATTGTATATTAATATGAAGTATAGTCATTGTAGTTGTATTGTTGAGGTTTCCTAGTTTTCTATTGGTTGCTGACCAGGACACTGTACTAAAAATGCCTTCCTTTGATGAAATTGAATCGTTTGTATGCAACCCCTTGTGGCCAGAAATCATCATTGTACACTGTTTCCCTATGCGAGGGCTCAAAACCTATCATAAAGCATTTGTTGTTTTTAGTTGTTCCTTTTGTTGTCAATAATTTTACGATGGGTTCTGCTTCAGTTTGTAGTTTGTTTTTTAAATAATTTTGTATAGTTTCTTCTGTAACATGTTCTTTAATGTGTGATACAAATAGCCATATTTTTTTGGGGACATGATTGGTTTTCTCCTATATGTAACAACCTTGTGGTCATTTGTATCATGATTGGAGATTTTATTGTATATTTTATTATTGTTTATAACCGTATTATCTCTTATGTTTGTTGGATCTGTCTTGGTACTTAAGTGTTTCTCAGTTTCACAATTAATCTGTCTGTTAGAAACCATTTGATCTGGTTTGCTGTTTGTGTTGCCTATTGATTTGTTTGTGATATGTAAATTGCAAGGTGAATTTAAGATGTGGGTTTTATTGATATCTAGAATATTAGTCTTTGTACTGGTTTTGTTTACTTTTGTTTCTGGGTACTTTATTTTATCAATTAACAGTTTGTTATTTTCTCTTAGGATGTAATTATTTTCTTTTATGATTTCACTTTTTTTTTGCAATTTCTTTATTATTATATGTAGATAACTATCTTCACTTACAATTGCTTTAGTTTTGCATGTTGCACGATGTGCCATTTCACCATGTTGAAGTTGTGGGTTTATTCCCATACAGTTGCTGGAGTGTCTGGTTGCTAAGCGTTGTGGATGAAATATTTCTTTACACTTTTCACATAACTGAGCTTTAACTACACTCTTTTTGCAATAGTTACAAATTTTTGTTGAGTTTGTTTTTTAATTGTTCATTGTTAAGATCACAGTAAACATCTTTGTTGACTGCCATCTCGAGTAAATCAATAAAGAAAAATGTATTCTTGGGTCATCGTCTGTTACATACCTTGGGTTTCATTTTGATTCTGTAGGCATTCACCCAACCGAAGAAAAGTACAAGGCCATACATGATGCATCAGTTCCGAAAAATAAAACGGAGTTGCAAGCTTAATTTTTATCACATTTTTCTAAAGGGCAAAGCCACAATGGCTGAACCTTTACATAGGCTCTTGGGTTTGGACTGCTATCCATGAAAAAGTTTTTAAGAATGTAAAAAAACTACTTCAAATGCGGTGGTGGTACACTACAATCCAATGAAACAAATAACGAAAACTTGCGATACTTTTCAATATGGCATTGATACTGTTCTTAGCCACGTTTTACCAAATAGAGTGGAAGCTCAAATTGCATTTTACTCTAGAATAATGAATTCTACAGAAAATTCACAGTTGGATCGGGAAGCTTTAAGCATTATTGCAGGAATAAAAAACTCCAAATACAACGTTGGATAATTACGCTAAGTACTTGTGATTACAAAATTAACTACAAACCTGGAAAGCAATTTCTAATGCAGATGGGTTAGTAGACTGCCTTTGCCTATCATAGGACAAAATATTGAAAACCTGAAAGAAGTTCTATTATTGGAATCTATGGAAGATCCACCTTTAGATGCTAATCAGATTTCTTTGCTAATGGCTAAGGATGCCATTCTGGCACGTGTGTTAAACTGGATATTGAAATTATGGCTTGAAGGACGGGTATCGGAGCAGTTCAAAATTTTTTATGACTGCAGGAACAAATTATCGTCACATAAAGGTTGTATTTTTCGTGGATGTCACGTACTTATTCCAAAGGTAGTTACCGTAGGAATTCTTGAAGTACAGCATGCGTGACATCCCTGCATCGTAAAGATGAAAGCAATAGCAAGAAGTTATGTTTGGTGGCCAGGAATTGATGCTGAAATAGAAAATGTTAAAGATTGTAGAGAGTGTCAAAGAAATGCATGCTCATTTTCAGTTTGCCCAGTATTTCCTCGGGAATTTACAAATAAACCATGGTCAAGATTACATTTAGATTTTGCAGAGCCATTTATGGGAAAGGTTTTTCTGATAGTGGTGAATTCATTTTCTAAATGGTTTGAATTTCGAATCGTTCCAAATGCTTCTACTGAAGCAGTCATATCAGCATCGTATGGGTTGATCGCTACTCACGGGTTGTCAGATACAATGATATCTGGTAATGGAATTGCATTTACTAGTGAACAGTTTAAACAATTTAGGAAAATGCTTGAAATTCGTTTAGTGACCACCGCTCCTCATCGACCACAAGGAAACTGAATAGCAGAAAGAATGATTCAAACAACTAAAGATTAAAAAAATTACTAGAGATTGGAAATTTAAATTAGCTAAATTTTTATTATAACAGCACATCACTCCTAGCTCAACCACTGGTCGGAGTCCTAGCGAGATTCTTATGGGCAGGAAGTTACAAATTGTGTTGGATAAACTAAATTCAGATTTGTCTTCGGAGTTGCAACTTAAAAGGGAAGAATCGCTTGACAGTGCTTTAGAGTCACCTAATCTACGATCATTTAGCGTTAATGACATCGTCTTCATTAATAATTATAATAGCGATGATGGATTCCTGCAATAATCTCTGAAGTTAATGGGCCCATTTCTTACAAAATTGAATTGCATGACGGAAGCATTTTGTGCAGGCATGTAGATCAAATCAAACTTAGATTTCCTGTTACTTTAAATGGCCAGGGCAATAAACAGAATTCAATTACTCACCGCCATAATAATCATTCAGATGTTCTATGTGACCCGTATATGTTGGTCGTTTCTAATGCACCGTTAACGGAGGATCAGGACAAAGTTGCTCCAATTCCAGCTAGGTATGAGAGACCGCAACGAATTAGACAACCACCAGTGTAGTTAAGTGATTATGTTGGTTAAGGGGGAGAAGTGTTATGTTTGTGTTCATGAAATAGTTAGCCAAGATTTTCATGTTGCTAGGTATCCTGAAAACAAGCTTGTAGAATTATCTAAATTAATATCATATACAACTTTTAAAAAGTTCTCAGATTAAATACTTCTACTTCCAGAATTGTTTAATAATGTTATGTATTGTTTTAGTTGTTTCCTTTCCTGTTTCAAGAAAAGGTGCTTTTTCTAAACCCTTTTTTATTGTCTGCACACCCTTCTCGGCTAACCCATTACTTTGGGGGTGGTACGATGGGGATTTTACTGGTTTTATACCATTTGCTTGACAAAAATTTAAAAATTCAGATGAATTAAAAGGTGGACCGTTATCGATAACTAACTCTACAGGAAGACCAAGGCTTGCAAAAAATTCTTTAAGCTTCAATATTGTTTCTGTAGCGTTAGTTCCACATTCCAATAATTTAATATCAATCCATTTTGATCGTTGATCAATGATAATTAAAAACGTAAAGTTAAATTTAAAAAAAAATCGATATGCACTCTGTAAAAATTATTGGGTGCACTTGGCCAGGGTAATAAAACACTACCGTTTGAAAAATTCCGGGTCTGTTGACAAATATCACATACACCTATATATCTCTCAATAGTATCATTGATGTTTGGCCACCAACAATAGGATCACATTAACATCTTAGTTCTAACAATACCTAAGTGCTGTTCATGGAAAAGTTTTAAAACTTGTTCTTGTAATGAATTTGGAATAACGACTTTTGTGCCTAATAATAAGCAACCTTTTTCTAGAGACAAATCATTTTTTCTTTGAAAGTATGGTTTTAAATTGTCTTCAGTTATATGATTGGGTCAGTCAGAAAGAGTTAGTTCACAAACTTAAGTTAAAACCATGTCAGTTTTTGTAGCAATAGCTATATTTTCTGAGTTTAAAGGAATATCATTAACTAGACTAAAAGAATATAACGAATATGGAATATTAGTTTTGCTTGCCATTGGTAACCTTGATAATCCATCAGCGTTACTGACAAGTTTACCCTTTTTATATTCTATGTTATAATCATACCCAGACAATGTTATAGCCCAACGAGTGATTCTAGCAGATGCCGTTACTGGAATACCTTTACTTCTACTAAAAATAAATTGTAACGGTTGATGATCAGTGACAAGAGTGAATTTTCGACCAAAAATATACTTATGGAATTTTTTTAACGCAAACATAATAGTTAAACTTTCACGTTCTATATTAGAATACCGCTTTTCAGCTTCAGTTAGGGTGCTTGAAGCAAACAAAACAGGTTTCTCTTTACCATTTACTCGATGGCTTAATACAGCCCCGACGCCATAACCACTTGAATCGCAGGTTATAATTATAGGATATGTTGGATCATAATGCATGAGAACATTATCTGACATTAAGTGAGTTTTACTAAGCCTAAAGGTTTCTTCGCACTGTTCAGACCAATGAAAAGGTACCCCGTTTCTGCACAAATTATAAAGAGGAGCAAGTTTATTCGATAACATTGGAATGAATTTTCCATAATAATTAATTAACCCAAGGTAAGACTTTAATTGTGTTAAATCTGTAGGTGGTGGTGCTTTGTTTATGCATTTAACTTTTTCATTTGTGGGGTGGATCCCTTGGGCATCAAGTTTATGACCCAGGAAAAATACCTCTTTTTTAAAGAAACAACATTTCTGCTCATTTACTTTTACATTATAATACTGTAGTCGAGCTAAAACATTACTTGTATTTTTGTAACATTCTTCAAAGTTCTTACCATGTACTAGTATGTCATCTAAATAGCATTTGGTGTTAGAAAGACCCGCTAAAGTTGTTTCCATTATGGATTGGAAAATGCCAGGTGCTGAACTTATCCCATAAGTCAAACGATTGTATTTAAACAAACCTAAATGGGTATTTATTGTAAAAAGTTCATTTGACTTGTCGCCAATTAAAAGCTGCTGATATGCTTCTTTCAAATCTATGACAACAAAATAAGTACTACCACTAAGACTAGCAAAGATATCTTCGGGTAATGGTAAAACACATCGATTACTATCAATAACTTTGTTAAGCGTGTTTTTAAAATCAACACACAGCCTGATTTCACTACAATTTTTCTTGGGTACAACTACTATAGTGCTTGCCCAATTACTATGACCAACCTTAGTCAAAATACCTGCCTTGACCATTTTACTAATTCTGCCTCAACTTTAGACTGAAGCGCATAAGCCATTTCATAGGGTCTATGAAATATAGGTTTAGCTCCTTCTTTCAGGACAATTTCCACAGTAAACTCTTTAATATGCGAATTAGGTTCCTCTAGAAATACTTTTGAGAATTTGTGTTTTAGAGTAACAATAGCATTTTCAATTTCACGGACTTCTTTAAATTCACCGACTGTATTTAAGACTCCAGGTTCAACAATACCAACACGTACAAAGTTTTTCCATGTAGGATTAACAATATTTAACCAGTTACGACCTAGAAATGGTATAAACTTGTTTTTACTATTTAATACAATAAGTGGTAACATATGCTTATTATCCTTATATATGACTTCTACGTTTACTTGACCTGCAATTGAAACACTATCTCCGGTAACTACTTTTAATTTAAAATTAACTGGTTCTAGAACTAGGTCAGGAAACAATTGATTAAAATCATCGACATGCATTACACTTTTACATGCTCCCGAATCAACTTCCATTACTACCGATTTATTAGAAATAAGCAATATTACCTTCAGACTGTCATTTCAACTTTCGGGATTTATTAGATTTACTTCTCCATTAGTATCGACTTCTTCGATAAATCCTAGCTCTAGATCATCATCCACAATTTCATTATTATCAGACTTTTCTGATCCTTCTAATTTCTGAACTTTATTTTGACACAACAGTGATTTAGCTGTATGACCCCTCAGGTTACAAGCATAACATGTCCAATTTACTGCAGGGCAGTTGTTATCCTGATGAATACGTAAACACCTTCTACATTTTGACTGACTATTAAAATGTTTTGGTATATGACTGGAACCTTGATTACTATTACCATAACGTTTTCCAGACTCATTCGCCTGTTGCCATTTTGGTTTACCAAACCTACGCCCCTGACTTAAATTATGCAAGACAACCCCAGATTCAAGCCCCATAGCTTTCATCTGTCCTTCTGCTAACTCCATACCTACAGCAATTTGATATGCTTTCTCGAATGTTAGGTTATCTTCTGTTAATAATTTTCTTTTGATACCTTCTGGGTTAAGACCACAAACAAATTTATCCCGTAGGGCCTTTTCCAAGAAAGACCCAAATTCGCAAAACTTTGATAAACTTTTAAGTCGAGCTGCATAGGTTTTCACATCTTCAGATAATTCTTGATACGAATTATAAAATTTGTAACGGTCCGCAATTGTAAGACGTTTTGGACTATAATGTTGTAATAATGCTCTTTTAAGTTCATCATATGTTTTGTCTTTTAAAGAGCTTGGTGCTAGAATGTCTTTCATAACACTGTAGGCTTCCCCTCCTATTAATGTTAGAAATCATAAAAATTGTTAGTCATTCAACATACTTAGTACAAGTGTATGGGATTGTTAAGTTTGTCCATGCTAATGATATCAGAATGAATCCGTATAGTGAGATGACTGACTCGTGTACAAATAGTGCTTCGCATAAAGGAAATGATGAAAATGTATATCAAAAATTAAATGTGCCTACGTCAGTTCCTTTACAGACAGACATCAGTAATACTTGCGAGAATGATGATACAGACACTGTTGTTAAATACACTACTCCTACTGCAGGGGAAGCCTTGGAAATAACAGCAAAGAGAGATTTTCACACAACAGAAAATTTAATGAAGGAAGTTAATACAGAGCATACCCCTAAGGGTCCACAACAAATTACTCGCTTTGGTAGAATTTCTAAGGCTCCAGTAAGATTAGATCTATAAGTCGATAGTATTTTAAGTTCGTGCATTTATAAAGAGGGGAGAAATGTTATGTATTGTTTTCTGTACGATAGTTTTTAAGTAGCGTGACAGGAGACACGACGGACAGTCAAAAAGTAAGTCGTAGTATGTTAGCAGTTAGTTTTGTACTGGTGTATTAAAAAATGTATCCTTGAGTTAAATTGCTAATTAAAATATTTGAATCCATACTGTGCTTAATTAAATAGACAGCAAATATATTATTAAGGCATACATTACAACTCGGAATCTATTCCGATTACTTTAGCTTGTGGTATCCTTTTGCTAGGTATATGACTGCTATAACAGTTTCCAAGATTTATTTTTACATTTTAAAATAACAGAACCATCATGACCATTTTTTAGGACATTTATATTAACACAAGTTCAACAGAATCTAATTTTTGCAACAAATTAGTTTTATTATTTCCTGATGTAGATTTAATTACCACAATATTTTCACTTTTTAAAATTGATGAATATAAGCTGGCTGTATTTGTAAACAATGACTATACATCTGTACCATTTTGATTGAAAGTGTTTGCATTGCTAATCATTGATTCCAGATGTTTGATTTTTGCATTAAGCAGACTAATTTGATCATCTTTGGTTTTGATAATTATTTCTATCTGCACACTTCCATCTAATATCAAATTGAATTGGTTTTGTAGTTTTATTAAACACATCATTTTCACAACAAATAATTTTATGTACTAAAATTTTTCCTTTAAGCAGTCAACACAACTAGGATGGAATGTAGAAGAGCACTTTATTTAAACAAACACTGTTGATTTTCTTGTACGACAATATTTAAAGAATTTACCAGGAGGTTCATTAGCATAATCGTCACTTGTCACCATTTCAAACCAGTAAGTGGATAAGCAATTTGTATGCTTACGAGACAAAAATGTGTTGAATGGATATGTTTTACTATTACAATGTGGTTATTTAATATTATTAAGTAAGCAGAAATTTAAGTAGATTTAATTGAAAATAATATAAAGTGTAATGGGTATACATATCTATCAATGTAATATACTTTTGTAATACAGAAATATAAATCAATACTATAAAATAATTATTCACACTTATACTAATATCAATATACAAAATTAGTTCAACCTATCTATTTTAATAAAAAAATACTTATTCCTAACACTTGATTGAATCATTATACTTGTGATGGACTATGTTTCGGTGTTTTTAGACTTTGTTGCCCCCAGTTTTGTGCCGTATACTGAACATAACCTGGATCTGTAGGACTACTTGGATGCGAATTTCGATGTAATGGTAATGTATCAGTTTTGGTATAAACAGAAGATGGCACAGCAACATCATATTTTCCATAATGACCTATAAACAAAAACGAATCACATCTGTTGCTTTATATCCAGTTTCTGGAAAATTTATATATAATTTTGTCAATTTTCATAACAGTGGTTATAGAAAAACCAATTTATAGTGATATTCCACATATAACAAAGAAATATATTATAATTGTGTTTATAGCATTGTCTGAAACATGCGGTGGGCTCAGTTTTGACGATGTGAATTTTGTTCTTTACCAAGTTTGAGTTTCAGAAATACTAACTGCCGTGCTATACGTACATTCATAAATCACTGACTTGCTGTAGCCATTGTGTTTGTAGTTGAAACAACTCTGTACACATTGTATCAATTAATGCCATACGACAGTTTCAAATTGCATTTAGGGTTATTTTGTTTTTGCCAATGGAAAATACAAAACTAAAGAAATTTCTATGGAGAAATAAGTAGAATAGATGTATGGCTTGGAAATTGTGAAACAAATGCAATTTGTATATGCCATATGCATTTAAAAATAAGATATATACATAATTTACTAAAAACGGACATCATTCGTCACATGCTTATTTGAAATGTTCATTTGGTTTAGGGGGGGAGTTGGACAGAACCCGGTAGCTAAGGTTTGCTCGCTTCTGGAAGCTTAACTTTTCGCCTAAAAAAGAAATATTTATACACAATATCTTTAACTATCTGTGCACGCATACATTAGATTCAAAATGTTATAAGGATTAATTTTTTGTTACACGACAGAAGAAAAACGTCAAATCACCTGGTTCTGCCCAACTGGTAGGGCAAAACCAGGTACACATGTTAATCTTATGCAAAACAAAAATTGTCTGTTTTCAAGAAAAATAATTTTTTATTTTGGTTATTCAACATAAAACATTGCATGGTCAAAATTTTGACCTAATAAATTAATGTTACATCAAAAAATTAAGATTTATATAACATATCATTCCTTATAAAAAAATGATAGCTTTTTTTAAGTAAGGTCTAGATTTTATGTCTAGACCCAGTAATGAAAGGTGTAGGGTTGCAGATGTCGCATATGAAGAAATTGTCTTCCTTCTCTGCTGCATGGTAATATTCATAGGCCCATTAACGACACTCGACATACTGTATCCGGTCTTTGTAATCAGTGTACAACTAAAAGCAATAACTGCAAGTTGTATCCGAAACTTCTTCGCATTTCATTTTCTTAAGTCTCTTCTTCTTAATGTGTTATATTTTCTTCTCTTCGTCTTCTTCTGAAATTTTCCTTTTTCAAGATTTCTATCTTCGTTTGTTTCGGCTTCTTTTTTGTTCCTTTTCTTTATCGGCTGCTTCATTTTATAAGGACAAGACGTGGAAATTGCAATTTTCTTCTATCCTCCTAATTTTCATTTTTTCTTGCACTGTGAGGAGACATCAGCTCCATTGGTGATACAGATAAAAAAAAGCTGATCGTTCAACATTTGGAGCTAGGTTTCTTGAACAGCAAGGTTGAGGAGTTTCCAGGTTCTCTGTGACGGTGGACCTAATGCTTGGATAGTAGGTTCCTCTTCAGTCATGGGATCGTCTGATTTATCAGCAGTATCAGAAATTTCCAAGTTAGGGGTAGATCTTTCTGTGGTTAGTGCTGGTGCGAACAAGTGTTCTGGGAAAATTTTCGATCAAATGGGTATATTCTGGTTTGTTTGAAACTATTAACTTCGGTCTGCATAATGGTTGCTCTCAAAATGCATTACCATAAAGTTTAGCAGTTTGGTATATTGTAACTGGCCTGCCTAAATGCATCGCACGTCATTGACGTACCTCTTGCTGATAGTACATGCTGGTAAACACGATTTGCTTGAATTAAATAAATTGTAAATATTGTAAAATTTCCTTTGGCTCCTGTTCACCATATCTTTAGAGAATAATAAAAGTTGTACGTATAAAAACATTTCTCACAACCGATAAAACGCCCGACTGCAAGTAAACAAAACTCAAGTAATACATAATCAAACATTACAGAAATGCGAGTAGCGCTCGAGGCGCATTTCGTACTAAACAAAATGTCTGCACCCTAGTAGAGTTAAATTAATACTACTGCCTGACGGGTTATGCGAAATGAGCAGCAACAGGAATCGCAAGGACACGAAAAGAGCAGCAACTAAGGGTTGTAGCTGGTGTACATTTTTAAATAATTTAATTTAATTTTATTTTCCTACAGGTAACAATAACCCAATTACAGGAATCTAAACTATAAATAGATATAAAAATACAGTTCAAACAATAATAAATATAACTGACCAGCAAACATATGTATGTTGACAGTCAATCAACTCTGAAGGCTCATACATGGTTTCCACTATCTGTAGTATGACATAAAGTGAATCATGAAAAATGTCACAATCAGCAATTAGTAGATTGTACAGCGCACACATACCATACACTGGCGACTTAAGTAACATATTAGTGCATGGTGTAGGCAGAGAGAACAGAGCATGCTTTCTGGTGCAACATCTAGAAATTCGTAGTTTCAGATGTAAGATTTCCGGACAATCAATTTCATTGCGTATCAACTTACATAGAAATGTTAGTGATAACATGGCTTTACGTGTTTCCAGTGATGGAAAGTCAAGTTTCATACCAACATAGCGTGACCATAACCTATGACCGGATAGGAGCCTTCCACTTTAAGTTACAAGTATTTTAGGAACTTTCGTTGAACAGACTCTAAAAACTTTATATGACAATCATATATAGGTGACCAAATATTGCAGCCATACTCCAGCTTGAATCAAATAAGAGCTTGATATAATGTGATAAGTGTATTTATGTTTCTAAAGCACTTGCAGGTTCTCATTTAAAAACCCAGAATCTTAAGCGCTGCATTCACTGTCATATGAATATGTGAGGCAAAAGAAAGAGAAGAATCAAACAGAATACCTAGCTCCTTAATTTCATTTTGCCTCTGTAGCATCACATCGCCAACATAGTAAATAAAATCGACTGGCTGCTGCTTTCTAGTGTAGGACATAATGTGACACTTGGTCACATTTAGCGTCAGCATATTTGTACCACACCACTAATGTGTTTATTTATTCCTGATTGCAATTTCCGACAGTCAGCGGAATTTGAAACTCGAGCGTATAGTTTTAAGTCATCCACATATAACAATTTGTAGCCGACAATTGCTTTACATACATCATTAATAAACATTACAAATAGAAGTGGCCCCAAGTTAGATCCTTGGGGAACACCAGAAACCATTTTAAATGATAATGATTTAAAACCATTGTAGACAACGTACTGTAAGCAATCTTTCAGGTAGGAGGAAAATAATCTAATTAGCAAGTCACTAAAACCATACAAACTAAGTTTCCATAAAAGTAAACCATGATCAATATGGTCAAATGCTTTAGCTATGTCTGCATAGAATACATCAACTTGTCCATTATCATCCAGGACCTCCGAGACAAATTGCGTAAAACAGGTTAAGTTAGTAGTTGTAAAGCGCTGCGGCATAAATCCATGTTGACAGGGCGATATGTATTGCCTAATAGCAGGTTGTATCCTATTATGCAATACCATCTCATAAACTTTTGTACAGTTGGACAAGATGGATATAGGTTTGTAATTCACGATTTCACTCGGATCCCCTGTTTTGGTACAGGGGACATTTTCCAACACCAAGGGAAGATAAAGGATTTTAATGAGATATTTGTTATGCTGCATATCAAGCTTGCCAACACTAACGCACAATAAGAATGAGGGTATTTGGTCTAGACTACAAGTTGATTTATTTTTAAGCTTGCACATACAATTTTCCACTTCAGCAACTGAAACACTTGGTACGCTTATGTTTCCGTTGTTTATCGGGGTTGCAACTGACATGGTATAATTACTCTTATTGCTTATATATACACTGCTGAAATAATTTTGAAATGCCTCCACAATCGAGTCTGGATTATTATAAGCTTGTCCATTTAGATTCACCATGGCAGGTATTCTGGTCTTAATTTGCTTTGATTGGATGTTTGTCCAAAATTTCTTAGGATCATCAGGAAGTGACTTTTCAGCCAAGTAGATGTAATTATTATATGCCCTATGAATTAGTATTTTAGTATGCGACCGCAACTTTCTATATTCTTCTAGGTAATAGGAATCCCTGTATATTTTATATTTTTGAAAATAGCCATGCTTCTGATGTAGCTTATTGATGATCTCTGGTGTATACCAAACAGGATATCTTTGTTTCCTAGGAAAATTTTTGACACACACTGTTTAAAAATATTATATAAACGATCATAAAATGCATGACAGGCTCCATATGGATCAATGAACGCATTCAGGAATGACCAATCGGTTTTCATTAATGCGATATACAAAAAGCAATAATCAGCTTTTTTTAAAGTTATAAGATCTGGCATAAGATTTAGAAAAATTTGCATATTTCAGGGCAAGTCCAAAGTTAATGCAAAGCGACGGGTGGTAAATATCCTCTTTAACAAGTGGAAAATCATCTTTTTTAATTATGCAATGTACATTAGAAAAAACTAAATCCAATAGCCTTCCACTAGTATTCACAACAGAATTAAACTGAGTAAGATTCATCAAGTGTGCAAAGTTTACCAGAAGGTTTGCTTTTACATCGACCTTACATGAATTGTTATATAATGGTACATTAAAGTCGCCCAGTATTAGCAGATTAACATCACCAAGCCGTTCAAGATGTTCCAAGAACTGTTCCAAAGCTAGGGCTGTGAGTGCTGGTGAAATATGTAGCACTACAAGATATATGCGTGCAGTTTGTATATTACAACTGCATCCTACAATATCTATCATTAGTAAAGTAGTGTGAATATGTGTGAGATCCAATGGTGTTGTCAGTATAGTATTTCTGATAGCAAGTAATACCCCACCACCACGTAGAAGACCAATTTCTTCGAAATTGCGGTCACGACGGAATACAGAGTATGTATCTGTAAATAACTCGTTGCTTGAAACATCATCGGAAATCCATGTCTCTACCAGCGCTATAATATCGTATTCATATTCTGACACTTGTGCAAAAAATTGTGCGGTCTTAGTACAAAGGCCTCGCACATTTTGGAAATAACACCTAGTTGTTACGGGCACTTCAGAATTCTGTGGTTGCTATAAGGGTTTACGGATATATTTAGTTCGATTCCCGAGTCGATTTACAGCAGAAATATACATCGGGCATGATGAGTCAGATGCAGCATGATTCACAGGCAGACTTTATTTATTTGCGTTGTTATTGTTATATCTTACACAGTTTCCGTATTTAGCCTTGGTAGTGGTACCTTGCTTCGTGACATGCGCTTCAGCACACAAAGCACATACAGGCACCACCAGTTTGCAATCCACCGCATTGTGCTCCAGTGCAGTACATTTATAGCATCTTTGAACATGAAATGACTCCTTAACTAAACACCTTCTAAGGCCAACATGTAGTTTACCCACGGTCATAATTGAGTTAAATGTTAACGGATCTACTTCCAAAATTATATTTAGCAGACTTTTGGAGTTACTTTTCCATACGACTTTGCAGCAAAAATTATATACATTTTTATCTAATTTATTTAGTGATACTATGTAATCAGCCAACTTGTCATTGTTAGTAGATATTTCCTCTTTATTGTAACCAAATATAATTAGTTTAGGATTTATTTTGGATAATTGAAAAGCGGTATAACTACCAGATAGGTTACCATTGACTAGCTCTTGTAAAGTTACAGACATGGCATCATCTGCACAATAAAACATAACCAAACTATTTAAACCATTTTTTAGTAAAATTGATTTGCATTGATGCTCCATTGCTCTGTATAACGCCATTCACGTCCTTGAGAGTAGTTTCAGATAATTGCCGAGAATACGGCTTAACAATTACAACTGTGTTTACCTCAGTTAAACCTTTCACACTTGGAATACTGCTAAAACCATCATTGTTTTGACGAACTTCAGATTCAGCAGTATCAAGATGAATAATGTTATGCATTTTTACCAGTTGCAAAGCTTTGTGCATTTGTTTACTATTAATATGTTGCTTTATATTACCAGGATTTGTATTATTATTAGATATAGATCGTATTTGCATTGCAGCAGATTTAGATTGTGAACAATTACTATTATATTGTGGACAGGATCCACTAGGCGTTTTAGAATTAACAGTGTTTACTACGTGCTGTAGGTCATTAAATTGTGTTACAACTATTTGCCCATCAGTTTCTACAGCTTTGTTATTTAATTTTGATTTTAGTATATTAACATTTTCAGCCAATAAGTTGCTTCACTAACAGCTTCAAATAAACATTTTCCAGCACATCGATAATATCATGATCATATTTTGAGGTTAGTTGAGGTGAACAGCAAATTACACGTGTATTATCAATTATGTTAAGAGATTCGACTCGTGCAGCACAACTTTTGTGAAATATATTTACACAAACAATACAATATAGGTCCTTACATTTGTTTTTACAGCATTTGTAATTATTTTCGCAATCAGCCTCGGTTATGTCTTCATTCGCGGCCATCTTTTTCAGTTATGGTTGTTGTCACTACCATAAACTGCCAGGCGGCAAAAAAAATGCAAACGTTAAAAAATATAAACAAGTAATGTCAATCAATTTTAACACTAAAAAATATCGTAAAAAGGAATGACATAAATACTAAAAAATATGGTAATAAACAAATGCACCAACTAACGTCCCTTCCTTTACATTTGATATTGTCTCTTTTCACTTTTTTCTACTCTGCAATTGCCCTAGGTAATCCCTGGACCAGGCCTTAAAAAATATTGAATTTTATTACACAATTTCCAAAATTTTAATTTGTTTATTGGAGTGTCTGTGCAGTTCCCTTCTGGTATACATGCCAAAGAACTGTCTATTAAAAAATGACCTGGTGTCAAACAAGACAAGTCTGATACTTGTTAGTGCACAAAGTGGTCTAGAATTTAACATAGACTCTATCTGAATAATAATGATGTTCAACTTTTCATAAGTTAAACAAATTGGACCCACTACTTTTTTAAAGTGATACTTAAAATTTTTAATATTTCCCTTCCATAGACCCCAAAGGTGGGGCTGTAAGCAGGGATGAACGACCATTGAATGTGGAGTCCACTTGCAAACATTGCGATTTCGTGGTTCTCTTCCTTTCTAAAATTATTATAAAATCGCTTTAAATCTTTATCGGCACTCTTAAAGGTACTTGCGTTACCGCTATAAATTATCCTAGGCACCCAGCGTCTACCAATAAAACGCTTTAATGTAGGAATGAATGTCTCAGTTTTTAAGTCAGACACTGTCTCTAAATGCACAGCTTTAGTAACAAAGCACACCAATATACAAACATAAGCCTTTGTTACTAATACTTTACGAATTCGGGACTGCTTCACTAAAAAATGGCCAGCAAAGTCAATACCGACTTTCTCAAACGGTCTAGCTATGTTGACATGATCTTAGGGTAAATTTCCCATTATCTGCTTAGATGGCTCAGATTTAAGTTTAAAACAAACTATACATTTGTGCAAAATACCTTTTATTTCTCTGTTCGCATTAATAATCCAATACTTTTGACGCGACATTGATAAACTTAATTTTGCTCCTGCATGAAGTAAACGTACATGCTCGCCTTCAATAATAATCTTGGTAATAAAACTCTTTGCAGGTAGAATTATTAGAAACTTACTATCGAATGACAGTGCACTATTGTGCAACCTTCCGCCCACACGAATTAGCCCCTTTATATCAAGAAAATGATTTAAAGATAATAATTTAATGCAACTCTTGCCATCCTTTAACTCTAACATTTCTTTTGAGAAATGTTCAGCGTAAACTTGTTTTAAAATAACAATAACAGCTGCATCTAATTCTGTTGCAGTTAAACTACCCATAGCTTTATTGTTTTTATTTAAACAGATAAGCAAAACACATGCAATGTGCGAGAATTCTAACCATTTTGCTAAAATTTAAAATGTTTTCTAATATTGGCAACTTATCAACATTTTGTACTGCGACTCCTACTACACGTTTTATTTCGGGCAAGGATTCATTAAATTCTTGCAATTGAAAATTTTTATCAATAGTGATTTCTTTAGCCCAAAAAAATGCCGGACCTTTCCACCACAAAGTATTTCCTTTAATGTTTTGAGGAAACACGCCTTTCGAGATCAAATAAGCAGGGTTGTTACTAGATTTTACGTACAACCAACAAAATTATGCAGTCATCTCTTGAACTAATTTAGTTCAATTAGCAACATACGTATTGAGTTTAAAATATTCAGTTTTTAGCCAAGCTAACACTATCTGTGAATCACAAAAAAGATAAACTTTATTTATTCTATCCTTCAATACTTTCAAAACTTTAACGCTGAGTTTAGCTAGTATTACCGCCCCGTTCAACCCTAAACGTGGCATACTTAATTCATTCAATTCAATCTCTACACTACCATCAGCCTGCACTACTCGCAAGTAAATGCATGCTCCATGCGCTATCTGAGATGCATCGCAAAATCCAATTAGTTGGATTGAGCTGGCCTGCATTTTTAAATCTCTGTTTATTTCTATGACCGGCATTTTAATTAACCCTTGTGAGAAAAGTTCCCATTTGCTTTTTATATCATTGGGCATTTCTTCATTCCAACCAATATTTAAATTCTATATTTTTTGCATCAATGCCTTTGCCATAGTAATAACAGGTGCTATGGACCAAAACGGATCAAAAAGCCTTGCAATAAAACCTAACATAATGTACTTATTGCACGCCAAAAGAGCAGTAGTAGCACTACAGCCCATAGTGAAATTATCGGTGGCTACATTAAAGGATATACCGAGGGTTTTTAAAACTACCTATCTTCCGAAATATTAATTTCTTCAAAATGCTGTAGCTCTTGAGGAATATTTTCTAAAATAGTTATATCATTAGAACACCATTTGTGTAATTGAATTTAACTGATTTTAACAACTGAATCAGTTCTGATTGTGCTTGTACTAATTCCGCTCTACTATTATAACCAAAAAGACAATCGTCAAGGTAAGTAGTATTTTCAAAATGCACGTGGCTAGAGGAAACTCCTGTTGTCCCTCAACTGCTAACTGAAATAAACTTCGAGTTGCCAAATGTGAACTAGATTTAAGCCCAAAAGGCAACCGTTTGAATTGAATAATCTGAATTTTGTTGGTTTTTGGATTTCTCCACAAGAAATTTAAGAGTTCCCTTTGCTGAGGATCGATCACAATTTGCAGATAAATCTGCTTAATATCCATAATGCAAATGTATTTATAGGTTCGAAATGAAAGTAAGATATCGAATAACTCCGGTTGACAAATGGTCCCATTTCTTAAAACAACATTTAACGAAAACCCTTTTTTTGTTTTTGTGCTGCCATCCATGACAACCCTTAATTTGGTAGTAACCTTATCATCGCGAATGACACAATGATGCGGTAAAAAATACCAATTTTCTTTGTTGACGCAAACGCGTCTGCACTAACCACTTTTGCAAATTCTTGACTTAGAAACTCTTTAATAAAATTCAAATATTCTAGAAGCAACATTTCGTCCTTTGCAAAACGCCATTTGAGCAGAGTCGCCCATCTCGAAAGATTCTAGGTCTACCTTTTGAATTTTTTATTAATACAGTAGCTGTAGGCAACAATACAAAGTCTGAAATTTCGAAACGCACTTCAACTACTCCTTGAGCGGCTACTAACCTTTCCGCTTCTTGGTTTGGAGCATCTCTGTGTAAAAATGTATGATGTTGTTTTGTTTGGCAGATAAAACATTTAATGTATACCGAACTGGCGCATATTTTATTTTCAGAATCAAATTGTTCCCTCTTCAGTAGCATGGCATCTTTAAATACACATCTAAAAATCTAATACACACCCTTTCTAAAAAATTACCATTACCTGCATTGGAACCAATTCAATCCCTAGCACTCGTTTCTAACTGTTGCTTGGGCACCTTAACAGTATTGGCTGAAATTGTGGCCGTGTTAGAAACTGCTTTAAAATTACTATTTTTAAACAAGGTTTTATTATTCAGAACCTTTAACCCACAAGGTTTGTTAAGCTCCGCACTCAAGGCCCGCTTGTCCAAAAGTGCTAATAACTTGTCTAAGTCAGCCTTTGAATTCGGCTTTCTTTTGCTTTGAAAAGAGCGATTGCAAAAAACATCTAGTTTTCCTAATATAAGATGCACTACCAATCGCATTCCATATAGGGTCTCCTAAATTTCGTAAGTAGGAAACTGTCTGCCTTATTTATTATTCAACGCGGTATTATAAGAATTGTTTTCGACTGATATTCGACTGCTATTAGCCTTAATGGTTCATCTTTAAGATGTAAATGTAATATTTTTCTATTTTTTCTAAATTTGGATTTTTGTCAATCAAAGTTATAAATAGCTCAATGAATGACATAAAATTTTGAATTTGGCCAGAAAAAATTGGCAACTGTAACGCTTCTAATTTTATATTACCTTTAGCGGCATTAGGCAAATTTACTGTTTCGCGTGCATCATCAGACTTGACTTGCTTATTAACAATTCTTTTTAATTTAGCAAAAGTTGAAGTGTACAAATTTTCTACCTCTTTGACTTCCTAAAAATTCCCATCATCAATTTCTAGCAATTAAAGACTTGTTTCCATAAATTGGTGAAAATTGGTTTTTAAAAGCTCAAATTTTACCTCAACCTCTTCAAGGTCAAACTCTGAAGCAGTCTTGGATTCAATTTCTGCTGCATAAGCATTAGCCCTAGTTATGCAATTTTTTGAAAATACGCATTCTGCCAACAAATCCTTTTTTTCTTTCGACAAGTTGCATAAATTTTTTCAACACCGTATTAATATATAAACAAATAATATTGTGTTGAACTAATACATTTTAGTTCGAAATATTCGCCAAACAGCTTTCACAAAACAAGTGATAAAATATTCCTGCTCTTTGTATAGATAACAAAGACACATGCACAATCGATGATCTGCAAACAGGATGCCGACTCCACTCAATAACGTTTGCTATTTGTTTGGTCTAGCATAAAAGCACTAGAAACTCTTTGCTGCGTGGACTAGCTGTGCCAATATGACAGGCTCGGAATTAACCAGCTTGCACGTCACACAAATTTTCGAAGCACGTTGAATACAACTGCCACTTTTAAATTTTATAATTTTAAAACTTTCGTTACTTTAGAATACCGTTTAAAATGCGATTGATTATTTTAACAGATTTAAAACATCCGTTTTGACTCCAGGACCATTTAAAAATATGGTGAACTTGTAAATATTGTAAAATTTGCATAGGCTCCTATTCACCATATCTTTAGAGAATAATGAAAGTTGAACGTATAAAAAACCATATATTTCTCACAACAACCGGTAAAATGCCCGACTGCAAGTAAACAAAACTCAAGTAATACATAATCAAACATTACAAAAATGCAAGAAGCGTTCGAGGCGCATTTCGTACTAAACAAATACGTCTGCACCCTAGTAAAGTTAAATTAATACTTCTGCCTGACGGGTTATGCGAAACAAGCAGCAGCAGGAATCGCAACGACACCAAAAGAGCGGCAACTAAGAGTTGCAACCGTTGTACATTTTTAAATAATAAAATGTTATGGTTGTATGTTGCTACCACATGCTTAACGAACCCAGTAATATGACATCCGATGGCTATAAATGATGGGAGCAGCAGGAAGCAAACACAACAAGAAAACATTTTCAGATCATACCATTTTGATCAACTATACTATACTTTTAATGTGTATTGCATGGCTGTCAAGAATCAGGAGAATTGATTTCTCTGCGCTTGGTCTGGAAAAACAGTATAAACTTTTCAAATCCAGCCACTAGGATGATACTTAGCAAAGCATCTTGGAAGTCCATCATCAAGTAGGAGCGGATGTTCTCTCGTCCTTCGAAAAACAAACATTGTGGGCATAAAATTGCCTGAAGCGCTAATACAAGTTTCCGCAGTTACTAGTACACCTCACGCAGCAGATGTTAATAAACCAAGCTGTTTTCATCCCCTTAACTCAAGCACTTTAGACTGCTTGTTGGACACTGTTGTGATGCCAGTCTCATCAACATTATATATGTAGTTAGGAAAGAACTTGTATTTGTTATACAGAATTTTGAGCAAATCAAAGAACTTATTTACTGCCATCTTATTAAAGCCGATTGCTCTGGAGATTGAAGTTTTCATTGGATACCTTACATAAGGGTTTTGTTTGTTCCTGGCTAAATAGTTGTACAGTCAGGCCTTGTCAGCCATTTTGGTTGTATTATTAAATGAATTAATAATGTTGTTTTTGACTGCTAGCTCATAGGCCAGTTTACGAATATCACTTAGGGTCAATCCAAAAAAATCGAGATTCTATTGTCAAAATACGTATGATCCACTAACTCCTTTTCTTGTGGTTCTGAAATTGCACTTTTGTATTTTCCCATTTCTTTTTCTTCTGCAGCTATGGGTGTTATGTTTGCATTTTATTTCAATTCATTACAATGGGTTTTCAGAAAAGCCTGTTAAAAAAATCTAAGAAGGCTGTCAATGAGCAGCATGCTTTGAGTGATCTTACTAAAAATTGTGTTTATTGTAGTAAGAAAGTAGTCAACAAATATTTAGAATGTGTAAAATGCAGAGTGACAGTGCATTTCTCATGTAGTGAACGAAGTGGAACTGTTAAAACTAATGATTATAGGGAGAAATCCTATTATAGTGGTGATTGTTTGGATATGGAGAGTGGTAATGGAAAGGACGTGAATTGTAACAATGATATTTATGTTACTAATAATTATGTATCAGCTCAAACTGAAGAAAAGAATTTAAAGACTGGTATTTCTAATGATATTCAAGCTTTTCCACAAAATGAAGCATTTATATGCAGTATTGGGGTTGCAAGTATGCTCGTTTTGAATATTATGTAACTTACATTTAAAGTGAAGTTTGAATAACAACTCAAGGAACAGACTCTAAGATCTGACAGGTTCTGCTCGACTAGAAAATTTTCCAACACTTGTATGTTATCTATTAGTACATTCAGATTGTGTAAAAACATCATTTTGGCTAAAAAATGACTTACTAGTTTTTACTGTTGCACTACAGAATAAGTTATAAGTTACATAATAGTATTGTATTATTAGGATTAAAAGTAGTAGAATAGTATGTATTGTTTGCCTTCGAAGAGAAATTAGTAAAGTGTGAAGGCATCACCAAAAAATTTTGATAGTTATTTGCATACCAAGGCCAAGAAATTGCCTTTAGCGTACTGAGAAAAAGTTTATCGCTGAGACAAGATAATCTTGAGCTCACTAAAAAATTTCACGGCCAAGTTATACATACTGTTTGATCTGTAACCATATGTATTGATATTACAAAATTTTTTCTCTACCCGATAAAAGTATGGTTAGAATTTAGATGTTATAATAAATCTACCGTTCATATTTGTAGTGGCTTTAAATCACAACATTGATATGGAAAATTATATATTAAAACTATTTGATAGTTCTTAAAAATTTGTAAAATTGTCCGGCAATTAACAATGGTTCAATTTCTTGCACTCGAGAATTTGAAAATAATTATTACTTAATTTTTTGTTCTTAATAAAAAGCAATTACACTTTGTTGACATATTTTAGAAATGTATAAGTGTGAAGTGACCAACGTCAATTACCTATAAAAATGACATTTAGTATGGCGCTCATTACTAGGGGCAACAGCCGCAAAATTGTATTTAGCGTACTGTGGAGAGAACACAAAATGTTTATACTTCTGCGGTTGCACAAAATAGTATATTGTGATATTAGGATTAAAAGTGATTCTTTGTTTGATATATAAATTTTGCGTTGGCGAGGCGAAACGCAGCATAGCTGAGCCTATGTAATTTTGCTCGTCAAACAAAGCTACTTTTAAGACAAATAACACACACCACTTTTTCTCCAACTAAAAAATCTATCATTCAAAATTAATAAATATTGAAAATATTTATTGGTAACACTTGTAATCCCAAGAGCTAAAAGTATTTTTGTTCCTAGACTTTAATGAGTTGCTTAGCAACATGTACCTATATTATACATCCATAACAAAACCTCAACTTTGTCAGAAAATAGTATTAAAAACGAGGTCTTTTAATGAGGTTGGAGAAAAAATTTAATTTTAGATGTATCTATAAAGTGTCAGTGTATTAGAAAATACTCATTAAGGCTGACATTGTATTACGAAGCTAATACATTTTAGACAATTTTTTTGTATTATCCCCTGGAAAAAAATAGTATGGAACAAATATAGAAAGGTTTAAAAAGGTGGTGAATATTTTCATGGTAATTCACCTTGAAATGCTCAAAATGTACGTTTTTAATGCATCTCCACTTGTAAATTTCTAATTGTATCTCCACAAATATGTGTATATTTCGTGTAATGATAATAGTATTAAGAAGGTACTAACACTCTAGTTACAGTAGATATGGCCTCATTTTTTTGTGCAATTTCAAAGTGCGCGAGGTCATGAGATCATTTTTTATCCAACTTCCAAAGCCGTTTTAAATAAATGTGCTACATGGATTATAGTGAGAATTATTCAACACCTTTTTTAAACCTTTCTCAATTAGTTCCTAGTAGGTGTTAGCATATTTTCAAGGAAATGTCACAAAAACTGTCTAGAATGTATTAAAGTTTCGTAATAAAACGCCAGCCTTAAATATAAAATAGATTTGTTTCCATTTGTAACATTATTTATTTACAAAAGAATTCATTCAATATATCTATAACCATTTGACAATATAAGTATTCAAACTGTTCATCTTGCTACTATTTGTTCTACAAAAAGCTTTTTATAAGTATACATTTTACAATAAATTCATTTAGAATGGGACTGTTTGAAAGGTGTATAGAACGATCATATACATATACCTATGCACCTACTTTTTACGCGTCTGTCATCATTCAGTCATAGGCGCCCGTGTATATGAGTGAAACAGCATCTGTCCCTAGCAGCTGCGCCCTTTAAAGCAGAATATACTGATAATGGAGCAGCTTTTTTTAAGTTCAGTGACCTGAGTTCGCCACAATGAATAAACATAAATATACCCTTGTTTACCGGCAAAACTCAACACTGGGACTATTTTTGCTTCGAAGTTGATTTTGTCAGTTATCAAAATTTTACTCACAGCATTATAAATTATCAATATTTATTTATAATCTAGATTCTGTGATATAACCGATATTGCAGGCATGACATTTATTGAAGCGTCATCTGTTGATATCCCAAATTGAACTAAACGTAGCACGGAAATATACCGCTTAGATTCAATTACATTTTTCTATTATTAGTTTTAGCGAACTCCGTATATTGTCGCTAAATTCGATGCCAAACTTACTTAAAATATATACAATACAATGTGACACGTTTTCGTCCATATAGTTGAGTATCTTCCCAATACCTCAATCAACGGTTTTACTATTATGATTTCTGGAATTACGTGCTTTTCTTAAAGTGGAAGTTGTTTACATTTATTCTACAATCCCCTGTGACTTAACCTACCCTAAACTACCCTATTATCATAGTAGTTGATTATCGTGAAAATGTGGACGAAAACAACTCTTCTGATACAAAAACTTCGTTTGAATGAAAGCGTCAGGAGGTGTCCAAATGAGATGGTTCATGTACTGACATTTATTATTGGTATGGTCAGCACAATTGTCATTCACACAATGATGTTAAGAAGGTTTGTTTTGAAAAAGACTTGAAATATAATTCGGGAAGTTTTGATTTCTCTGATCCTTCGAAGGTTTCAAAGTTTATTAAATACATAGAATACAATGAAGATGACTCCATGTCAGCTTGTTTCATGCAAGTACCTGACATTTATGGCGAGGTAGTTAATTCCGATTACAGGATTGAATGGGAAAAAGCCATGAAGGAGGAATTGTCTACGAATGAAGAACGCGGTGTTTGGGAAGTTATACCAAGACCGTCAACCCAGAAAACTATAATAAGTAGGTGGATTTACAATGTAAAAACTCATATCGATGGTTCTATAAAAAAATTCAGAGCACGTCTAGTGACACACGGTTTTAAGCAAACGCACGGCGTTGATTATTTTTACACTTTTGCTCCTGTTGTGGATTTTAACTTGGTGAAATTATTTTTGTATTGTTGGTTATTCTTCAAGGTTGGGTACCTGCACATTTAATATAAAGTGTGCTTTTCTTTATAGTGATCTAGGTGAGGAAGTATACAAGGAGATACCGCCCGGTTATAGAGATGATTTAAATACTAAACTTTATATTCTTCGCTTAAAGATTTACGGATTCAAACAGTCTGGAGGGAACTGGTATCATGATATCTCCAAAACTTTAACACAAATAGGTTTTTGAATATCCTCGTATTGTCCTTGCATCTTCAGATTAAACACAAACTGTGTCATTTTACTATATGTCGATGACATGGCAATCTTTTGTGAAAATGAGAATCTGTTTTTGACTGCTTAAATAAGTATTACGATGTGATACATCTCGGTCCGATTAGTGAATTTCTTGGGATTGAATCTGAGCATTCGAGTAATGCATATAAATTACACTAAAAGAAATATATTAACAAACTAATAGAACGTTTCTCTATCGATTTAAGTATAACAGTGCATACTCCTATGAATGTTGGTTGTATTTTTTACAAGAACACAAACGTTGAAAATAAAAATAAACTGCCATTTAGAGAATTACTAGGTGCACTGTTATTTGTAGCAAGCAGAACACGTCCAGACATTTTGTTTCCTGTTATAAATTTTGTTCAGTTTTCCTCACAGCCAACTATATAGCACTTTATTTGTTTAGAAAGAATTCTTAAATATGTGGGATCAACTATTAATTATTCAAGCGATCTATCAAATTGTAATTATTATAAAATATTAGTGTATACAGATGCTTCTTGGGGTAGTGCTTTGGATTGTCGTAGATATTTTAATGGCTTTATATGGTCGATTGGAAGCACTTTCATTGGTTGGAGATGTAATATACAAAAATGTATCTCACGTAGTGCTATGGAAGCTGAATATGTAACCTTAGATTCAGCTTGCATAGAAATTACTTGGATTTCTAAACTTATGTCAGAATGGAAAGGTTTCTTATTTGATAGTGTTAAACCCATTATATTATGTGACAATCAATCTGTGATACATTTTTCTAAAAATTATTCACTCACTAATCGTACTAAACATATCGATATAAAATATCATACTATTAGGGAACTTTTAAATAATGGTTGTCTAGTTCTTAAGTACATTAGGAACGCCTCTAACTTAGCTGATTTGTTAACGAAACCTGCTACTTAGAAATAAATTGTTAATGTATGTGAAATCAATATTTAATATGTCTGATTAAGTTTTAAATAGGGGAGAAATTGTGAAGTATTTAAAATAATAATTAGTTTAGCGCATGCTCATAGCAGTTTAGTTCCTTTCTGATTTATTTGAAAAATGTACTGTGACTTCCCTTGTGCAAGTTCGGTCTTTTGCTTTAAACAGTTTTGTTACGAGATATATTGGAACAAATATTGCCATTGTGTTTACGATTTATTTCACAGTTATCACTCAGTATCTAATGCACAAACAGGCCCTGAGAGGAAGTATCTATGTTGCGACTCAAGTTATCATCCTATTTATCGGTCACTAAATTTTTGAAAGATGATTTAAACAAAAAAGGGAATTTGCCGCAAAAAATGGTTATAATTGCTTGGGCTTGAAGCATGGGGTAAATAAGTGTAAATCAGAAGGGTGTGGGGTGTGCAAAGGAAGACACCACACGTTATTGCACAAGAACAGATGTTGCGAAGGGGAAAATGCTGAAAGCCTAAATGCTTCTGAACAAGGAAACAATGAAGATATTATTAATAAAAATAATAGTTCATAAATGGTAACAGCATCGTCATCAACAACCACTTCATCGGGAGAAAATTTGGTTCTCCATGCTCCCTGTTCAATAGCCAATACAGGCAAGCAGGTATTTCTAGCTACTGCGTTGGTAAATTTGATTACTAATGACGGTTCTAAAATAGAAGCGAGGGTGTTATTGGACTCAGGGTCTCAGGGTTCATTTATAACATCAAGGATTGCAAATAAATTAAGGCTAACAAGAACTTCAAGCAACTTTCAGGTTTCGGGATAGCACAAAGCAATGTTCGCACAACAGAGGTTCTTACAGTTACAATTGAGTCTCGATAGAACACAAAAACGAGAATCTCCATAAAATGTGGTATTCTCAAACGCATAACTTGCCCACTGCACCACACACATATAAATATTAACAAGTTTACGCTTGGCGGATAAAAACTTTTTTGCTCCCGGTGAGATAGACTTATTGCTAGGAACGGATGTGTATTTTGAGGTAATTCGGTGCGGACATACAAGGTTATTAGAAAATCTTCCCATTTTGTAGAATAGTGCTTTCGGTTGAATAATAGGTGAAAGCAACCTGCTGTCTAATACCAACTACTCTAACTGAAGTGTAGTATTGTTTTCACAGGATCCTAATTTAGACAAGTTAATATCGTATCTTTGGATGGTGGAAGAAGTTCAGCATAAAAGGCACGTGCCACTCGAGGACAAGGCTCGTGAAGAAATTTAGTCAACTACAACAAAGTGATTAGAATATGGTATCTTTGAAGTTAGATTACCCATTAAACCAGGTTACGATGTCTCCTTCTTAGGAAACTCATTAACAAGTGCTACTCAACGCTTTCATTTGTTAGAAAAAAGGTATAGTAAGATTCCCAAGTTAAAATACGAATACAAGTCATTAATCGATGAATATTTAAAACTCGGTCATGCAAAGGATGTCAGTCGCAAAATTAACTCCACGACTGCAAGTAGGTACTACTTTCCGCACCATTGTGAGATGCGTGAAGATAAAGGCACGACTAAATACAGAGTCGTGTTTGATGGATCCATGAAAACTACATCAGGGTTAAGTCTAATGACATTATGCTTAAACATTCACTAGTGCAACCAGAGCTATTTGATATAGTATGTAGGGGGAGAACATTCAGATATGTTCTTACAAGTGACATACAAAAAATGCGTAGGTGCATTGGAATCAATCCTCAAGATGCCGTTTTGCAAAATAATGTTGGACGGGATGAACCTTCTTGTCCCTTGAGACATATTGAGCTTCAAACGGTAACGTACACAACCAATTGTGCTCCGTTTCTCGTCACTTGAACTTTGGCAGAACTGGCCAATCAAAGTAAAACAGCATTTCCATTGGCGACGGAAACGTTGCTAAAGCAAACCTATGTTAATGACATATTGGGCGGAGCAAACACAGCTGATGAACTTTTACAGCTTCAGTTTGCCGTAAAGGAATTATTAGAATCTGCTGGGTTCATGCTACACAAGCAGAATTTGAATATTCGGTCCTTATTTCCTTTTCCATTTTCGGAGGAAATTCCAAACTGTTAGGAATAGTTTGGAATCCCATTTCTGATTCGTTTCAGATGCCTGTGCTCGAGTTAATTGAGAAGAATTCTTTCACCAAACGAGAAGTTCTGGAGTTGATTGCACAAATTTTTGGCCCTATAGGACTTGTTGCTCCTGTAATAATTGTTGCAAAAATAATGATGCAAAGGATGTGGTCGTTAAGGGTGGAATGCGACAAAATTATGCCGCAAGGAATGCTAGATGATTGGCTGAATTTCTACAAATCATTATCTACTTTACGAGAAATTAGCGTTCCTCATTGGATTTTTATCCCGGGTGAATTAGTTGCTGTGCAACTGATATGATTTTCAGATGCGTCTTTGCAGGCATATGGTGCCTGCATATATGCGAGGGCCATTTATGGAAACAAATTAGTTTCCTGTCGTCTTGGTGTGAAGTCAAGAGTGGCTCCGCTAAGGACAATATCATTGCCACATTTAGAGTTATGTGGATTTTTATTGTTAGCTTGCTTGTCCGATAAATTTATAAAATCCATAGAGTACAAATTTGGCAAGGTTGTTGTTTACAGACTCGCAAATTGTTTTGGCATGGCTGCAATCGTCACCCCCAAGTTGGACAACGTTCGTTGCCAATAGGATGTCAGAAATTTGTGAAATCGCCCATTCATGCGATATAGTTACATGTTCCATTTGGGTTATATCCTGCAGACTGCATTTCCTGAAAGAGATATTTCTTCGGTTTTGGACAACAGAATAAATTTATGGCAACACTGTTCAAAATTACGACAGATATTTTGGAAAAAATGGTCTTCAGATTATTTGAATCTGTTGCAACACCGTCCAAACTGGAGGTTAACAGAACCCAATCTAAAGGTTGGAGATTTAGTGGTAGTGAAAGAGGACCACCTGCCTCCTTTGGAATGGTACCTCGCTAGAGTTACAAGTTGTAAATTTGGACCTGACAATAAGGTCCATGTGGTAACAATTAAGTCAAATAAGGGAGAGTTCATCCATCCCATTGCAAAACTTTCCCTGTTGCCTGTTCAAAATGAAACTTCCACTTGTTGAGGACAAGACCTCAAGGAGGGAGAATGTTGACGTGCAACTTGTCCGGGATAGCCTGTTTCATTTTTGTTATTATAATTTGTGTTTGTATCGTGTTTGGTTTTTATAGTTTATATACCTGACGACTATCATCTAAGCTACTGGTGTTCTCAAAGGGCCGTTAGTATTTAATGTTGATAGAAAAACTACAGTCCATTAAAAATAGTGGGTAGTAACCGCTTCTACGGTTGCTAAGATAATGTTAATTTGGACTACTTATGTCAGATAATGTCAAAATGAATTTCTGTTACTATTTCAAGTTGTACAAGATAATAAATTCTGACACCAGCTTTATAACAATTCGTATCAAATGAGTTTTTAAGAGTAGATCTTCAAGAGATCAACATACCTTTTGAATTTGTCTTCAAGAGATCACAATTACCACATATGCCAGTTTAGGCCTTATATCTATGGCTTCAACTTCACATCAATCTAGAATCACAGGGCACTGTATTGCTTTTTTGGAGGTACTAAATCACAAGTACACTAGAGTTAAGCTGACTATCTTTTGTGAGCTTCATATTGATATAATAATTTGCCATGAAATACTTAAGCTGCACTGTTCAGTGAATGTGCATTTTGTAGGTTCTAAGACTAGCTTAAACTTATATAGTGCAATCTGTGCTAACGTATAACATGCTATTTTATTTTCTATTTGGCCTCCAACTGCAGAGCCATTGTTACAAAATTGAGGTAGTATTCCTGTGAAAATGAGAAGTTTATCACTTAAGAAGTTAAACTGTTGCTCCACAATAGAGTTATTGAACTGCCCCTTTCAAAGATTGAATGTAGATTTTAAGAGGACCGTTCCTAGCACAAATCGGAATGAATATATATTAACCATCGTTGACGATTACTCTTATTTCCTTTTGCAAATCCTTATAGATACGCCTGCTGCTTTACTAATTGTATTGCGGCTACTAGCTCTTCACCATACAACTAACGAAGTATGGGGAAGTCGTAAGATATATTGGTGTAATTTTAAAACCAGTTTTACTTGTTTTCAATTTAAGGGAGTTACAAACGTCCCAGTGGGGGATGAGTTTAAAAGATGCTTTATTCTCCATCAGATCGTTGCTTTGTACTTCGATAAACAGCACTCTGTATGAGAAAATGTTCCAACATTGTAGGAAATCTGCTAATGGCAAACCATTACCTTCCTCGTTATTATCTCCTGAAACTGTCCTCCAAAATAATATAATAAGGAAATAAGTATGAACCGTTTATGGAAGAGATTGATCTTATTGATGCTAACCCCTAATAACTACTACAAGCAAATTGGTTCGAAGAAATGCTGAAAATTCAACTGCGGTGTATCTGTAAAAACGTAGCTTCGTCACAAGTAAGGAACCAGGAATTTTTTAAGGTAAGTCAAAACCAAGTTAGAATCAGTTGGTATGTAACATCTGTGGGTTTAGAAAATTTTGAAACGATAAATTGGGATAAACACATCCATTCTGTTTGCCAGTAATCTCCAACAGAATAAGAAAATATAGTGTAAGACATCATATTATTCTCCACAATTCATCGCAAGCTCTCACATGTTGTCTTAGGTAACTGAATATTTGAGCAGTCAAAACATCAAATTAATAGAGCATTCATCATATGGCCCTAATTTGATGCACAATGACTGCTTTTTGTTCATGTATGTAAAGAACAAACTGGATGATCCACGATTCTTGATAAGTGAAGCGGTGGTTGTTGTATTACAAAACCATGTTTTGGAGATTCTAATATTGGAATTGCCAAACAGTTTGAGTTAATGCAAAACTGCATAAATCTTCATGGAGAAATACTTTCAAAAACATGAAATGAGTTTTAAGAGCTTACTTTCAATTAATTTCAAGCAAATAACATGATAACCTGATTTCTAAACCTTTCTTTTACTATATAGCATCTATCTGTCTCCTGGCACTTTCCAGCTACATCTTTAAAGCTTATGATTTTTAAACTACGTATTTATAATTACTTACTTGTGATGAATGCAAATATTGGACTAATATCTCTCTTTCTTCTTTTTATTTAGTTGCAATAACAACAAACAGTCTTGATAGTGTTACAAATGAAATTATTCCTGAATCTTTTACTCTGTAGTTTATGTTTGCTTATTAAAAAACATGATAATTACACAAAAAATTTTAATTATTAACAATTAGTGAAAGTTGCAACGCGCACCAGCTTAATCCAGACGTAATTCTTCTCCGCCATTATAAATTTATACAACAATATTAATGGTTTATTAATTCAAATCTAATAATATTAAAATGAAAAAAATCAGATTACACATATATGCCCGTGTCTCACTCACCTTTACGAATCTGACTCCAAACAGGAGAATGTTTTTCTGCAATTTCTATTTCTTCCTCATCCTTACCACCTTCATAGTCTACAGCATCTTTTCCATATATATCATATCTCTTTGGCGCTTGTTTATCTTTCATTTTTTTATATCCTTGCTGTACACTTTTAATTCCATTTTGAACACTTATTTTAGCACTATTTTTAACTCCATTTTGTTCTTTAGTAGGTTTTGTCCTTTTTGTGTGTTGCATTTCTAAGGCCTCGATTCCTTTCTGTTCCATTTTTTTAAATTCTGGTTCCATATCATAAGCTTTATGATCATCTTCTGTATTTGTAGTAGTTGGTTTTGAATCCTTTTTTGGCTGAACTTGTGATTGAATAGTATTCTTCTTATCCTTCTTAGCACGTGGTCCACCAAGATCAATCAGAAAAAGTACGCCGGTAATTAACGATAATGTGCCAAGTACTGCTGCATTGTCTACTAAGGCTGGTGGAACTGAATCTAGTGAAGCAAACACAAGGCTACCTGAAAATCAATTCGCAATTAAGTAGTTTAATTGAAATTCTATTACCTAAAACTATATAAAATAGTGCTCCTATGCCTAAGAGTATTATTTCTATGATCCTACGAGTTGTTGGAATTTCACCAGCAAGTCTTCCAGCAAGTAGAGCTACTGTTATGATTATATATCCTCCATAAGCTGTATCTGCAATTGCTGCTCCTAACTTATCCCACGTAACATTGTTTAGCAAACTCCATTCTCTGGATAATTTTTGAAGAAAAAGAAACAGTCTGGATGCTTCATCATCAGTAACCCGTTTGCAAACTAGACACGCAATCGTAAATCCCTACACAAATAAGAAAATTATATAAATAATATTTCCATGAAGCAGTGTTGGTTATATAAACCATGGTGGAACAATTGCACTTCAAGCATAAGTGAAACACTCCTTAATAATTAAATACTTGTTGCATTGAAATAAATATAGATACGACTTGATCCATTCACTATCGATTGAGAAGTTATCACTTTATTATTTAAATTCTTAGAGTAGTCTTTAATAAAATGCTATCTCTTAAAATATAAAAAACTATTTTGTGAGTGTGGGTCGTTAGCAAAATGTAGATTGTGCATTTGTAATATAAAAATATATTTTCATATGTTGCATCTTGTGTGGGTGTAACATATGAAGCATGGTTGTATTTTTTAAGGAATGGAATATCTATTATTGCATGTTTAGAAGGTTTGTTCGATTTTAAATGGACTTTTATAACATACAAGGTACATTAATATATACAGCTTTGAAGCTATTTGATATCTTGTAAAATCAAATCCTATAGTTATTAACAATTAACAAGGCTGTGTATCAAGAAAACCACTGACAAGTCAATTGCAGAAAAATATTAGGGATCACTAATGCTTGAAATGCAAACGTCATTTCTACTTATATAAAATGGTATGATAATAGGGTTATTTAGGGGTACATTGAATTATAAAGGTCGTACGCTACATGTAAATAGCACTAAAGTTTAGAAAACTAAATGATGTTAAATTGTGTATATCATTTTCTTTTTGTTGTTGAGCTACAGTTTATTCCCAAACTTCTAAAATATAATAAGAAATTGATGAAAAACTATGAGGTAAGTAGTATTATAAATCTGTAGCATTAATGTGACAAGTGATTAGAACTCACGTGAAATTGTAAGACACCTATGCAGTAACCCAATTTTGCATATAGAAGGCAATGCAATGGTTCAAGTTTAATAGCAATTTTTCTAAGTACATACTAAAAACGTAACATGCATCTGTTATGTGACATCTATCATCTGATCCGTCTAGCGATTTGTTCCTAAAGTTTAAAACTATCAATTATACTTTGACTTTTTGAACCTGGAGAAAGAACTGAATTTTTATGTCACTTGCGCTAAAACTTCACTGAAATCACCTGTGCATACATCGAATAAACAGGCTATTTCTCATATTGTCCATAACTTTCATATAACCCATAAATAAGCACCTATGATAGATGTAATTTATAAGCAAATTAAAATAACGGAACCATTGAATTTTCTGGGGAACACTTCTTCAAGGGTATTGTTTTAGGTAAGCAGTAACAATAGCCTTATAATTGGCAGTTTAACATATTTTATGTTGTAGATGGAAGACAAGTAGTGATAACTGCAAAATTTTAATAGAGGGTTAAGAACTACGTACATGACGACGTTCGTATTTTTGATCTACGAGGAAGCATCGTAATGCAGATAGAAATATTATTGTAAACATTCAGACTTGTAAAGAGTTTTGTAAACGAAACGTGCATACCGCAAATATTCATTCTTGTATGAGATTCTAATTTATTTAAGTTCTTTTTAAAAAGACGGGTTTAATGTATTAGTTTGATTTTTAATAATTGCATGCTATTTCCCTAGGATTTTTTGGATTTGAGAATTCTACTGAACGTCATACATATTTTTCTTTTGTGAAAATATAAAAGTTATTAAAAATTATCATCTGTTTTTTCTATCGTTGGTCTATGAATTGTTTATTAAATGGGAATCTAGGGCACTTCAAATTCACTTTAAAGAATCGATGTTCAGCACGGATTTGCACGGATTACAGTAACGATATTTTTACAAGTATGCATAATATTTAATATATCAATCACTAATATTTATACAAAAAAGTGAATAATATAAAAACAAATTCAACTTACAAATCAAAATATTAAAATAAAAATGTTTAAGAATTAGTTGTTAAGAATAACCTACTGGCATTCAACTCAAACAATTCTCTTTTAAAGTTAAAAATAAACTGATTACAATGTAAATATAAAATAATAAAAAAAATTTAATAGAATAAGGGTTGTATTTACATATCTGCCGTTACATGGTATACTTCTTTAACATCAGAATCCAAACGGACACTTTTAACCCTTCTTTTAGAAAATTTGGTAGATTTCAATCTTCGTTTTGTTTTACGTTGTAACCTTTGACATCCAGAACGCTTGAATTTTAAAATGCTTTTCATATCAGGTTTTATACATTTTGGTGATTCAGCTTCTATTACTGATTTTGTTACACCAGAAGTTGGTAAATAGTTTCTTTCATAATCTATGTAGTAACTAATTGTAGGTTGCGGCACTGCTATTACTTTTGGTGAAACTGCATTTACCGATTGCTCAGCGTTATTAGTTAGTAAATTTTTTTTTGAAAATAAGAGGGTTTATGTGTATGTTGCCATATTATTTTTCGTCTACCAGAATTCGGTGATATTCCACCTGTTAATTGCTCAGCGTTATTAGTTAGTAAATCATTTTTTTGAAAAACGGGAATAAGTATATCTTCCGACAATATTATTGGTTTTTGCTTAACACCAGAAGTTGGTGATACTACACTTGTCAAGTGCTCAGCGTTATTAGTTACTAAATCATTTCTTGGAAAACCTGCGTAGTCACTAGTTATAGGTTGCTCCAATTATGCTCCTTCTAGTGTAACACCAGGATTTAGTAATATCATACTTGGAGATTGTTCCACGTTAATTGGTATGGTACTTTTTGAAGGATGAATATCATCACTGATTGCAGATTCATTACCAGAAATTTTCCCTGGCATATTTTGTATTGTTCCATGAATTACTTCTGTAGCCATTTCTGGGATTGACACATGCCTAGGGATGCTATCATAAGGATCAAATTCAATTGCATCCACAATCTCAACACTCGAAATGTTTTCAAGATTATTTTCAACACTCATTTCTCTATAGCTTGAACTAATATTAGCCATATTGTTATTTTGTTCAATATTTTGACTTGGAAAGGAACCTGTAATTTCTTTGAGTGCACTGTCATACTTATGGATGCTGTGGTCCACCGAAGATGTATGGTGTTTTACATGTACCAAATCAGAGTTTTTCTTCGATATTTTGATAACTTGATCATACTTTTTTTTTTAATACAGTTCTTTTACCAATTTTGCATATAGAAGGCAATGTAATGGTTCAAGTTTAATAGCAATTTTTCTAAGTACATACTAAAAACGTAACATGCATCTGTTATGTGACATCTATCATCTGCTCTGCCTAGCGATTTGTTCCTAAAGTTTAAAACTATCAATTATACATTGACTTTTTGCTCTGTATTTTTGTTTCAGTACTTGTATATTGTTATTCCTTTCTTTTGACTCTGTCCTTGTTTTTTATTCTTATCATTTTACTGATAAAACAGATTTTTTCTAAGCTATGCCTGTGCCATTATATGCAACATTGGCATATAAGTTCAATAAAATGTTTAGAATAAGATTAAGTTCTATAATTTACATAATGTCTCAACAACAGTCTAGCACCTGTTCCAATGATATCAAAACCCCCTCAAAGAAACGGCGCCATGTCTTAGGGGAGGTCTCTTGGGAGATTGTATGGAATGTTTATAATTATATGAAGAAACTGAAGTTACCAGATGCAACACTTCTACATATGTCAAAAATGTTTTTAAGAAGAAATTTTATATTATAGACAATCTCTTGAAGCATGTTGTTGATGCTACTGGTATTATAAAGAGTACCATTGTCCAAATTATAAATGAAAGACGGAAAATTGAACCTGGAGAAAGAACTGCATTTTTATGTCACTTGCGCTAAAACTTCACTGAAATCACCTGTGGATACATCGAGTGAACGGGCTATTTGTTATGTTGTCCATAACTTTCATATAACCCATAAATAAGCACCTATGAGAGATGGAATTTATAAGCAAATTAAAATAACGGAACCATTGAATTTTCTGGGGAACACTTCTTCAAGGGTATTGTTTTAGGTAAGCAGTAACAATAGCCTTATAATTGGCAGTTTAACATATTTTATATTGTAGATGGAAGACAAGTAGTGATAACTGCTAAATTTTAATAGAGGGTTAAGAACTATGTACATTACGACGTTCGTATTTTTGATCTACGAGGAAGCATCGTAATGTAGATAGAAATATTATTGTAAACATTCAGACTTGTAAAAAGTTTTGTAAACGAAACGTGCATACCGCAAATATTCATTCTTGTACGAGATCCTAATTTATTTAAGTTCTTTTTAAAAAGACGGGTTTAATGTATTAGTTTGATTTTTAATAATTGCATGCTATTTCCCTAGGATTTTTTGGATTTGAGAATTCTACTGAACGTCATACATATTTTTCTTTTGTGAAAATATAAAAGTTATTAAAAATTATCATCTGGTTTTTCTACCGTTGGTCTATGAATTGTTTATTAAATGGGAATCTAGGGCACTTCAAATTCACCTTAAAGAATCGATGTTCAGCACGGATTTGCACGGATTACGGTAACGATATTTTTACAAGTATGCATAATATTTAATATATCAATCACTAATATTTATACAAAAAAGTGAATAATATAAAAACAAATTCAACTTACAAATCAAAATATTAAAATAAAAATGTTTAAGAATTAGTTGTTAAGAATAACCTACTGGCATTCAACTCAAACAATTCTCTTTTAAAGTTAAAAATAAACTGATTACAATGTAAATATAAAATAATAAAAAAAAATTTAATAGAATATTGGTTGTATTTACATATCTGCCGTTACATGGTATACTTCTTTAACATTACATGTGATTTTCCAATGCTCCACCCGAAGGTACTACATTGGCCAGGAAGCGAGTTTTTGTTACCTGGAAAATTTTGAATTTTGCCGAACCCTTGCTGTTCCAAGCAAGGTAGGGATCTTTAACGTGCGTGACAACACTCACACACGGGACCTCCATTTTACCTCTCATCCGAACGAGGGTGTATTTTTGTGAAAAATGCTCGCCTAACATTTTTCAAGCGGACCGTGTCGGGATTTGAACCCGGGACCTTGGGCGTAGTAGTCACACACATACCACTACGCCACGGAGCCGCCTATATATACTTCTTTAACATCAGAATCCAAACGGACACTTTTAACCCTTCTTCTAGAAAATTTGGTAGATTTCAATCTTCGTTTTGTTTTACGTTGTAACCTTTGACATTCAGAAGGCTTGAATTTTAAAATGCTTTTCATATCAGGTTTTATACATTTTGGTGATTCAGCTTCTATTACTGATTTTGTTACACCAGAAGTTGGTAAATAGTTTCTTTCATAATCTATGTAGTAACTAATTGTAGGTTGCGGCACTGCTATTACTTTTGGTGAAACTGCATTTACCGATTGCTCAGCGTTATTAGTTAGTAAATTTTTTTTTGAAAATAAGAGGGTTTATGTGTATGTTGCCATATTATTTTCGTCTACCAGAATTCGGTGATATTCCACCTGTTAATTGCTCAGCGTTATTAGTTAGTAAATCATTTTTTTGAAAAACGGGAATAAGTATATCTTCCGACAATATTATTGGTTTTTGCTTAACACCAGAAGTTGGTGATACTACACTTGTCAAGTGCTCAGCGTTATTAGTTACTAAATCATTTTTTGGAAAACCTGCGTTGTCACTAGTTATAGGTTTCTCCAATAATGCTCCTTCTAGTGTAACACCAGGATTTAGTAATATCATACTTGGAGATTGTTCCACGTTAATTGGTATGGTACTTTTTGAAGGATGAATATCATCACTGATTGTAGATTCATTACCAGAAATTTTCTCTGGCATATTTTGTATTGTTCCATGAATTACTTCTGTAGCCATTTCTGGGATTGACACATGCCTAGGGATGCTATCATAAGGATCAAATTCAATTGTATCCACAATCTCAACACTCGAAATGTTTTCAAGATTATTTTCAACACTCATTTCTCTATAGCTTGAACTAATATTAGCCATATTGTTATTTTGTTCAATGTTTTGACTTGGAAAGGAACCTGTAATTTCTTTGAGTGCACTGTCATACTTATGGATGCTGTGGTCCACCGAAGATGTATGGTGTTTTACATGTACCAAATCAGAGTTTTTCTTCGATATTTTGATAACTTGATCATACTTTTTTTTAATACAGTTCTTTTACCAATTTTGCATATAGAAGGCAATGTAATGGTTCAAGTTTAATAGCAATTTTTCTAAGTACATACTAAAAACGTAACATGCATCTGTTATGTGACATCTATCATCTGATCTGCCTAGCGATTTGTTCCTAAAGTTTAAAACTATCAATTATACGTTGATTTTTTGCTCTGTATTTTTGTTTCAGTACTTGTATATTGTTATTCCTTTCTTTTGACGCTGTCTTTGTTTTTTATTCATTATCATTTTACTGATAAAACAGATTTTTTCTAAGCTATGCCTGTGCCATTAGATGCAACATTGGCATATAAGTTCAATAAAATGTTTAGAATAAGATTAAGTTCTATAATTTACATAATGTCTCAACAACAGTCTAGCACCTGTTCCAATGATATCGAAACCCCCTCAAAGAAACGGCGCCATGTCTTAGGGGAGGACTCATGGGAGATTGTATGGAATGTTTATAATTATATGAAGAAACTGAAGTTACCAGATGCAACACTTCTACATATGTCAAAAATGTTTTTAAGAAGAAATTTTATATTATAGACAATCTCTTGAAGCATGTTGTTGATGCTACTGGTATTATAAAAAGTACCATTGTCCAGATTATAAATGAATGACGGAAAATTGAACCTGAAGAAAGAACTGCATTTTTGTCACTTGCGCTAAAACTTCACTGAAATCACCTGTGCATACATCGAATAAACAGGCTATTTCTCATATTGTCCATAACTTTCATATAACCCATAAATAAGCACCTATGATAGATGTAATTTATAAGCAAATTAAAATAACGGAACCATTGAATTTTCTGGGGAACACTTCTTCAAGGGTATTGTTTTAGGTAAGCAGTAACAATAGCCTTATAATTGGCAGTTTAACATATTTTATGTTGTAGATGGAAGACAAGTAGTGATAACTGCAAAATTTTAATAGAGGGTTAAGAACTATGTACATTACGACGTTCTATTTTTGATCTACGAGGAAGCATCGTAATGCAGATAGAAATATTATTGTAAACTTTCAGACTTGTAAAGAGTTTTGTAAACGAAACGTGCATACCGCAAATATTCATTCTTGTACGAGATCCTAATTTATTTAAGTTCTTTTTAAAAAGACGGGTTTAATGTATTAGTTTGGTTTTTAATAATTGCATGCTATTTCCCTAGGATTTTTTGGATTTAAGAATTCTACTGAACGTCATACATATTTTTCTTTTGTGAAAATATAAAAGTTAAAAATTATCATCTGTTTTTTCTATCGTTGGTCTATGAATTGTTTATTAAATGGGAATCTAGGGCACTTCAAATTCACCTTAAAGAATCGATGTTCAGCACGGATTTGCACGGATTACAGCAACGATATTTTTACAAGTATGCATAATATTTAATATATCAATCACTAATATTTATACAAAAAAGTGAATAATATAAAAACAAATTCAACTTACAAATCAAAATATTAAAATAAAAATGTTTAAGAATTAGTTGTTAAGAATAATCTACTGGCATTCAATTCAAACAATTCTCTTTTAAAGTTAAAAATAAACTGATTACAATGTAAATATAAAATAATAAAATAATTTAATAGAATATTGGTTGTATTTACATATCTGCCGTTACATGGTATACTTCTTTAACATCAGAATCTAAACGGACACTTTTAACCCTTCTTTTAGAAAGTTTGGTAGATTTCAATCTTCGTTTTGTTTTACGTTGTAACCTTTGACATCCAGAACGCTTGAAATTTTAAAATGCTTTTCATATCAGGGTTTATACATTTTGGTGATTCAGCTTCTATTACTGATTTTGTTACACCAGAAGTTGGTAAATAGTTTCTTTCATAATCTATGTAGTAACTAATTGTAGGTTGCGGCACTGCTATTACTTTTGGTGAAACTGCATTTACCGATTGCTCAGCGTTATTAGTTAGTAAATTTTTTTTTTGAAAATATGAGGGTTTATGTGTATGTTGCTATATTATTTTTCGTCTACCAGAATTCGGTGATATTCCACCTGTTAATTGCTCAGCGTTATTAGTTAGTAAATCATTTTTTGAAAAACGGGAATAAGTATATCTTCCGACAATATTATTGGTTTTTGCTTAACACCAGAAGTTGGTGATACTACACTTGTCAAGTGCTCAGCGTTATTAGTTACTAAATCATTTCTTGGAAAACCTGCGTTGTCACTAGTTATAGGTTGCTCCAATAATGCTCCTTCTAGTGTAACACCAGGATTTAGTAATATCATACTTGGAGATTGTTCCACGTTAATTGGTATGGTACTTTTTGAAGGATGAATATCATCACTGATTGTAGATTCATTACCAGAAATTTTCTCTGGCATATTTTGTATTGTTCCATGAATTACTTCTGTAGCCATTTCTGGGATTGACACATGCCTAGGGATGCTATCATAAGGATCAAATTCAATTGCATTCACAATCTCAACACTCGAAATGTTTTCAAGATTATTTTCAACACTCTTTTCTCTATAGCTTGAACTAATATTAGCCATATTGTTATTTTGTTCAATGTTTTGACTTGGAAAGGAACCTGTAATTTCTTTGAGTGCACTGTCATACTTATGGATGCTGTGGTCCACCGAAGATGTATGGTGTTTTACATGTACCAAATCAGAGTTTTTCTTCGATATTTTGATAACTTGATCATACTTTTTTTTAATACAGTTCTTTTACCAATTTTGCATATAGAAGGCAATGTAATGGTTCAAGTTTAATAGCAATTTTTCTAAGTACATACTAAAAACGTAACATGCATCTGTTATGTGACATCTATCATCTGATCTGCCTAGCGATTTGTTCCTAAAGTTTAAAACTATCAATTATACGTTGACTTTTTGGTCTGTATTTTTGTTTCAGTACTTGTATATTGTTATTCCTTTCTTTTGACGCTGTCTTTGTTTTGTATTCATTATCATTTTACTGATAAAACAGATTTTTTCTAAGCTATGCCTGTGCCATTAGATGCAACATTGGCATTTAAGTTTAATAAAATGTTTAGAATAAGATTAAGTTCTATAATTTACATAATGTCTCAACAACAGTCTAGCACCTGTTCCAATGATATCAAAACCCCTTCAAAGAAACGGCGTCATGTCTTAGGGGAGGACTCATGGGAGATTGTATGGAATGTTTATAATTATATGAAGAAACTGAAGTTACCAGATGCAACACTTCTACATATGTCAAAAATGTTTTTAAGAAGAAATTTTATATTATAGACAATCTCTTGAAGCATGTTGTTGATGCTACTGGTATTATAAAGAGTACCATTGTCCAGATTATAAATGAAAGACGGAAAATTGAACCTGGAGAAAGAACTGCATTTTTATGTCACTTGCGCTAAAACTTCACTGAAATCACCTGTGGATACATCGAGTGAACGGGCTATTTGTCATATTGTCTATAACTTTCATATAACCCATAAATAAGCACCTATGAGAGATGGAATTTATAAGCAAATTAAAATAACGGAACCATTGAATTTTCTGGGGAACACTTCTTCAAGGGTATTGTTTTAGGTAAGCAGTAACAATAGCCTTATAATTGGCAGTTTAACATATTTTATGTTGTAGATGGAAGACAAGTAGTGATAACTGCAAAATTTTAATACAGGGTTAAGAACTATGTACATTACGACGTTCGTATTTTTGATCTACGAGGAAGCATCGTAATGTAGATAGAAATATTATTGTAAACATTCAGACTTGTAAAGAGTTTTGTAAACGAAACGTGCATACCGCAAATATTCATTCTTGTACGAGATCCTAATTTATTTAAGTTCTTTTTAAAAAGACGAGTTTAATGTATTAGTTTGATTTTTAATAATTGCATGCTATTTCCCTAGGATTTTTTGGATTTGAGAATTCTACTGAACGTCATACATATTTTTCTTTTGTGAAAATATAAAAGTTATTAAAAATTATCATCTGGTTTTTCTACCGTTGGTCTATGAATTGTTTATTAAATGGGAATCTAGGGCACTTCAAATTCACCTTAAAGAATCGATGTTCAGCACGGATTTGCACGGATTACGGTAACGATATTTTTACAAGTATGCATAATATTTAATATATCAATCACTAATATTTATACAAAAAAGTGAATAATATAAAAACAAATTCAACTTACAAATCAAAATATTAAAATAAAAATGTTTAAGAATTAGTTGTTAAGAATAACCTACTGGCATTCAACTCAAACAATTCTCTTTTAAAGTTAAAAATAAACTGATTACAATGTAAATATAAAATAATAAAAAAAAATTTAATAGAATATTGGTTGTATTTACATATCTGCCGTTACATGGTATACTTCTTTAACATCAGAATCCAAACGGACACTTTTAACCTTTCTTTTAGAAAATTTGGTAGATTTCAATCTTCGTTTTGTTTTACGTTGTAACCTTTGACATTCAGAAGGCTTGAATTTTAAAATGCTTTTCATATCAGGTTTTATACATTTTGGTGATTCAGCTTCTATTACTGATTTTGTTACACCAGAAGTTGGTAAATAGTTTCTTTCATAATCTATGTAGTAACTAATTGTAGGTTGCGGCACTGCTATTACTTTTGGTGAAACTGCATTTACCGATTGCTCAGCGTTATTAGTTAGTAAATTTTTTTTTTGAAAATAAGAGGGTTTATGTGTATGTTGCTATATTATTTTTCGTCTACCAGAATTCGGTGATATTCCACCTGTTAATTGCTCAGCGTTATTAGTTAGTAAATCATTTTTTTGAAAAACGGGAATAAGTATATCTTCCGACAATATTATTGGTTTTTGCTTAACACCAGAAGTTGGTGATACTACACTTGTCAAGTGCTCAGCGTTATTAGTTACTACATCATTTCTTGGAAAACCTACCTTGTCACTAGTTATAGGTTGCTCCAATAATGCTCCTTCTAGTGTAACACCAGGATTTAGTAATATCATACTTGGAGATTGTTCCACGTTAATTGGTATGGTACTTTTTGAAGGATGAATATCATCACTGATTGTAGATTCATTACCAGAAATTTTCTCTGGCATATTTTGTATTGTTCCATGAATTACTTCTGTAGCCATTTCTGGGATTGACACATGCCTAGGGATGCTATCATAAGGATCAAATTCAATTGCATCCACAATCTCAACACTCGAAATGTTTTCAAGATTATTTTCAACACTCATTTCTCTATAGCTTAAACTAATATTAGCCATATTGTTATTTTGTTCAATGTTTTGACTTGGAAAGGAACCTGTAATTTCTTTGAGTGCACTGTCATACTTACGGATGCTGTGGTCCACCTAAGATGTATGGTGTTTTACATGTACCAAATCAGAGTTTTTCTTCGATATTTTGATAACTTGATCATACTTTTTTTTAATACAGTTCTTTTACCAATTTTGCATATAGAAGGCAATGTAATGGTTCAAGTTTAATAGCAATTTTTTTAAGTACATACTAAAAACGTAACATGCATCTGTTATGTGACATCTATCATCTGATCTGCCTAGCGATTTGTTCCTAAAGTTTAAAACTATCAATTATACGTTGATTTTTGCTCTGTATTTTGTTTCAGTACTTGTATATTGTTATTCCTTTCTTTTGACGCTGTCTTTGTTTTTATTCATTATCATTTTACTGATAAAACAGATTTTTTCTAAGCTATGCCTGTGCCATTAGATGCAACATTGGCATATAAGTTCAATAAAATGTTTAGAATAAGATTAAGTTCTATAATTTACATAATGTCTCAACAACAGTCTAGCACCTGTTCCAATGATATCGAAACCCCCTCAAAGAAACGGCGCCATGTCTTAGGGGAGGACTCATGGGAGATTGTATGGAATGTTTATAATTATATGAAGAAACTGAAGTTACCAGATGCAACACTTCTACATATGTCAAAAATGTTTTTAAGAAGAAATTTTATATTATAGACAATCTCTTGAAGCATGTTGTTGATGCTACTGGTATTATAAAAAGTACCATTGTCCAGATTATAAATGAATGACGGAAAATTGAACCTGAAGAAAGAACTGCATTTTTATGTCACTTGCGCTAAAACTTCACTGAAATCACCTGTGGATACATCAAGTGAATGGGCTATTTGTCATATTGTCCATAACTTTCATATAACCCATAAATAAGCACCTATGATAGATGTAATTTATAAGCAAATTAAAATAACAGAACCATTGAATTTTCTGGGGAACACTTCTTCAAGGGTATTGTTTTAGGTAAGCAGTAACAATAGCCTTATAATTGTCAGTTTAACATATTTTATGTTGTAGATGGAAGACAAGTAGTGATAACTGCAAAATTTTAATACAGGGTTAAGAACTATGTACATGACGACGTTCGTATTTTTGATCTACGAGGAAGCATCGTAATGCAGATAGAAATATTATTGTAAACTTTCACACTTGTAAAGAGTTTTGTAAACGAAACGTGCATACCGCAAATATTCATTCTTGTACGAGATCCTAATTTATTTAAGTTCTTTTTAAAAAGACGGGTTTAATGTATTAGTTTGATTTTTAATAATTGCATGCTATTTCCCTAGGATTTTTTGGATTTGAGAATTCTACTGAACGTCATACATATTTTTCTTTTGTGAAAATATAAAAGTTATTAAAAATTATCATCTGTTTTTTCTATCGTTGGTCTATGAATTGTTTATTAAATGGGAATCTAGGGCACTTCAAATTCACCTTAAAGAATCGATGTTCAGCACGGATTTGCACGGATTACAGCAACGATATTTTTACAAGTATGCATAATATTTAATATATCAATCACTAATATTTATACAAAAAAGTGAATAATATAAAAACAAATTCAACTTACAAATCACAATATTAAAATAAAAATGTTTAAAAATTAGTTGTTAATAATAATCTACTGGCATTCAATTCAAACAATTCTCTTTTAAAGTTAAAAATAAACTGATTACAATGTAAATATAAAATAATAAAAAAAAATTTAATAGAATATTGGTTGTATTTACATATCTGCCGTTACATGGTATACTTCTTTAACATCAGAATCCAAACGGACACTTTTAACCCTTCTTTTAGAAAGTTTGGTAGATTTCAATCTTCGTTTTGTTTTACGTTGTAACCTTTGACATCCAGAACGCTTGAATTTTAAAATGCTTTTCATATCAGGTTTTATACATTTTGGTGATTCAGTTTCTATTACTGATTTTGTTACACCAGAAGTTGGTAAATAGTTTCTTTCATAAGCTATGTAGTAACTTATTGTAGGTTGCGGCACTGCTATTACTTTTGGTGAAACTGCATTTACCGATTGCTCAGCGTTATTAGTTAGTACATTTTTTTTTGAAAATATGAGGGTTTATGTGTATGTTGCCATATTATTTTTCGTCTACCAGAATTTGGTGATATTCCACCTGTTAATTGCTCAGCGTTATTAGTTAGTAAATCATTTTTTTGAAAAACGGGAATAAGTATATCTTCCGACAATATTATTGGTTTTTGCTGAACACCAGAAGTCGGTGATACTACACTTATCAAGTGTTCAGCGTTATTAGTTACTAAATCATTTCTTGGAAAACCTGCGTAGTCACTAGTTATAGGTTGCTCCAATAATGCTCCTTCTAGTGTAACACTAGGATTTAGTAATATCATACTTGGAGATTGTTCCACGTTAATTGGTATGGTACTTTTTGAAGGATGAATATCATCACTGATTGTAGATTCATTACCAGAAATTTTCTCTGGCATATTTTGTATTGTTCCATGAATTACTTCTGTAGCCATTTCTGGGATTGACACATGCCTAGGGATGCTATCATAAGGATCAAATTCAATTGCATCCACAATCTCAACACTCGAAATGTTTTCAAGATTATTTTCAACACTCATTTCTCTATAGCTTAAACTAATATTAGCCATATTGTTATTTTGTTCAATGTTTTGACTTGGAAAGGAACCTGTAATTTCTTTGAGTGCACTGTCATACTTACGGATGCTGTGGTTCACCAACGATGTATGGTGTTTTATATGTACCAAATCAGAGTTTTTCTTCGATATATTGATAACTTGATCATACTTTTTTTTAATACAGTTCTTTTACCAATTTTGCATATAGAAGGCAATGTAATGGTTCAAGTTTAATAGCAATTTTTCTAAGTACATACTAAAAACGTAACGTGCATCTGTTATGTGACATCTATCATCTGATCTGCCTAGCGATTTGTTCCTGAAGTTTAAAACTATCAATTATACTTTGACATTTTGTTCTGTTTTTTTGGTTTAAGTACTTGTATATTGTTATTCCTTTCTTTTGACTGTCTTTGTTTTTTATTCATTATCATTTTACTGATAAAACAGATCTTTCTAAGCTACGCCTGTGCCTTTAGATGCAACATTGGCATATAAGTTCAATAAAATGTTTAGAATAAGATTAAGTTCTATAATTTACATAATGTCTCAACAACAGTCTAGCACCTGTTCCATTGATATCGAAACCCCCTCAAAGAAACGGCGCCATGTTTTAGGGGAGGACTCATGGGAGATTGTATGGAATGTTTATAATTATATGAAGAAACTGAAGTTACCAGATGCAACACTTCTACATATGTCAAAAATGTTTTTAAGAAGAAATTTTATATTATAGACAATCCCTAGAAGCATGTTGTTGATGCTACTGGTATTATAAAGAGTACCATTGTCCAGATTATAAATGAAAGACGGAAAATTGAACCTGGAGAAAGAACTGCATTTTTATGTCACTTGCGCTAAAACTTCACTGAAATCACCTGTGGATACATCGAGTGAATGGGCTATTTGTCATATTGTCCATAACTTTCATATAACCCATAAATAAGCACCTATGATAGATTGAATTTATAAGCAAATTAAAATAACGGAACCATTGAATTTTCTGGGAACACTTCTTCAAGGGTATTGTTTTAGGTAAGCAGTAACAATAGCCTTATAATTGGCAGTTTAACATATTTTATGTTGTAGATGGAAGACAAGTAGTGATAACTGCAAAATTTTATAGAGGGTTAAGAACTATGTACATTACGACGTTCGTATTTTTGATCTACGAGGAAGCATCGTAATGCAGATAGAAATATTATTGTAAACTTTCAGACTTGTAAAGAGTTTTGTAAACGAAACCTGCATACCGCAAATATTCATTCCTGTATGAGATCCTAATTTATTTAAGTTCTTTTTAAAAAGACGGGTTTAATGTATTAGTTTGATTTTTAATAATTGCATGCTATTTCCCTAGGATTTTTTGGATTTGAGAATTCTACTGAGCTTCATACATATTTTTCTTTGTGAAAATATAAAAGTTATTAAAATTATCATCTGTTTTTTCTATCGTTGGTCTATGAATTGTTTATTAAATGGGAATCTAGGGTCAAATTCACCTTAAAGAATCGATGTTCAGCACGGATTTGCACGGATTACAGTAACGATATTTTTACAAGTATGCATAATATTTAATATATCAATCACTAATATTTATACAAAAAAGTGAATAATATAAAAACAAATTCAACTTACAAATCAAAATATTAAAATAAAAATGTTTAAGAATTAGTTGTTAAGAATAACCTACTGGCATTCAATTCAAACAATTCTCTTTTAAAGTTAAAAATAAACTGATTACAATGTAAATATAAAATAATAAAATAAATTTAATAGAATATTGGTTGTATTTACATATCTGCCGTTACATGGTATACTTCTTTAACATCAGAATCCAAACGGACACTTTTAACCCTTCTTTTAGAAAGTTTGGTAGATTTCAATCTTCGTTTTGTTTTACGTTGTAACCTTTGACATCCTGAACGCTTGAATTTTAAAATGCTTTTCATATCAGGTTTTATACATTTTGGTGATTCAGCTTCTATTACTGATTTTGTTACACCAGAAGTTGGTAAATAGTTTCTTTCATAATCTATGTAGTAACTAATTGTAGGTTGCGGCACTGCTATTACTTTTGGTGAAACTGCATTTATCGATTGCTCAGCGTTATTAGTTAGTACATTTTTTTTTGAAAATATGAGGGTTTATGTGTATGTTGCCATATTATTTTTCGTCTACCAGAATTCGGTGATATTCCACCTGTTAATTGCTCAGCGTTATTAGTTAGTAAATCATTTTTTTGAAAAACGGGAATAAGTATATCTTCCGACAATATTATTGGTTTTTGCTTAACACCAGAAGTCGGTGATACTACACTTGTCAAGTGCTCAGCGTTATTAGTTACTAAATCATTTCTTGGAAAACCTGCGTAGTCACTAGTTATAGGTTGCTCCAATAATGCTCCTTCTAGTGTAACACTAGGATTTAGTAATATCATACTTGGAGATTGTTCCACGTTAATTGGTATGGTACTTTTTGAAGGATGAATATCATCACTGATTGTAGATTCATTACCAGAAATTTTCTCTGGCATATTTTGTATTGTTCCATGAATTACTTCTGTAGCCATTTCTGGGATTGACACATGCCTAGGGATGCTATCATAAGGATCAAATTCAATTGCATCCACAATCTCAACACTCGAAATGTTTTCAAGATTATTTTCAACACTCATTTCTCTATAGCTTAAACTAATATTAGCCATATTGTTATTTTGTTCAATGTTTTGACTTGGAAAGGAACCTGTAATTTCTTTGAGTGCACTGTCATACTTACGGATGCTGTGGTTCACCAACGATGTATGGTGTTTTATATGTACCAAATCAGAGTTTTTCTTCGATATTTTGATAACTTAAATTTTAAAAATCTTGACAATTTAAAGGAACGGAAAAAGGTCACTATGGATTCTTAGAGAAACTAAAAAGATAAAGATATTCAAGTAAGATTCGAAAAGTCAAATGAATTGCTGAATGATATCGAGTGAAAATATCATGAAACTAAGGAAGTAGAAACAGTTAATGGTTAATAACATTAATTATCCAGCCTAGACATGGCTTGTTTTGCCAGAGATATTCTGGGGTATACAAAAAGAAAATAAGAAACCATGGCATAACAAATGGATATCGTGAATTTAATTAGAAAGATAAGACGAAAATACAAAAATAAATCAGACGTCATAACAGGAAACCCACAAAGATACAAAGCCATTTAGGAGAATGGGAAATTATGATCGTTAATAATGCAGGAAAGCTAAAGAACAATGGATTGTCAACAGTGCACAGAGGTAAAAACTAAGATGGAAATTTTAAGGAAAGACAGACCGAAGCATGTAGTTGATGCTACTGGTATTATAAAGAGTACCATTGTCCAGATTATAAATGAAAGACGGAAAATTGAACCTGGAGAAAGAACTGCATTTTTATGTCACTTGCGCTAAAACTTCACTGAAATCACCTGTGGATACATCGAGTGAATGGGCTATTTGTCATATTGTCCATAACTTTCATATAACCCATAAATAAGCACCTATGATAGATTGAATTTATAAGCAAATTAAAATAACGGAACCATTGAATTTTCTGGGGAACACTTCTTCAAGGGTATTGTTTTAGGTAAGCAGTAACAATAGCCTTATAATTGGCAGTTTAACATATTTTATGTTGTAGATGGAAGACAAGTAGTGATAACTGCAAAATTTTATAGAGGGTTAAGAACTACGTACATTACGACGTTCGTATTTTTGATCTACGAGGAAGCATCGTAATGCAGATAGAAATATTATTGTAAACTTTCAGACTTGTAAAGAGTTTTGTAAACGAAACCTGCATACCGCAAATATTCATTCCTGTATGAGATCCTAATTTATTTAAGTTCTTTTTAAAAAGACGGGTTTAATGTATTAGTTTGATTTTTAATAATTGCATGCTATTTCCCTAGGATTTTTTGGATTTGAGAATTCTACTGAGCGTCATACATATTTTTCTTTTGTGAAAATATAAAAGTTATTAAAAATTATCATCTGTTTTTTCTATCGTTGGTCTATGAATTGTTTATTAAATGGGAATCTAGGGCACTTCAAATTCACCTTAAAGAATCGATGTTCAGCACGGATTTGCACGGATTACAGTAACGATATTTTACAAGTATGCATAATATTTAATATATCAATCACTAATATTTATACAAAAAGTGAATAATATAAAACAAATTCAACTTACAAATCAAAATATTAAAATAAAATGTTTAAGAATTAGTTGTTAAGAATAACCTACTGGCATTCAATTCAAACAATTCTCTTTTAAAGTTAAAATAAACTGATTACAATGTAAATATAAAATAATAAAATAAATTTAATAGAATATTGGTTGTATTTACATATCTGCCGTTACATGGTATACTTCTTTAACATCAGAATCCAAACGGACACTTTTAACCCTTCTTTTAGAAAGTTTGGTAGATTTCAATCTTCGTTTTGTTTTACGTTGTAACCTTTGACATCCTGAACGCTTGAATTTTAAAATGCTTTTCATATCAGGTTTTATACATTTTGGTGATTCAGCTTCTATTACTGATTTTGTTACACCAGAAGTTGGTAAATAGTTTCTTTCATAATCTATGTAGTAACTAATTGTAGGTTGCGGCACTGCTATTACTTTTGGTGAAACTGCATTTATCGATTGCTCAGCGTTATTAGTTAGTACATTTTTTTTTGAAAATATGAGGGTTTATGTGTATGTTGCCATATTATTTTTCGTCTACCAGAATTCGGTGATATTCCACCTGTTAATTGCTCAGCGTTATTAGTTAGTAAATCATTTTTTGAAAAACGGAATAAGTATATCTTCCGACAATATTATTGGTTTTGCTTAACACCAGAAGTCGGTGATACTACACTTGTCAAGTGCTCAGCGTTATTAGTTACTAAATCATTTCTTGGAAAACCTGCGTAGTCACTAGTTATAGGTTGCTCCAATAATGCTCCTTCTAGTGTAACACTAGGATTTAGTAATATCATACTTGGAGATTGTTCCACGTTAATTGGTATGGTACTTTTTGAAGGATGAATATCATCACTGATTGTAGATTCATTACCAGAAATTTTCTCTGGCATATTTTGTATTGTTCCATGAATTACTTCTGTAGCCATTTCTGGGATTGACACATGCCTAGGGATGCTATCATAAGGATCAAATTCAATTGCATCCACAATCTCAACACTCGAAATGTTTTCAAGATTATTTTCAACACTCATTTCTCTATAGCTTAAACTAATATTAGCCATATTGTTATTTTGTTCAATGTTTTGACTTGGAAAGGAACCTGTAATTTCTTTGAGTGCACTGTCATACTTACGGATGCTGTGGTTCACCAACGATGTATGGTGTTTTATATGTACCAAATCAGAGTTTTTCTTCGATATTTTGATAACTTAAATTTAAAAATCTGAAAAAAAGGAACGGAAAAAGGCACTTGGACTTAGAGAAACTAAAAGATAAAGATATTCAAGTAAGATTCGAAAAAAAGTCAAATGAATTGCTGAATGATATCGGGAAAATATCTGAAACTAAGGAAGTAGAAACAGAATGGAATAACATTAAATCCAGCCTAGACATGGCGGCCAGAGATATTCTGGGGTATACACAAAAAGAAAATAAGAAACCATGGATAACAAAGGATATCGTGAATTTAATAGAAGAAAGACGAAAATACAAAAATAAATCAGACGAAACAGGAAAACAAAGATACAAAGCCATAAAATGGGAAATTATTCGAAAATGCAGGAAAGCTAAAGAACAATGGATTGATGAAAAGTGCAAAGAGGTACAAACTAAGATGGAAATAGGAAAGACAGACGAAGCATACAAATTAATTAGAATGAATTTTAGGGATATAAAACCGTATAGTAAAAATATAAGGGACGCACAAGGAAACGTCATTATAGAAAACGTAGAGAAAGTGAGTAGATGGCAAGAATATATAGAGAATTTATATGCAGGAGAGGAACTAACTGCATTAGAACAGGAATCAGACATTGAAAATGATGACTTGGGATATCCTATACTTGAGACGAGTTTGAATTAGCATTAAAGAGTCTGAAAAATGGTAAGGCGCCGGGTACAGATAAGTTGCAAGCAGAAACTCTAAAGGCCGCTGGACAAGCAGTAACAGAACGTCTCTTCCAACTTGTAAGCTATATGTATGAGACAGGCGAGATACCCAAAGATTTCAAACGTAGCATCATAGTAACTATACCAAAAAAGAAAGGCGCGGATAGATGTGAAAATTTTCGAACAATAAGCTTGACAGCACACGTGTCAAAATATTAACTAGAATTGTGCAAAGACGAATGGAAAAACGAGCTGAAGAAATACTAGGAGAAGACCAATTTGGGTTTAGGCGAAACAGGGGAACGCGGAGGCTATTTTAGCTCTAAGAGTGATAATGGAGAAAACAATAGAAAAAGGGAAAGCATGTATATAGGGTTTGTAGATCTGGAAAAAGCATTCGACAATGTAAATTGGAAAAAATGTTTGAAATACTCAAAAGATTGGAATGAGTTATAGGGATAGACGAATAGTACATAGCTTATACAAAGAGCAAACAGCAGTAATAGAATTAGAGCAGGAACGTAGAGAAGTAAACATTAGGAAAGGGTGAGACAGGGATGTGCCCTATCCCCATTGATCTTTAACTTGTACATAGAAGAAGCAATGAATACTGTCAAATGCAGGAAGACATTTGGAATTACTATGCAGGGACAAAAATTGATATGCTTAGATTTGCAGATGATATAGCGGTATTAGCGTCTAGCAAGGAAGAGTTAGAAGCTGCTCTTAATGAAATGGAAACGGTTCTGACAGAGAGATACGGTATGAAAATTAACAAAACTAAAACTAAAGTTCTAGTTTGCAAAGGTGGGAAAATAAATCAAAAACAAGAATACAAGTATCTAACACGAACTTACAAGAGGTTAAGGATTTCTGCTACCTAGGAAGCCAAATAACGCAAGATGGGAAAAGCACAAAAGATATAAAACAAAGATTAGCACAAGGTCGTGCTACATTTAACAAGAAAAGCAACTACTGTGCTCAAAGACCACAAACATAGAAACAAGGAAAAGATTGCTTAAAACATATGTGTGGAGCACAGCACTGTACGGCTGTGAAGCCTGGACAGTAGGAGAAGCGGACAAGAAAAAGGTAGAAGCCTTTGAAATGTGGTGCTACAGGCGTATGATGAAGATATCATGGACAGACAAAGTTAAGAACGAAGAGGTACTAAAAATGGTAGGGGAAGAAAGAAATATGTGGAAAACGGTAAAAAATAGTAGAGATAGGATGATAGGCCACATACTACGGCATGAGGGAATAGTGCGGAATATATTAGAAGCAGAGATAGGAAAAAAGAGAAGAAGAGGCAGACCTAGATTAGACTACTGCACACAGATAGTAAAAGATGTAGGCTGTAGAGGTTTCAGGGAGATGTGTAGGCTAGCCCAGAATAGAAAAATCAATGGAGGTACGCATCCAACCAATCCCAAGATGGATAAACTAATGACGAAAAGATAACTGTGCTTAAACATGATGATTATTATAAGTAACTACAAGAATTGGTTGGGCAATATTCTCGAATAATGTTAAGTGTGTGAAAGGATTTACTGGAAAACCATTATTTCGGCAAATGTCTAAGTGTTGGGGGATCTTGGTAGCCACAGGTTGCTTAACCTCCTTCACTGAATTTCGGTAAAATAGGGTATAAAATTAGAAAACAACAGAAATGGAACGAGCTGAATACACATGCTGTGTGAGAATTTCAGGGAACTATGTAGGCTATAGCAATATAAATAAGTGCAGGTGCGTGTCCAACCAGTTTTGAGACGGAAAACCTAATGACGTAAAAATAAGCGCAGATAAATCTGATGATTAGTATAAACAACTAGTTGTTGGTTGCGAAATACCTGCAACTAATGTTGACTGTGCGAAAAGATAAATTGGAAAATATATTAAATCGCCAAATGGTTAAGTGTTGAGGGAACTTGCCAGCCACAGGCTGCTTACCTCCTTTCACAACCATTGAAGGTCGGAGAAATAGGGCATGTAACTGTAAAACAATAGAAAGTGATCAAACTGCATCTAACAAGAAAGAACAGCGCCTATGAGGAAAGACAACAAACATAGAATAAGAAGAAAATTGTTGAAAGCACATGTGTGGAGCACAGCACAGTATGCCTAGGAAATACAGGCAGTCTGAAACGCAGACAGAAAAACGGTAGCAGCCTTTTGAAATGCTGTGCTTCAGATGTATGAGGACGATAGCATGGACAAACAAAGATAATAACAAATAGGTTACAGAAATAGTAGGGGAACAAGGATATCTGGGGGAAAAGAGAAATAGTAGGGCGGAATACGTTCTAAGGCATTTTTGGGGAATAGTATGTGATATATTACAAGCAGAGATAGGAAAAACGAGGTAGATGTAGACCTAGATCAGACAGTTATAGATGCAAACTGTGCATATTTCAGGGAAATCTGTAGGTTAGTTCAGAATAGGGAACAATGATGGTACGCGTCTAACCAGTTCTAGGACTGAAGACCTAATGATGATGATTTTGATAACTTGATCATACTTTTTTTTAATACAGTTCTTTTACCAATTTTGCATATAGAAGGCAATGTAATGGTTCAAGTTTAATAGCAATTTTTCTAAGTACATACTAAAAACGTAACATGCATCTGTTATGTGACATCTATCATCTGATCTGCCTAGCGATTTGTTCCTAAAGTTTAAAACTATCAATTATACTTTGACTTTTTGCTCTGTTTTTTGGTTTCAGTACTTGTATATTGTTATTCCTTTCTTTTGACTCTGTCTTTGTTTTTATTCATTATCATTTTACTGATAAAACAGATTTTTTCTAAGCTACGCCTGTGCCATTAGATCAACATTGGCATATAAGTTCAATAAAATGTTTAGAATAAGATTAAGTTCTATAATTTACATAATGTCTCAACAACAGTCTAGCACCTGTTCCAATGATATCGAAACCCCCTCAAAGAAACGGCGCCATGTCTTAGGGGAGGACTCATGGGTGATTGTATAGAATGTTTATAATTATATGAAGAAACTGAAGTTACCAGATGCAACACTTCTACATATGTCAAAAATGTTTTTAAGAAGAAATTTTATATTATAGACAATCTCTTGAAGCATGTTGTTGATTCTACTGAGATTATAAAGAGTACCATTGTCCAGATTATAAATGAAAGACGGAAAATTGAACCTGAAGAAAGAACTGCATTTTTATGTCCCTTGCGCTAAAACTTCACTGAAATCACCTGTGGATACATCGAGTGAATGGGCTATTTGTCATATTGTCCATAACTTTCATATAACCCATAAATAAGCACCTATGAGAGATGGAATTTATAAGCAAATTAAAATAACGGAACCATTGAATTTTCTGGGGAACACTTCTTCAAGGGTATTGTTTTAGGTAAGCAGTAACAATAGCCTTATAATTGGCAGTTTAACATATTTTATGTTGTAGATGGAAGACAAGTAGTGATAACTGCAAAATTTTAATAGAGGGTTAAGAACTATGTACATTACGACGTTCGTATTTTTGATCTACGAGGAAGCATCATAATGTAGATAGAAATATTATTGTAAACTTTCAGACTTGTAAAGAGTTTTGTAAACGAAACGTGCATACCGCAAATATTCATTCTTGTACGAGATCCTAATTTATTTAAGTTCTTTTTAAAAAGACGGGTTAAATGTATTCGTTTGATTTTTAATAATTGCATGCTATTTCCCTAGGATTTTTTGGATTTGAGAATTCTACTGAACGTCATACATATTTTTCTTTTGTGAAAATATAAAAGTTATTAAAAATTATCATCTGTTTTTTCTATCGTTGGTCTATGAATTGTTTATTAAATGGGAATCTAGGGCACCTTAAAGAATCGATGTTCAGCACGGATTTGCACGGATTACAGTAACGATATTTTTGCAAGTATGCCTAATATTTAATATATCAATCACTAATATTTATACAAAAAAGTGAATAATATAAAAACAAATTCAACTTACAAATCACAATATTAAAATAAAAATGTTTAAGAATTAGTTGTTAATAATAATCTACTGGCATTCAATTCAAACAATTCTCTTTTAAAGTTAAAAATAAACTGATTACAATGTAAATATAAAATAATAAAATAATTTAATAGAATATTGGTTGTATTTACATATCTGCCGTTACATGGTATACTTCTTTAACATCAGAATCCAAACGGACACTTTTAACCCTTCTTTTAGAAAGTTTGGTAGATTTCAATCTTCGTTTTGTTTTACGTTGTAACCTTTGACATCCTGAACGCTTGAATTTTAAAATGCTTTTCATATCAGGTTTTATACATTTTGGTGATTCAGCTTCTATTACTGATTTTGTTACACCAGAAGTTGGTAAATAGTTTCTTTCATAATCTATGTAGTAACTAATTGTAGGTTGCGGCACTGCTATTACTTTTGGTGAAACTGCATTTACCGATTGCTCAGCGTTATTAGTTAGTACATTTTTTTTTGAAAATATGAGGGTTTATGTGTATGTTGCCATATTATTTTTCGTCTACCAGAATTCGGTGATATTCCACCTGTTAATTGCTCAGCGTTATTAGTTAGTAAATCATTTTTTGAAAACGGGAATAAGTATATCTTCCGACAATATTATTGGTTTTTGCTTAACACCAGAAGTCGGTGATACTACACTTGTCAAGTGCTCAGCATTATTAGTTACTAAATCATTTCTTGGAAAACCTGCGTAGTCACTAGTTATAGGTTGCTCCAATAATGCTCCTTCTAGTGTAACACCAGGATTTAGTAATATCATACTTGGAGATTGTTCCACGTTAATTGGTATGGTACTTTTTGAAGGATGAATATCATCACTGATTGTAGATTCATTACCAGAAATTTTCTCTGGCATATTTTGTATTGTTCCATGAATTACTTCTGTAGCCATTTCTGGGATTGACACATGCCTAGGGATGCTATCATAAGGATCAAATTCAATTGCATCCACAATCTCAACACTCGAAATGTTTTCAAGATTATTTTCAACACTCATTTCTCTATAGCTTAAACTAATATTAGCCATATTGTTATTTTGTTCAATGTTTTGACTTGGAAAGGAACCTGTAATTTCTTTGAGTGCACTGTCATACTTACGGATGCTGTGGTTCACCAACGATGTATGGTGTTTTATATGTACCAAATCAGAGTTTTTCTTCGATATTTTGATAACTTGATCATACTTTTTTTTAATACAGTTCTTTTACCAATTTTGCATATAGAAGGCAATGTAATGGTTCAAGTTTAATAGCAATTTTTCTAAGTACATACTAAAAACGTAACGTGCATCTGTTATGTGACATCTATCATCTGATCTGCCTAGCGATTTGTTCCTAAAGTTTAAAACTATCAATTATACTTTGACATTTTGTTCTGTTTTTTTGGTTTCAGTACTTGTATATTGTTATTCCTTTCTTTTGACTGTCTTTGTTTTTTTATTCATTATCATTTTACTGATAAAGCAGATCTTTCTAAGCTACGCCTGTGCCATTAGATGCAACATTGGCATATAAGTTCAATAAAATGTTTAGAATAAGATTAAGTTCTATAATTTACATAATGTCTCAACAACAGTCTAGCACCTGTTCCAATGATATCGAAACCCCCTCAAAGAAACGACGCCATGTCTTAGGGAAGGACTCATGGGAGATTGTATGGAATGTTTATAATTATATGAAGAAACTGAAGTTACCAGATGCAACACTTCTACATATGTCAAAAATGTTTTTAAGAAGAAATTTTATATTATAGACAATCTCTTGAAGCATGTTGTTGATGCTACTGAGATTATAAAGAGTACCATTGTCCAGATTATAAATGAAAGACGGAAAATTGAACCTGAAGAAAGAACTGCATTTTTATGTCACTTGCGCTAAAACTTCACTGAAATCACCTGTGGATACATCGAGTGAATGGGCTATTTGTCATATTGTCCATAACTTTCATATAACCCATAAATAAGCACCTATGATAGATTGAATTTATAAGCAAATTAAAATAACGGAACCATTGAATTTTCTGGGGAACACTACTTCAAGGGTATTGTTTTAGGTAAGCAGTAACAATAGCCTTATAATTGGCAGTTTAACATATTTTATGTTGTAGATGGAAGACAAGTAGTGATAACTGCAAAATTTTTATAGAGGGTTAAGAACTACGTACATTACGACGTTCGTATTTTTGATCTACGAGGAAGCATCGTAATGCAGATAGAAATATTATTGTAAACTTTCAGACTTGTAAAGAGTTTTGTAAACGAAACGTGCATACCGCAAATATTCATTCCTGTATGTGATCCTAATTTATTTAAGTTCTTTTTAAAAAGACGGGTTTAATGTATTAGTTTGATTTTTAATAATTGCATGCTATTTCCCTAGGATTTTTTGGATTTGAGAATTCTACTGAGCGTCATACATATTTTTCTTTTGTGAAAATATAAAAGTTATTAAAAATTATCATCTGTTTTTTCTATCGTTGGTTTATGAATTGTTTATTAAATGGGAATCTAGGGCACTTCAAATTCACCTTAAAGAATCGATGTTCAGCACGGATTTGCACGGATTACAGTAACGATATTTTTACAAGTATGCATAATATTTAATATATCAATCACTAATATTTATACAAAAAAGTGAATAATATAAAAACAAATTCAACTTACAAATCAAAATATTAAAATAAAAATGTTTAAGAATTAGTTGTTAAGAATAACCTACTGGCATTCAATTCAAACAATTCTCTTTTAAAGTTAAAAATAAACTGATTACAATGTAAATATAAAATAAATTTAATAGAATATTGGTTGTATTTACATATCTGCCGTTACATGGTATACTTCTTTAACATCAGAATCCAAACGGACACTTTTAACCCTTCTTTTAGAAAGTTTGGTAGATTTCAATCTTCGTTTTGTTTTACGTTGTAACCTTTGACATCCTGAACGCTTGAATTTTAAAATGCTTTTCATATCAGGTTTTATACATTTTGGTGATTCAGCTTCTATTACTGATTTTGTTACACCAGAAGTTGGTAAATAGTTTCTTTCATAATCTATGTAGTAACTAATTGTAGGTTGCGGCACTGCTATTACTTTTGGTGAAACTGCATTTACCGATTGCTCAGCGTTATTAGTTAGTACATTTTTTTTTGAAAATATGAGGGTTTATGTGTATGTTGCCATATTATTTTTCGTCTACCAGAATTCGGTGATATTCCACCTGTTAATTGCTCAGCGTTATTAGTTAGTAAATCATTTGTTTGAAAAACGGGAATAAGTATATCTTCCGACAATATTATTGGTTTTTGCTTAACACCAGAAGTCGGTGATACTACACTTGTCAAGTGCTCAGCGTTATTAGTTACTAAATCATTTCTTGGAAAACCTGCGTAGTCACTAGTTATAGGTTGCTCCAATAATGCTCCTTCTAGTGTAACACTAGGATTTAGTAATATCATACTTGGAGATTGTTCCACGTTAATTGGTATGGTACTTTTTGAAGGATGAATATCATCACTGATTGTAGATTCATTACCAGAAATTTTCTCTGGCATATTTTGTATTGTTCCATGAATTACTTCTGTAGCCATTTCTGGGATTGACACATGCCTAAGGATGCTATCATAAGGATCAAATTCAATTGCATCCACAATCTCAACACTCGAAATGTTTTCAAGATTATTTTCAACACTCATGTATATAAGGTTTTGGACAGGACTTGAAAGTTAGGTAGTTGTAAATTTCACAATTGTGTCATCGGTCTCGGTGGCGTAATTGGTAAACGCATGGTTCCGGCAAAACCAGGATACAGGTTCAAGTCCTGTCCAAGACCTTATATTTTCCATCTTTCAATTACTAGCTCGATTTGAAATGATCATTTGGGCTTTGCATAAAAAGTCTAAGTTTTTATTTCATCTTATTCACTGTAATACGATAGTATTTATCAACTTACCTTGTGTAATTAACTTTCTAAAATATTTATATATTTAATACTTGGCTTATAGCCGTAATTTTGAGCGTCGCTTCCTGTCTATAACTGACACAAGTGAAAAACTTGACAATGTCAGATATGATTGACAAAAATGCCAAACGTAATTGAAAGTTAGGTTGATGTATCGTTGTGTACATGATTTAAATTTGTAAATTTCCCAATTGTGACAATCGGTCTCGGTGACGTAATTCGTAAACGCATGGTTCCGGCAAAACCAGGATACAGGTTCAAGTCTTGTCGAAGACCTTATATTTTCCATCTTTCAATTACTAGCTTGATTTGAAATGATTATATATATGTATGTATGTATATATATATATATATATATATATATATATATATATATATATATATATGTAATGTAAGGGGGGGGGTACAAGGCTTCTAAGGGTAGATTTGTGTCAAAAAGGGTGTATGCCAAACAACATAATTCATATATCAGATCCAGTAAGTTAAAAACTATATTTTGCCGTACTTTACATATGCTAAAGTATTTACCATTTTAGTTTGAAACGTATGTGCCAAAAGGTAAATAAAATGACTTGATGCACGGTACTCAAGGTTTTATACTGAGTTGAAATTTTATAAGCCATTGAAAGTACATTTGCCGTCGGAAAACCGGACGCGTCTACGGATATCTACAATCAACCAAGCGTCCAGGTCTTGTGTGAATTATTTTGGCTTTTCATTTAAGTAGAATCAACTTTTGGACGAATTGTAAATTCAAAATTATAAGTGAATAGTAATATCAAAGATATGATTGGAGAATTGTGAAGTGTTTAGGACCAATGGTAGAAATTAAGATTGTATGTAAAGACTATAGTTAAGGTATTTGTGACACTAGAGAAAAGAAAAGTTGTTATTGGATAGTTTTATGATTTTAAAATGTGATTAAGTAAGCTAGTTTTGTTGTGCTTATTGCCTAGCGAAGTAAATAAGAGGATTCTCTTTCGATTACTTTTAGTAAAAAACGTGTTTTGCAAACCTGCGTTAAAGTTGTATAATATTTGGATAAAATAAATGTTTTTTGAGTTTAAATAGTATGATTTTAAAGTGAAGGTATAAAAGCGACGATAATTGAAGAATATTTAGAGGGTTTATAGTGCGACGGGAAAGCAACGGATATTTAGTTAGATTTGAACGAGATTGGTATTGGAATTGGAACGATTTTGGTTTAAAGGCAGTAGGAGATTCGAGTGGTTATACAAAGCGACGGCGAAGCAACGACGATATTAATAATTTTGGAGTGATTTGGATAAAGATTAAAGGCAGAAGGACATAGAGTGGCCATTGAAGATATAGCAGGGCATAGATTGAATTGGAACAGGACGGCAGGATAGATTTGGAATTGATTACGGAAAGGCGAAAAGATTAATTGGAGCACGAAGAGAGAAAGTAGGAGAGCAGCATATTACAGGGGAAGATTCAACGCAGAAACCAAGGGAACACGGAAGGATTAACGCAGGGGAAGTAAATACTATGGTTTATTCAAAATAATAATAATAATAAGAACTTGAGCCAGCAACATTTAAAGAAGGCATCAGCGCAGTGTAATTCAGGTGAGTACCGTGTAATATCTTAAAACGTCAAACTAAAGTCAGAAATTATATACATAAATTAATTTGGCACCAAGCAACATTGATCAGTAAAATTTGGCATATACAGTAAATTAATTCCATATTAAAAAGTAGTAAAACAAACGAGTGTGCAGTTTGGTTGGGCAGTGCACATCTACTCACGATTGAACCCACGGTGAGTAGGTGAACACCCTGAGATAAAGGTTTCATATAGTCGAGGCATAAAAATAGTAAACAGTTAAATAGATAACCAACCAAACTTTGATAAAGCACATCATATAGGAGTCATTCATTGAATACTAAAATAGGGGCGACGACAAAAGTCGTGTATCAGAATTTATAAATAAATAAAAATTAAATTAAATCATTATATAAAAATAAAAATAAGGGCGGAGGGGTGGAGTAATAGCACCACAAGAATATATATATATATATATAATATATATATATATATATATATATATATATATATATATATATATATATATATTGAAACGAATTTTCTTCAAAGGCCTCACGTTGCCGGCACCAGTGAAGCGATTTATTTTTTTTTTCTCTATTGGCTCCGCTAGCCTCACGCATGTGTGCTAGTGAAACAAACTTACTAGAACTACTAAAACACCAGCCCCACATTTGGTGTCAGTAAAACGAAGTCTTCCGACGTAACTAGGGTCTATTCCTTGGGTAGAGCTATGAGCAATGGGGGTAAGTCGAAATCTGTTGGGGGTCACACTCAAACTAAAACAAATAGGCGCCACCAAGTCCAGATTGATTCATGTTAAAAGCATAGCATATTTCTAAGGGCGGACGTGGAGACCCAAAGAAAAAAAGATCGCCTTCGGTGACAAAAACCTGTCTTAACAGAATAAGACGCTGTTCCTGTAAGAAAGAATAATAATTAAGTCAACATAGAAAATGGGAACACTGTTTGTGTCCCTCAAATATGCCTAAAAAATAAAAGAATATTTTCTACATAAGGGTGGCATCAAAATTCAACTCTTATTGCCTTTTTGGGTTGCTAGGTTTGATCACACTTGATCAAAATAAAAACTTTAAACTTAGGTTAATAATTTACTAGAAAGAATTCCTTTAACTTTAAATAAAATTGAATGCAACAAAATTAAATAATTACTGGTAGTAGTTTGGAAATTTAAGATAAGGTTTATCAATCTGTTTCTAGATCAAGAATATTACAACAAAGTGTACTTGTTACATTAATAGTTTTAACCCATTCAGATCTGATTAGGTCTATTACATTGTCAAAATTAAAATACAAAATATTCTCGTTAAGTTACATGTGCTAATTTCAGTTTAAAATGAAAATGTTCATAAAGATATTCTCGTTTTCAAAGTTGGTAGTAATAAAATACTGAGCATCTGCTTTCATAAATACAAGTGTCAGCAGTATATCTCAAACAAACAAATGACGTAATTACACATGTTATTTTATAGTGAAGCAACGTGTTGTTTTGACTAAATAAACAGTGAATTTTAAGTTTGGCGCTGGGAAATCCAGCTTAGCAACAGATAAAGTGAATAACAAAATCGTATTTATACGTATCAAAATAAAATAGCGTGTTTCCTGAGTGGAACACAATTGAATTTCTTAAAATTACTACGAACCAAACAAAACTGCTTTCATAGGCTGAAATAGGATGTGCATCGTCATGCGGAATTAACTGCTTACATCCTAACAAAGTAGTATCTTGGCTCGGACCAACAACTGATCTCCTGTTAATTAGATCTGCTTTCCATCCTCTAAAAGCATGTGTTAAATTGAAGTGGTTTCTAAACGTTGATTCACAGTTCTAAGTTATTATTGTTTAACTTCTCATCGCCTAAGTGTTGTAGTGTTTCGTCGTCTAATCTTGGTTTGCGCTAAACAAATTTTCAAATTACATACTATAATAACGAGTATACATTACCAACCGTTATTCAGAAAATGTTTCACTTAATCAAACCGACCCGCAGGTCACTCGCCATTGTTCTCTTAAACATGCTGCTGCCTCTTTTACCTATGGCCGAGTGCCTATCTCGTGCTCTCGTACGATGTGAGGATCCCAAAGGGGGGTGTTGTCATTCCTCTCTACGCGCTTGCGACTGGGTGTGAAATACACCGCCATCCAAAACAACTAGACTAACGAGTCAAGATGCTGTTAGAATGTAATATTTTAATTGTAAAATGTATTGTGACTTTACTTAATAAAGGTGTTTAACTATTGTCGTACCTTAAATGAAGCGAATTATGAATTCGAAAATAAAATTGTTACAATATATATATATATATATATATATATATATATATATATATATATATATATATAGAATTTTGCCTGTGTACACGTGAAAGAATTAAGAATTAGAAAAAGTTTGAAATGTATAATATAATTATAAGGTACAGCTTGTGATATTACATGTCTATATGACATTTGACATGTTTTAATTTATTTATTTTGAATATTATTGATGATAGATTTCTTCCCTACAAGAAACAACACTGAAGATGATTAGTCTATAGTCGAAGGCGCTCTGCTTTTAACTCAATTACATGTTGACCATTATATTCTTCTTCTAAATGTACAGTAGGAAGTCGCTGTCATATTGACTTTCGTTTATTTCATTTTAAAAAGATCTGGTTACCACAGATCTTGGTGTTTCAATGATTTTTGATATCATTATGCTTTTGGTTACAACCCTGTTGTCCGGGGTATTTATAGGTGAGTCCTGGTTAGCTGTAGGTTGGTTTGTCTTGGTGTTCGGGGCATGCTAACTTACCTTTCTATTTAAAGGTGTGTCGAAAAAGATGTCGAGCCTCGTGGTTCTCATTCGAAACTTCTTCAAGGAGGCGAATGTAGTGATTCGTACTATTTCCTTAAGTCGATTCTCATTGGTTGATAATTATTGCAAATATTATAGTGTATATTTCGATATTCGAGAGTATTTTTGAACAGCTCACATCTAGGTTTCCGAATGCACTCAGTGACGTCAGAATTTACCGTTATAGGGACGATCGATGTTGTTTACAAGTTTTAACTAGACTTTGTTTTCAGATTTCAAAATGAAAGATCGAAAAGCTTCACTTGGCGGTTTTATTAAAGGTAATGTTTTTAATTATATATTATTTTGAAGTTATCTGATTGCATCGAATCATTATTAATTGTTTCATGTTATCAGCTCGTATTTTAAGATAGTAATTGAATTGATGGTCCAGTTGTTATGCATATTTTTTGTGTAATTTATGTGTAATGTGTTCAATTTTTGAAGCACGTTTATTAGCCGATGCAATCATAATGAATAATTCTTAACTTTTGCTTACTACATTGAATATATTATGTTGACATGCATTTATATAAAGATTAAGAGCCTGAATCTGGGCTTGTATTTATGCTGTAGAATTTTGGTATGTATTTGCTATCAACATATTTTATAATTTGTTTTCAATGTTCTAATAACTTGTTATGATTATTTAAATGTTTTATTTTCAGTTTTAGTTGTGCATTTATAACTGCATAATTTATGTCTCGATTTTAAAACCTAACCGTAAGTTAATTTGATGTGACTAGATATTATAACCTACAATTTTATCGGTAACTAATACTGAGATTTATTTATTCTTGTTATACTGTGATTATAGCAAACCTCTGCTACGACCCCGTTAAATGACGCGTATGCATTATGACTATGTTGGAGATGGTCGATTCAATTTGTACCCTTTGTTTGGTACTATCATAGCATATGTTCACGTTTAACTGGACTGAAAACTGTTAATGGTATGTACGATAAACGTGAATGTATGGGCCTTTGTTGAATTTCCTCACATTCTATGGTCGTGCGGGGTGGAAGATTCGTAGTCAAGGGCCTTATCTTCCCGGTGTTCTTCCTCTTCACATTTAGTCGCATAGTAATGGCATAGTCGTTTTCGCTACCTTCTATAAAAGATTAGTTAGACTACACTAACATTTCTTCAGTCTCATATGTAGAATGTCTGAATAACAGTTGACATCCCTTAATATTAAAAGTGTACAGGGTGCTTGTTTGCTGCCCCATCGTTGGAGATGTGTATCTATGCAGTTAGAAACGCAGGGTTCTTGAGGTTTTATCTGCCGATACTCTTTCCTCGGCGTTAATCCTTGTAGTCTGGCACTCTTTGCTCATATATTTCATTTATAATTGATGGTAACCTAATTTTGAGGTTATATAATAAATAAAGTAAGGTCGTTAACTATTGTAGTTTTATTTCAAACCTTCCCATCTTAACGCCATCTCAGTCTGTATATTTGGGTTATTTTACGATCACACAACGTGTCACTAGCCACAGCCACTAGACGACTCGATTACAGCCAGGTTTCTTGATAACAATTTCCGATATTGTCAAATATAAAGGTACTTTATTTACTCTTGAGTAAAATTCATATTTTTTGAGAAGCCGCGTAAACGACCGAAAAAATATAATATCTGATGATTGCATTTTAAAGTTTTGAACATGCAGAACATTTTATGAAGAATACCTTTTCCTAAAATTAATCATAAAAAAGTTTTCCATATGGTTCCAACTTAAGTAGACACACCGTATATAACATATATATTGACGTGATTAGATGTCATTGAGAGGTCATATAGCACCATCTCGTAAACATCCAATGCCGTAAACCCGAAAAAAATCGGAAAAATTAAGAAAAAAAGTGAAATTATGTAGATATTCATTTTTATAGAAGGACGTATTTGTAAAAAAAACTCTGCACATGAAGTATAAATGCGTAAGGACTGTGATTAAAAGGGTTTTCATTTTTATTACATAAACCTAACCATGAAGAAGTAGTGTTTTAAGATAAGTATAATAATATTTATTAATATTCTGCGCATAGGAGGACGTTTTTCAAAGAGTATCATCCTGGATTAGATAATTTAATAACATGTTTGCATTTAATGGTATTAGTTATGCGTATAAAAGTGCATGGGAAGTTTGTAACAAGTTTATTTTCCCGCAATATTTTGACGAATATTTATGTTGTTATTTTTATAGAAGGTCAATTCAGGCCTAATATCTCTACACATTTTTACGTAATATTTATTACATGTTGTTTAATCTAACATAAGTTTAAAACCGCGAGCATAAATTACAAGTTGAGCGGTGACATAAAATACCATTTACAAGTGCCATTATAAGATCTACCTCCTACAATAATTACAAAAATCGTTGTAACTGTTATCAAGCGGCAGGATACGTCAGAATACGACACTTTCACTTGGGCTTTTGCTTGAGAAAGTCGTTCGTTCTTGTTATAAGAACATGGCATCAAGTGGTCATACTTGGTGTTGGAAACACATGAAAAAGAAATCGTTTTAATAAACTAGGCGTAAATGAAAATAGTTGGCGTTAGAACAGCAGTAAGTATTATCGAGCCTCAGGGTTCTTGTTAATTTAAATTTGCAGTGCAATTTATTTGACGTGGACACACGTGATGTTGGTTTGATATTCTGTAACAAGATTAATTAATTTATGTGGCTTTGGAGAATTCTAACCTGATTATTATTGTAACAAGAAGATTTCAATTATCATTAAATATTCTGAAAATGGTTCAAGTACAACGTAATTATTCTTCTGATGGATAAACATGGATAAACTCTTTAAGTACGTCAAGTTGTAACATTTGGAATGACAAACAAGTGAGTCTTTTATTTGTTCAAAGTGGAAATTTTCTAGTTCGTTATGTTGTTGATCTCTGGATAGCTTTATTATTGGTGAAAAGAAGCTGATAAACTTCACTTTTATTTTTCATTAGTACAAATGAAAAAATGACAGAGGGCAGTATATATGTATATTAAGGGTTAACTTTCAGGACTAACAAAATTGAAGCTATCATTTGAATATAAAATTATTTAACTTCTGATAACTAAATTGTTTCATTTTGCTCTACAATATTTATTAATTGAAATATTTAAAATACAATTTAAATGTGAAGTCTCTAAGTAGTACTACCGAAGGTTGATAATAAAAAATTCTGTAGTATACCTTTCGTCATTCTTAATGATCAAGTTTAAACAATTAACAAGAATGATCATTGCTAGATTTTTATAATGTAAAAATAACAATCTTATCAAATTTTTGTGAGATACAGGTGTTGAGAGGATTATCGTGTATATAAGTACATATCTTTCCTAACTATAATTTAGTCCAATTTTTTGAAGTAAATTTGTTATGTGAAATCATTGTAAATAATTTTCAACTGATACTTGAGAGAATAGAAATTCATTTCGGTCATGTATATGATTATTAGTTGGAATGAATGAGGTTTGATTCTTAGTAATTATAAACCTTTTTGAATTAATTAACCGAATGCACAAACTGTGCTAGTATTGGCTTAGTTTGATTACAGGTGTAGCAGTGCATCATTATCAAGAAATATCGAGCCAGAAGGTAAGCATCTATAAGGATTATGTTCTCGTAATATTTTTTTGTACAGCGGTATTTGAGTATAGGTTTCCGCATTCCCCTTATACAAACAGACTCAAATTAGGTCTTCATTGTATTCAAAAATTCGGTGGCGCCATATTCACTATATTTTTGGTCGTAATCCAACCCCCACCCCAGAGCAAATCACTCGTCTAGCCGCTTAGCTTTTGGAGGTTTCCTTATATATGAGCCGTTTTCCATCTAAACTAACCATGGGCTCTTTACATCATCAGGAAATCCTCGTTAATTATCCTTTCAGTTGGCAATATAGGAGTAAAAAACCCATTAGTAAGGCAAAACGTAATAAGTTTAATTGAGTAGTTATTAGATTTCTCATCCACATTTTAGCTATCAAAGTATTTAATTGTGCATAAATTAAGCATAATTTTTATTTTAAGGAAAGTCGCGTGAACAATATTTTAATTTAATAACAAATACATGTTAGTATTTAAATATTCTTTTAAAATATCAGTCAATATTTTAAGAAAAAGATATGGGGTTATTTCAATTGAAAAGGCCAGACTTTGAATCAATCAAGTACTAAAATGGAACATAAGTGAATGATGTAATAGCTGAAGACGACTATAGAATTCGTGAAAACGATTAACTAACGCAATAAAATCTGGAACATTGATAAGATAAGGGAACGACATCAAATAATTAGTAATAGTTCCAGGCAATAAAACGACAAATCTGCGATTGTTGCATAACACGCCTTCAAAACAGACCAAAAACTAGGTTCACGAATGACCGCGATCTTTTTAGATGCCGACTTCACATGGGTTTGTTCTTATATGCGAAAAGTAGGTCAGTTGCAGTCCAACGTCACAATACTAATCTGATAATACGTTATGTAGTAGTGAAAGTTATTATAGTAGACATGATTTGTTGACGACACTGAAAGTTCATTGCTACTCGGAAATAAAGAATTAAAAATTAATGGAAAATACCGTAAGCGTCCTCTTAAATGAAATGGTTTGTTACACGTTATATGAAGCATTTTGCATGCAAAAGCATACTTTATAAATCAATTTGAGCGATTTTGGACCTGTAATTGAGAAACATAATCTGAAAGAAAACAACAAGCGGATTTTTTCACGGTAATATAAAATTCTGTTTAAAATTTTAAAAAAGACCATGTCTATTAATTAGTCAAATTATATGATAAGATGTTTTTGTTTTGTGCGCAAGTCTTTGTGTGAGAGTTGTATGTACAAGTTGATAATTTGATTAGGAGAGTAGTAGGCCTTCGGTGCAGGTTTTTCTAATATATAAAGAAATTATTAAACCTAACTGATCAGATATGTTTAAATCCGATTTTAAGGAGGTGGAATTGAATTATCCAACTTATCTGGACAAATTTTGTACATAACAAGTTTTAAGTTAGAAGTTATTTGTGAATGAAAATTAAGAGAATAAGGGTTGTGCTCATCCTAATTATAAAAGTGATATTTTGAACTTTATTTTTAGTATAAGGGTGTGATTATCCAGAAGTTATATTTTCTTGAGTTACGATTTAAGATTCTGTTCGTAAGGCAAAGCTGTTTTGGCAGTTTTGGAGCGCAATTTTGTAAATTAGGGCATAATTTTAATTTATAATAGTTCATTCATAATAAAAGCTTGAATTTTCTTGAAAACACTCGGTATATAGAATTACGTTTTATATTATTTGAATGGATAGATATCTTACTGGTATTATTCGTTTAAATAAGAAAGAATCGTTAATTTCACTAAAAATTGCATTAATTATTGTTATTCTAAATTGCTATATGCATAAGGGCACATAATTATATTTAATAGTTTATTGTTTCATTCATATTTGCAGTGATAAGCCGAGATATCGAAGTAATTACTTTATTTATGAAGAAAAATTTGGACAGATAGTAGATTGAAAGGATTGCATTTTACGTTTGGTCAATAAGGTTGATTTTGCATTGTTGAATGTGCTAAACCAATCAAGTACTTTGTTGTTAATAGAAATCTCTATTATAGAAGCGGACTATGTGATTTTTAGTAAGACGAATACTCTGGGAATAGAAAATTTCCTGAACCTTGTTTTGATTTTCATCTAGATGTGAAGTTATAAATAAGTTGAGTGTGGTATAAAAGGAGATGATTCTTGATGCTCTGCGGAGTGCGGACAAAGTTGTATAAAAATAATGCAGTGATTAATAAAAATTGGTGCAAATTTAATGCATTCCTAATAATTATAAAGTCTGATTGATTTTTGCCAATTTTGTAAAAATTGTAAGTACACCTACATTTTGGAATTTAAGTAATGGGGATTAGTTTTAGAGCTTCTAGTCTATTCTATTTTATTCCTTCATTGGATTTCTAGGCTTAGTGCAAATGAAGGTCGTATAATTGAATTCAAATTAAACAATCTCTTTCCAAATTAAATTGGACTGTGATTTATATAAGGAGTAAACGTTTGTTTATGGTGCTTTAATATTTGCATTGTTTGGAGTGTAAAGTATTAAGGGCTGATAAAGCTGGAATTATTTCAAGGTACCAGAGATTTTAAGTTTTGTGATTTTTTACAAGACTTTATGAAGATATTTAATGTAACTTGTTATTATCTGCCCGTAAACTCGATATACGCGACACAATGGCAGTTGGTAGCGCTAATCTTTATACAGATTTTTGCGCGCCCATCTGTCAATGACGTCACACAATATACAAATTTAAACGCGCATAAGACAATGACGTCACACAATAAGCAAATTTAATTGCGCAATAACGCAATAAATAAATGTTCGAAATGCAGTATAAACAATAAGGTACTTACATAAATAGGTCCAGCTTCCCACGAAGTACGCCAAGGATGGCGTCCCACAGGATGGCGTCCTTGAGGATGGCTGGAGCCCCGTTTTAGATAATTAACGGAGGGTACGCCCAGCGTCCTTCCAAAGCGCTCCGACTAGCTACGCGGCCATGGACATCCGGTTCGCCCTAGGCTGCTTCAAATTGTCTTCTACCTATGTAGGGAGCGAATAAGGAAACAGGTATAAGGGCGACAAACAAAGATAAGTAAGGCAAGGATCTACATAAATAAAAGATACAGACACGATACGATACCTAACACGACCACTCTTCTTGAAGTCCCAGGCAAAACAGCTACGTTATAGAGTCCCCCGGAAACTTCCCCACTCTTGTTCTCGGCACTCGCGTCGCGCGATCTGGCGCAAACGCACTCTGACGTGACGGAAATACACGCCAAGTCTTTTGAATTTATGGCGCGAACTCACGCACAGCAAGACTAAACTAAAAAATGTTTAGTGCCAATTTGGCACGTAACATTGTATGGTGTTTTGGATTTTGATTAATTTTATTATGAGAGGTAGTAACTTTTATGTTGAATTTAAACATGAATCTCGCAATTTTTATTTAGCAAATTTATTATTTGTACTAGAAAGGGCAATTTACACGTAAGTTGGAGAGTATTTTAATGTTCTACTACCTGAGATATGTTGCTTTCTATTTGCCCAAAAACTAAGATAGTCTAACCTAAGTTGATGACACGTTCTTTTTACTACTAATGAACTCAGATAAAGTTAGATCTTTTGCATCCCCCTTACATTAGATAAGGTGCCAATAGATCTACCTTAGATACTAACTTCCCTCCCTAAGTTTATATTGAGGTTATATTTTTCGTGTTGTGTATGATATAAATTTTTATTGCACATTTATAAAAGCAACTATAACATAACAGTTAATACCAAGTTGATTCTTAACAAGAATCAGTTGATTTTAATATTATTTTCAAACCTTTTATAGGTTAGTTAGCTAAAATGCTAAGTTGTACCTTCTAATAATCAAATGCAAATGAAGTTAGATAAGGTTAGATTTTCACCTAACCTAATTTTAAGCCATTCTTAGCTAAGGTGTAAATAGAAAGCAACAATAGTCGAGGAGGTGGATTCTTGAATTTAGGTTTGAGATTCTGTATATATGTTGTGTTGTGTTTTGAAATTTAGTTGGGAATGACAGTAGTTAAGCGAAGCGAGCTAGATAACTTCAAAGCATTTGGCGTCCAACGAACGGGGCTTCAATATTAGAGCAAATAAATTTGACGCACAAGGTAAACACGAAAATCACAACGTAATTAGCATGATCATCACAACGTAATTAGCACAAACACGCTGATGCGTGTATAACTATTATTATGTCCTTTTGTTGTTGTTACTTTGTAATTACTTTCATTACCACTACAAATTGAGTTTAAAGTTTTTAGCGCTGTAGAATATATCTAGAAGAACATTGCACAATCATCTCAAAAATTGCAAAACGAGAGGAAATTATATATTGCCAACGATGTGCCTAGAAGAGGAGTTGAAAGAAATATGGATATGACAAAACAAACAGTTGAACTACCCATTCAGAACTTGGATGATTTTTTCACTTCTGTTTGCGATAAAACAGGAAAACATGAACCTTTATTTTCATTTAAAATACAAACAATATTTGTTGGACCGTCAAGTTCTTGTAAGACTAATGCTCTAATATCTCAGTTTACACGAGAATTGCCCTAGATTTCAAAATGTTTACGTGTTTTCTAAAAGTTTATATCGACCTAAATATGAGCTATTAAGGAATGTATCTGAATCTTTAAAAGACGAAATTGGATCTCACGAGTTTGAAACTTGTAATGATGTGATTGGACTAAAAGATCAGATAATTTTTATAGCACAATCAGCACTTTCTTTATATTGTATACCTATCATTAGCAGATACAAACCAGGTTTGCAGGTAGGCCTAAAAGTTTATACAATATTGATAGACCCCCACACTGTGGTACTTTGTATAAAAATTAATCAATCACCAGTAAAAACCTAAATTTATTTCACCAATAGCTTCATATTCAATCAAAGGATTTTTAAAACACTGTGTTGTTTACTTATTGCTATGATGTTATTTGATTACCAGATAGCACTGCATTAACTAATCATCTGTTACATTCCAAATTTGGAAATGTACATTGTTAAATATGTGAGTAAATTCCCACGGATATTTTAAAATAAACTTGTTAATTTCCGCCATTCCGGACAGTTGCGTTTGCGCAAACGAATACGCAGGCGCGAAGTGAATGGCATCAGTGCGCGGTGTGAATACGACGCCATTAGCGAAAGCTGGTAACAGCTCCCTTTGTCGTGTCTTTTGTCTTTTCTCTTTTTAGGATGTAGGTTTCCTTTTATCTTTATCTTCGAGTACCTTTACCTGTATCCTTGTCGCCTTACCTACGAACGACGAAAGAGAAGAGACGACTAAATTTGGACTCAACAATGGCGTAGCCGACCCACCCAGAAACAACAACAACAACGAGGGCCCTGAGATGTAAAAGAAGTTTAAGTAAGTACATTGCTTTATTTATATTATAATTTGAGAATGGTATCACTTTTAAACGTGTTTGGTATTTGATACAATTTGCCGCGTAATCACGTTATAATTAACGATTGCGCAATATTGTGAAATGTGGGAGTGTTTACAGCAATCAACAAACAGACATTATACTTTTATATCTTATTACTAATTTCCAATTCTACAAAATTTAGATTTTTGCCACTATATTATTAATAGCAAAAGACAAAGGTCAACCATTGATTAATTTATAGCTATTGTAGCACTTCGGAAGTAATTGGCGCTATTCATAAGGCCTGAGGTAGATGAATTTACTACGATCGATATTAAAGTTATACGCTAGCCCAGTGCTGATAGATTTCCGGGGAAACATTTGGACGTCAAATGTCGCTGAGCCGAACGCCATAGCCATAAGACTGCTTATCTTATTTGGGTGATCATTAGAACAGACCTTCCACTAGGTAGATCAGAAAAGTTATATATACTTAAGAATTTTAGCATTGTGTATAATTGTCAAACGCTATAAACCTTCTAAGTAAAGCTTATTATCATACTTGCTGCTCCATTTGCAATTATAGTTAACATTAACTTTAATTATCGCATAAGATGTAGCTTGCAGGTCAATTCCATTCTGTCGTGTATAGTATAATCTATTGTTTTCACCGTAATTAACCTTGGTGTTTTGTAGTGTGCCGCGACAGTTGCAAAGAAGCTGGTGTGATCGTAGCTATGGTGTTATAAAAATATTATCGTTTGAGTTCAGCAAAAGGTCTACGGTTTCCTGTCCTGCCGCCGCCGCTTAAATTTGAAGTATTACTGATAAGTACTTGAAGGTTTCGCTTATTTAACCTTTGTTCATATTTACACCTCCACTATTTCCATCATCTGTGGTTATCGAAATTAACGCAAGACATTGAGCCTTTACGGGCTGGATGTGAATATTCTTACAAGCTACTTCAATAATAACTGCATTATCTTCCAAAAAAACAAACTTGCTGCTTGCCAAGTTGCATCGGTTTGCATTCGATTGTAGCCTGGCGGATATTTGTTTCGTATATTAAATTTAGTTTTTTCAATTTATCATTTTAATGTATTTGTTATCAGTTTTAATAAGGTGCAAGTAATTAATAATTGTTTGCTTTACATTTAACCTTTTGCTTTATTTGTATTGTTTATAGACTTAGGTAACGACGATTTCGTTACGTAGTTTAATTATAGTAAGAACTCTAATAAATTTGGTGCACTGGTAGGCTTGATTTCGTTATAGTTTTTGTTTGGATTAGCTTATATAATTGGTTATGGCGGAAATTCTTAAACACATGCAATTTTCATGTCACAGTTCAATAAATTTGCTTCAAGGTATGTTTGGCATTGCGCACAAAGGTGAAAATGGTCCAAGTCTGTTAGATCTGTTTTGTGCCCAATATACATCGATTGACGCCTTAAAAGAAAACGTTTCTGTTCAACATAAAGCCATAATTGGTGCAATTGAATCGGCCACTGACGTCGATGACCAATTTGAAAGAGTGCAATTTCTATATCATATTGTTGTAAATCCCGGTCTGCAACCGAAACGGGAATGCAGGGGACATAAGCAGCCGCCGCTGCGGGAACGGGCAGACACTGACACACGACATTCACACTCAAACCAACAGGGCAAGCGTTCTCAAGCATTCTCTGATACTTAACGACGATTGCTTACAATATTCACAATAATACACAATTATCAGTTTCAGTCTGTAGAATTGCACCTTTGTAAATAGTAGTTAATAAAAAGGTCGTTTAAATAATTGCGCATTGGGAAACTGCTGTTCAAGACAACATTAAAAGTAGGGGAGAAATTCCATGATGTGGCGTTCAAAGACAAAAGTAACGCATTCTAAGAATTCTACATTTCATAGTTCAAGCTATTCCAGTGGGTCATTTGATAACGATGTTGCAAGTTATTCTGGCAAGGAAAAACGAATTCGTTCATATTCTCCTCTGACTAGGTCAGGTACAAGTATTAATACAATGGACCCAGTTGAGGTAAGTAGCACATTTCCTAATGCAAAATATGCGTTATTACTTAATTCTATTAAGCTCCTGGAATTTGACCCCTGTTGACAATATAGATAGGTGGTTAGAGGTCATTGAACATTTACGCAGTTTATACAACTAGGACGGCCAAAATATTATTTTTCAAGTTCTTAGTACCTAAGCTTCGGGATATAGCGCTTACATTTGATCAAAATATTGCTAAGAATGAGGTTGGCTGGTCGCAATACTCTTGGCTTGACTAAAAAAATTTATTACAACGCGCGTTCGTTACAAAAAGGAATATGGTGGAAATAACAAATGACCTGTTAGTTGTTCCCCACTATAACATTAGCGGACCTTCTAAGAAAGTACTATACCTGATGTTACTGGGATCTCTTTCGACAGAAGCTAAAGCAGTTCTAGCTTAATGTTGAGCTAATTTAGTCTGGAGATGAGTATTTCAAATATAGTAAACAAATTAAATTTGTTGGTTATTTTACAAAGAGGAATAGCCAATGACCGGTTTCGCTGTGTTTACAGCTCGTCAGATTGGCGCGACTCTCTTTGCAAAACTGTCAATAAAGATCTTGAATTATATTAGAATCATAGTGTATTAATATATACAAAACATTTCCCATACGCCCTCAATATTTGATCTCCGATATTTTAGTGAAGATGGCATTGCCAGACAAAATTTAATACTATTCTATGATAGCTAAGGTTAAATTTTGTTTGGCAATATCATCTTCATTAAAATATCGGAGATTTGAAGAAGTTTTCGATAGTAATTTGTGTATATTCAAGTAAATGTTTGAATACACTATTATTCCCATATAATTCAACATCTTTGTTGGTTGTTTTGTAAAGAGGGACACACCAATCTGACCAGCTACAAACAGAGCGGAACCGGTCATTGGTTATTCCTCTTTGTAAAATAACCAACAAATTAAATTTGTTCACTATACTTGAAGTACTAATCTCCAGACAAAATTAGGTCACCAAAAAGGAATATGTATAATTTATTACATTGCTTTTTAATGCATAAACCTGCCGTAGGCTACGGTTTATACGGGTTTTATTTTAAACATCTTGCAAAAACATCAGATTTAACCTAAAATTTACAGAATCTGATAAAATTTCTTTAATAACCGGTGCTATTGGAGACATAAATATTACGTTCGGCTCTAGAAGCCGCAAACACAAGCGATATTAATGTTTTGCCTGGTTTTCTGAGAAATACAATGTGTTTAAGCAAAACCATACACATAAAAGTAAAAAACGGAACAGGTTCGGCCTCGAACGGGGTCCCAAAATTATGCTGGGTCACAATACAAAGAATACGGGTGTTAATAATTCATCAAGGTATGGAGGTCAGTCATAATCAAGTTCTAATGCTTCACGTAAAAGTGCTAATGTTCCTAACGTCTATGCTACATACGATAATGCTAAATACTGCAGCGGGCTACTGCTACCGCGTTTCTTTAATTTAAAAACAAGTAATAACAATAGTCTTTATTACTCACTGTTCCCAAGTCTAATTAAACAGTATATGCCTTATTTATAGATGTTTTCAGTCCACTTAACAATGAATCACTATCACACTAATGAATTTACAAGTACTAATATCTTCTTAAACTAACTTCTTTACCATAGGTCCATTAACAACACTAACACAACTATTTATTTATGTATACTACAAGCTGCATGTACATTAGACACAGCATATAACATTTATGTATATTCTTGAACTCCTAAAAGCTCAACTACGTTTACTGTACACGATATAATTTATATTAGACATTCAAGTATAGACTAACTCTTACATTCATAAGCGGCCTTATATATATCCCTTAATTAAAGATATGACTCATTATCTAGTATTTTCTAGAAGAATTCTCGAATCCTGGAGAACACGCTGTGCCTCGGGCGTTTGTATGTTTGACGGGTTGCCTAATAGTGGATCGCAACACTGCCCCCTTTTTAAAACCGTTACGTCTCGTAACTGTAAATCCATTTTGACGCCAATTCGATGACTGATGACGGTATCGGCAGCTATCTCCTCTGGTGCATCCACCGCGTCGTTGGAAGTAACAGTCAACACTCTTTTCTTGGTCTTGGTAGGCAACCGGTTGATAACAACAAACAAGGACCTGGACGTTGGTTCCTTGGAAAACTACTTCTTGCATATTTCGGACTATCCTCCAATCTAAGTGATCCAGTCCACAGCCCAGCTTGGGCACCGCTAGTCTCGTTACTCCATTTTCCATCATCTGCGCTTTAAGATTTAGCAAAGCCTCCCATAGATGTCCATAACTAGGTCTTTGCCATGAAGAATTTGGTGACCAGATAGTAAACATAACGATTTTTATCTTGAAGAACCAAAGATTTTCCTACAGTTGGCTGCTGTTGTACTAATTCATCCACACATCCAAACTTTTTCTTGAAAACAACAGCTATTCCCCTTGACATTGCCAAATCTTGAGCTACGCAATGTGCAAGGGAATACTCTTCTGGTGCTCTAAATAGATCTTGCTGTTTTTCAGCAACAACGCCAAATCTCGCCTTAGCGGAACCACCATACGCCGCCATAAAGCTCTCAAAATCTACATTTGGCTCATGATTAATAACTTGTCGAAAACCATTATCATTATTCGAGTTTTCCTGGTTGTTGCCAGCGTAGGATGTTAGACGGTCAAAGTGTACCACTTTTGGTTTACCACGAGGAGACTTTCTGATCCGGTACACTACATCATTAATCCTTTTCATCACTTCGTACGGGCCTTCCCATTGTCTTTGTAATTTTGGCGACAACCCACGTTTTCTTTGTGGATTATACAACCACACTAAATCTCCATGTTGATAACAACCTTCTTGTGCTCACGTGTCATATTGTGATTTCATTCGATCGCTTGCTGCCTGGATATTCTTTCGGACGTTTTCGTGAATGTTATTTGATCTTTCACGAAGCTTACTAACGTAATCTTCACCTGCGATCTCTTCTCCAGGTCTAAATCCAAACTGAAGATCACATGGTAGCCGCAATTCACGTCCTAGCATTACACAAGCGGGCGAGTACCCTGTGCTGTCATGTACCGAAGATCGGTACGCCAATAGGAACAAATGTAAATATTGGTCCCAGTCTCGTTGATGTTCAGAGACAACTTTGGCCAGGTACTTCCCTAACGTCCTGTTCATTCTTTCAACCATTCCATGCGATTGGGGATGAAGTGGCGTGGTTCTAGTCTTCCTGATTCCAAGATGCTTGCAGACGTTTTGAAACAATGCTGATCGTTTTGAAACAATGCTTGATCGGATTGTAATTCCAACGGAACTCCAAAGCGACAAAACAACTCCTTCACTAGTACATCTGCAACCGTCTCAGCTTTTTGGTTAGGTATAGCATATGCCTCCGGCCATTTGGTAAAATAATCCATTGCAACCAAGATGTATTTATTTCCTTTCTCTGATTCAGGAAACGGACCCGCTATATCAATGGCTACCCTCTCAAAAGGATTCCCCACGTTATACTGTCTTATCGGGGCTTTCCGTTTTGTGACCGGGCCATTTGCAGAGGCACACAATTCACATTTCCGGCACCACTCCTTCACATCATCTTTGCAGTTCACCCAATAGAATCTTTCTCTCACTCTTTCGAGAGATCTTTTCACGCCAAAGTGCCCTCCGGAAATACCATCGTGCAAGTGCTGCAACTCTTCCGGCACTCTGCTTCTCGGCACTATCACTTGAAGTCTCTCAGTGCCATCTTCAAATTCCAGGCGTCGTTTCAAGATTTTATTTTCCACCATCAAGGAGTCCCACTGTGCCCAGTATGCCTTCAGGCTCCTACTTAAAATACTAATTTCTTCCCAAGCTGGTCGTTGTCCTCTATTTTTCCACTTAATGATACGTCCCAATTCGGCGTCATTCTCCTGGTATTCTTGTATTCTTTCGGGTTGCCAAGTATCATCGGTCACTGTCATTCTATGGATGACACTTATTTTCTCCTCCATCTTGGAGCAATGATTGCAGTCTACTGGACAAGGTCTCCTTGACAGAGCGTCTGCATTCCGATGGCTAGTTCCTACCCGATGTTCTGTGTCAAAGTCATATTCCTGCAACCGCTCTATCCACCTTGCCACTTGCTCTTCAGGATTTCGAAACTGCAGTAACCATTTCAGTGCAGCATGGTCTGTTCTCAACAGGAATTTACGGCCGTATAAGTACTTATAAAAGTGCTCTACGGATTTGACGACGGCCAACAGCTTCCTTCTTGTCACACAATAGTTCTTTTCTGGCCGCGACAAGACCTTGCTGAAATACCCAATAACTTTTTCTTGTCAAGCACTACCGGGGATGCCTATGGACTATTCGAGGGTTCAATCACTTCCTGTTCTTCCATATCGGTGATAATTTGCTCGGCTTCTTTACGTTTTGCTAAAGGAAACCGCCTGGGGTGTTGTCGGTTGGACATCTCCAGTATTGATCTTGTGTTGCACAACATTCGTTCTTCCTTTCTAACTATCATCCAGTGCAAACACACCTTGATATCGTTTGATCAGCTCTTTTACCTTGCCCAGTTGGTCGCCGTTTAATCCCTGACACGAAGGTATTAACATATCCAGCAATTTCTGTGAGCAACCGTTGGCTGGTTTATCTTTCGTGTCGTCCACACAACGTTTATTATGGCATACTGGAATGCAACTTCCCACAATCGTGTCTTTCTTCAGGGTCACCGTATGCGGACTAATGTTCAGTACCCTTACTGGTACCTTATTTCGAGACTTTACCAGCGTTCTTCCAATCAGTAGTCCCTCCTGACCCATTCCCGATTCAGTTGCTTCCATCATGCATACTTGTCCTTCCCGGAGCGTACCATCCGGGCGTCCCATTACTATAATTTCCGCCTTCTCGGGTATTTTCATATCGCAAAACATTCGAACTTGCATCGTCTGGTTACTCCTACCTTGAAATGGAATCTCATCATCATCTATCCGAAGCACATTTTCTTTCATATTTACATGAAACTCATATTCTCTCATGAGATCCATTCCCAAGATTACTTCTTCTGTAATTTCAGCTACCAACACTCGATGATTAATTAATTTGTCCCCAATTGTCAACATAACGGCAGTCTCTCCGTGAGCACCAATCTTCTCACCACTTGCCGTTCGGAGACACACCGATACAGGTAGCACTTTTCCACGACCAACCAAATCTGGTCTTACAATAATTCTTGTCGCTCCTGTATCCACAAGTAATCGGACAACCCTACCATTAATTCTACCATCGATATAAATGCTGTCTAGACTCCCCATCGACGATGCAGCACGGATGATAATCTCCGGGGCACTACGCTGTGCTGTCGACGTTCGCCCCTTACATTGATCTCCTTTAACTCAACCGGTTGTTTCTTTGGTTGAGTACAGCGTCTCTGCATATGACCAACTTCACCGCAGCTCCAGGATCGCATACGCCATCTCTGCGGCCGTAATCTTTCCAGCCTTTCCGCTTTTCGCTTTTCAAACACACGGTTGATTATTTCATCTATGCTGTTCTGCGATTGCTCAGGTTCTTCTAATGCAGACCGAACTTTGTGACTCATCCTGTGTGATGTTTGCTTAGCTGCTTCAAATTCAAGCGCATGAGCCAGTGCGTCATCTAACATTTTTGGCCGTGCTAATCTTAGCGCTTGCTGTATTTCGCCATCTTTAACGCCATCCACAAATGTTTGAACAGCCAGTTGTTCGAGGAAACTATCTGGTGCCGTTGGATATGCCAATCTAACTAATCTGGCGATGTCAGCTTCAAATTCTTGCAGGCTTTCACTTGTCTTTTGCGAGCGGTTTTTAACTTGTGCATGGTAAACCTGTTGAAGGTGAGCATCTCCATATCTCATCTCAAGCCTCGATGTTAAGAGGCCGTAGTCATTCTGCTGGTGATCGGAAATCGTTTGTAAGATGTTAAGGGCTTCCCCCTGTAGGGCCACTATTAGTGAGATAGCCTTCTCTTTGTTGCACAAACCGTTGGCTATTGCCGCAGCTTCAAATTGTTTCAAATATGTGGGCCAAGGTGTTTTACCATCGAATGTGGGTGGTTTCACTTTAAATTTAGACGGTATACACTCGCTTTTTTCCATGGTTCTTATTTCTGGAATATTCTCATTTACAACTTGATTTGCTATTTCAAGTGGACGTGTTGTTAGTGAAGTCACTTGTTCTTGCAGCCTCATCATATCTTCTTCCATTTTATCAATTTACTGTCCAACTTTTGCTCAACTGTTTTTACCTGTTCAGTGAAATTTTCTTTCAATGCAATGGAGCTTTCCATTAATCTTCGTTCTAACGTGGCTGTATTTTCACTTAACTTTTCTTCCATTTTCGCGGCATTTTCACTCAACTTTTCCTCTATTTTCTCAGCATTTTCACCAAGTGTCAATTCCAGTTTAACCGACCTCTCTTCCATACCGGATTTAAAATCCTTGAGGAAATTTATTAAACTTTCTGCCTCCATTTTACTTTGACTTCTTGTAACTGGCATATACAAACTACTTAAATATCTTTAGACTTGTGTATTCTCCTTTTAAATTAATCACTATATACCCCGCATCTGACACCAGCGAAGCGCGCTACTGCTACCGCGTTTCTTTAATTTAAAAACAAGTAATAATAATAGTCTTTATTACTCACTGTTCCCAAGTCTAATTAAACAGTATATGCCTTATTTATAGATGTTTTCAGTCCAATTAGCAATGAAGCACTATCACACTAATGAATTTACAAGCACTAATATCTTCTTAAACTAACTTCTTTACCATAGGTCCATTAACAACACTAACACAACTATTTATTTATACACTTCTATTTATTTATGTATACTACAAGCTGCATGTACATTAGACACAGCATATAACATTTATGTATATTCTTGAACTTTCAAAAGCTCAACTACGTTTACTGTACACGATATAATTTTTTATTAGACATTCAAGTATAGATTAACCCTTACATTCATAAGCGGCCTTATATATTACTCAAATTTAGACCAGGGTAGAAAATTAATTAATCACATCAAATAATTTTAATCACCGTGTAGAAGGAAGCTTTGGGAAAAGGTACGCGTTATTAAAACCGTGAAGCATAAAAAGGGAGTTAAATTATTTACTAGACGCTTTATATAAAAAGAAGCAGAATTAAAATGCTCAATTTTAATGTAATTTAATTATTCCAAGTAAAGAAACAAATAGAAATTACGTGCAAAATTTAAATTAATTCAATTTTAAGTAACCGGTATTAAACAAAATGTACAAATAATAATTAATATTTAATTAGGATTCACTAAAAATTAAAGGGTAGAAGTCAACGCCATTCATTGTTATTTTAATTGGAGTTGATTGAACGATTGTTGAGGTGTAATGTGCATAAAAGCTTTTGAGAAACCCAATAATATTCAAATCGTAGAAGTGTTATTTAAAACGTTACGATTGAACACACCTGCGTATTTTTAAAAGTCAATTTCAGTATAATTTGTTTGGATAAACATGTAGATTCTACGTATATTGGAAACGGTCGGATGCTTGAGTACGAAATACAGAACAGTGTTTGTTTAAAAGTCACGTTCTGCTTAAATTTTGTAGATAACAAATGGTTACAGAGAATGTTGGAGAAACCGTCGCTTAATATTCACGGGAAATGCTAATAAAGTGGGTTATTTAACAGTCCACGTGGATTGTACACAGCCGATAGTAAAGAGTATCGATTTGCACCACTAAGGCCAAGGTAGAAAAGGAAAGAGAAAATGCGTCAAACAGAGACACAGCTAGTAAAAGGCGTGATTTGAGCAACGTCACGAGAGCTACGATTGGTTGTAATCAGATGCAAACATGAGAGGGTAAAAATAACATTTCTGTATAAAAATTAATTAGTTATTCTCGGACGTCGTTGCGTGCCGTATGGAAAGTTTCTCAGATTTTCAACTGGCGCGTGTGCAAAGTTAATAGAATCGCGTGCCCGACTGTCGAGAAGGGAACCGAAAATGCGAAATTCTGGAAAGTGTCCGTTGAGGGAAAAAAGCGATGTGCAGGCAAGGCGGTTATATAAACCCGGACTTTAAACAGTTTCGCTCTCTTAGATTTTTGATTATTCGATGCTTTAAACAGTGCTCTTAGATTTTCGATTTTGATTGAATACTTTGAACAGTTTGCTTTTATATTTTGGTGATTATTGAATACTTTAAAACAGTTTGCTATTTATGTGCTACGATACAAGTTAGTATGCGTTAGTGCACTTAGAAAAGAAGGTACAAGGTAATAAAGTTTAGTTATATTTGCGAGTATTACTGTACCAAGTATCCAAATTTGTAACGATAAATGAATAAACAAAAGTAGGCAGTTTTGGGTAGAGCGTGAAAGAAGTATGAATTTCTTTGCTATTTTTCCGGGGTGTTAATAATCAAATGTTATTCGTAATCGTGAGTGGATCCACAAAACAAATTCAGATATACCTAGATGAGTTCCTGAAAAGCCCTGAAACAATTTTAGATGAATGGTGGTGTAGAGAAAATTTTTAAAAGCAACCAGTAATCCGAGGACCTAAACCTAACCCAGTTGGAATGGTGTGATTAACAAAGGACGATGTACATTGGAGCCACGAGTGCATTAACCTTCAGGTAACTTATGCTTTGTTGTTCGATTTTTGATGTTTTGGTGTGTGTTGAATAACTTTATAATTTGTTTACTTAAAATGGACAGTAGTGAATTTGTACAAACAACAAATTTTTAATTTTAAGGTGAAATTTTCTTGTTTAAGTAGAAAGGAGTATTTAGTATTTATGTTCTCGATTATGATGAAAATTTGGGTCTGTTTTTGAGCTCAATTAGACTAACCTGTTTGATTAACGTAAAGGGGTGGGAGCTGCTCCCTTTGTACTCAGACTCAGGTCTGCAAATATTGTTAAATTAATTAGTAGGCATCCTACAAGGACTTTAATTCTGGATGCAAATTAAAATGATGACAAATTTAAACTTGAAATTTTATGATACTGAAATTTATGCTGAAATTTAATTTTGAAATTTTAATGTATTATGAATATTAATGTAAATAGAGTTAACGTTGATGTTTGTGGTAGGAATGTGTTAGTTTTTTTTATGAATGAGAATGAAAGTTTTAACTAGGTGAGCAGCCGAGGCGGAAAGAGTAAAAAGGCGATTATCAGAAGAGAATCACAGCAAATCGTAGCGCCCAAAAGTGAGGCTCGAGTTCAAAATAAAATTTTTGTGATTTTATTCCAGGAAATTGGCGAGGCTTTTTGTACATTACACAGCAAAATATATATATATATATATATATATATATATATATAAATCCCTTAATTAAAGATATGACTCATTATCTAGTATTTTCTAGAAGAATTCTCGAATCCTGGAGAACACGCTGTGCCTCGGGCGTTTGTATGTTTGACGGGTTGCCTAATAGTGCATCACAACAATACTGTTTTTCTTGTGATAGTTCTGAACAGTTTCGTAAAGACTGTCCATGTAGGCGAAAAAATTTGTAATAAATGCAATAGAGTGGGCCATATTCAGGCCGTGTGCGCAAAGAATATAAATTCTAATAAAAGCAAGTAAATTTGGTTACGAGTACATATACTGATAAATTTCACAAAACAAGTTTTTATACAAAATAAGTCTATTAATGCTTTTGTTGACTTGGGGAGTGATTGCTCCATTATACAGAGGGCTAAGGCTGTAGCACTGCGCCTGAATATTGTTAATCGTGGTTTGTTAATGAAAGTGAAAGGACCCTCTTACACCAAATACGTAATGAGTTTAAATTCTGCATTTCTCGGAAACCCAGCGAATTGGGTAAAGCTCCCCCAATTTCTTAAAAGATTGTATTAACTGATACCAAATCGATGACCTGCAGACCTTACAGAGTGGCTATACAAAAAAATAAATCTTAAGGAGTATTACCGATGTTAAAAGCCAACATAATCCGGCAAAAAACGAATGGTCGTAAATTATATTGCTTTGAATAAAATCACAGTTAAAAATATATATTTCCTACACCTTTAATTTAACAACTTATTGATCAACTTTTTAGGCATGCTTACTTTACATTGATTTGATAAAACTCTAGAACATATTAAGCAGCGATATTGGTTTCCAAAAATGCGCAGATTTATTGCTAAACACATCCAATGTTGCTTCCATGTCTATATCATAAACTGCTGGATGGGAAAAGCCGGTTTATTTATATTCAATACCGAATATGTTAAGTCATTTCATACGTTATACGTGGACCATTTGGGTCCAAGGTCCCGGGTTCGAATCCCGACACGGTCCCTTAAAAAATGTTAGGCGAGCATTTCTCACCTAATTGCGCCCTCGTTCGGATGAGAGGTAAAATGGAGGTCTCGTGTGTGAGTGTTGTCACGCACGTTAAAGATCCCTACCTTGCTTGGGACAGCAAGTGTTCGGCAAAATTCAAAATTTTTCAGGTATAGAAAAACTCGCTTCCTGGCCAATATAGTACCTTCGGGTGGAGCATTAAAAAATCACATGTATGGACCATTTGGGTCCTTTTGCTAAAACTACACAGGGCAATTGTTATCTTTTTAACGTGGTGAATGCTTTTACAAAATTTACTTTCCTCAGAGCCGTACCAGAACCAGATATACTAAAACTAGTAATGTTAGCTGAAGATTATATTTGGAAATCCTAATCGTATAATTTCGGATGCAGGTAAAGCTTTTACCTCGAGTGAATTCGATGAATTTTGTGCACAACGACAAATTCGGTCATTCGCAAAACTGTAGCCATGGTTAGAGAAATGATCAAATTGAAAGAACTAACAGAACTCTACTCCATGCACTAGCATCCTGCAATTTCAAAAAGTTCTAGTTCATGGGACTAGGATTTAGTTATTATACAACAAGATGTTAATAGCAAGATACATAAAACTACTAAACACACCTCGACTGCGCTATTGATGACTATACAATTGCGGGTACATAGTGATCTTTGTGACAGTGAACTCAAGAACAACTTAGTAGATGTCACAAAAATTTGAGCGAAGGCTTTACGAAAATGAGATGAAAACAGCATCAATCAAAACGAATATTTTAATAAGAAAAGCTGCGGGGCAGGCACATATGCTGTAGGTGATCTAGTGTTGACTCGTACAGCAAGTCATCCGAATATAACGAGCGCAAAAAGCTACTAACTAAATTCAAAGGCCCTTTTAAAGTAGTTGAAGTCTTCAGTATTGATCGTTATAGGGTATAAGGGGATATGTTACACGTTCGGGGGTTCCTATTGAAGCCGTCGTTTGTTTCGAAAATATGAAGCCTTTTCAGATGTTCATGCTATAGGTACGTAGCAATACTCTACTAGTGCAATCATGGTACGCTCCACATTGCTGAGCAAGGTAGGCTCCACATTGCTGAACATTGTAGTTCTACAATGTTACCCTTTACCTTGGGTTCAGGAAATATTATACATCTAACTTGCCAACTGTCAAGCGTAAGGGTAATTAAACGAGGATTTCCTGTTGAAATAAGAAGCCCGAGGTAAGTTTAGATGGAAAACGGCTTATGAGTAAAGAAACCTCTAAAGGCAATGCGGCTAGTAGAATAATTTGCTCTACATCATGAGCTTAAGTTGGGTTGAACTATGACCAAAAATAAAGTGAGTATGACGCCACCGAATTTTTGAATACAAATAATGACTAACATCAATCCATTTGTATAAGGAGAATGCGGAAACCTACGCCCTATGCCGCTATACAAATATTTTGCATGAATACAATCCTTACGAAATATGTACCCACTTCCACGTTCTAGCTGTTAAAGATGCACTGCTATCCTGTAATTAAACAAAACCAATACTAGCACAGTTTCTGCGTTCTGTTAATTATCGCCATTAAATTTTATAGATATTAAGAACCAAATATGATCTCATTCCAAATAATAATCATAGACATGACCAAAATAAGTTTCTATTCTCTTAGTTTACCAATTAACGAAAATGTCTATTTACAAAAAATTTCTCAACAAGTGCACGTCATTATTAATTTGATTTAGTAGTATTGTTTCCTACATCTTAAAAATATTTTAATCATTTTTCATACTGGTATTTAAAAACTTGCATTTTAAGAATAACTAATGATATACTAACAAGATTCTATTTAGTCTTGAGTAGTACTACGATAGACTTCACATAAATGTATTAATTCATTTAACTTCCTCGTTATTTTTAAGTTTCAATGTAAGCATACATAATCTGACCAGTGAACAACGAATTTTGAATGTCAGTGTATTATTATTAACAACTAATACTATTTAAATTGAAATAATTTAGTTTCCTGGACCTAAATAATTTTTAGTTTTCTTAGCTAGACATTTTAAATTTATTATTTCTAAAAGCTAAACCATTTTTGCATACTGTCCTCTCTGAAATTCAACGGCACTTATCAAAAAAAAAAAATGAAGTCTATGTAAAGTTCTCTTCAAAATCACAAGAATACTATAAGGTCAAACGATGTAACATAACTTGGAAATTTCCAACTTGAACAAAACTTAAAAAACACATTTGATTGGGATCCAGATGTTATCAAGACCTGAACGTCCCTTCAGAACAAACAACATGCCAGATGTTCAATAACATATGGAAATATCTGCGAAGCACTTAAATCATTCCCTGAATTTTATATGAATCTTGAAGCCTTCTTATATCATTACGAATTAGATCGTTATTTAACAAATCACCTACTATGAGCCATGACCAAAAAGCTTATCGTAGGTTAATTTTCTAACTCCAAATTAAGTTCTAAAAATTCTCACATTTTGATATTCAAGTTAAAACCTGTAAATTCCTATCTCTAATTACGTACTTGGTTACACTACAAAAAAGAATTAACAAAATGCCACGAGGTTGATTGATATTCAATGTGTCTCTGATGCTTTATAATCTTAACACCGTGTCTTAAGACATCTATCTGCCGGTATATCATTGCCAGGAATGATCTCTTACACAATGTATTCACTTCTTTCACTTTTTTCTAACGCGGCACCAAGCATAATTGCGCAGGGCCATTGTTCTTATCAGAACTGGACCTAACCAACAGCCAAGGTGAAAGTGCACGTATTTTCAATTTGACAACTGATTGTCAGTTTGACGGTTATAACGATCATTCTAGTTATAGGAGGAGGGAGATCTTACAATCACTCTTATAAGAGTTATTTTTGTCACCGCGCAATTTGAAATGATGCTCCCAGTTTTGAAGCATAAAGTTAGATAAATACAACAAGTAATGAATACAAGAGGTGAACAGATTCGTAAAGTTAATTACAACTTAGAAATTTACAGAGATATAAGGCTTGAACTAACCTTCTATCAAAGTAATAACACAAATATTCTTCAAAATATTGTCTGAAAATAAACTTGTTCGAACAATGCTGAGCACGACTGAATCCGACTTAACACCCAAGTATGTGTCAATATGCTAAGCACAAGATCTTCTAATTGTTGAACATAGAAACTTTAAATTATCGAGTGGAGTGTGTTCCGATAGGCGGGACAGGTGTGATATTGCTCTGCATACTGAGCAAACGTGGTTCAAACATGCTCCATATTTTGCACGGGCTCTATCTATTACAAACATCGTAAAATTTAAGTGTCTACCACCATTAGTGGTAGTTCTTTTTTGTAATGTTCTTTTGTTTTCAGGTCATCCGCGGACGAATGACTGTCAGGATGGCCAAATGTTGTAAATCCCGATCTGCAATCGGAACGGGAATGCAGGGGACAGCGGCAGTCGCCGCACCGGGGTGAGTGGGCAGACAGACACACGGATTCACTCTCAAGCCAGCAGGGCAAGCGTTCTCGAGCATTCTCTGATACTTACAATATTTACTATAATATGCAATTATCAATTTCAGTGTGTAGAATTGCATCTTTGTAAATAAGTAGTGCCATTTCGAATGGACCTGCACCTTGCCGAAGTTCTAGATTACTAGAACAAGTGAAATGGCTTGCGTGTTCTAATGAGCTAAAGAGTCAAACTAAAGGTCCAACCAAAGTAGTAGGATCGTTAGTGAGGAACCAGACGAAGACAGGTCCCCGAAAGAGGACAGCTGCTGTTTAGGTATTTAGATTGGCAGAGACTATAAGGGTCGGTATGGCAGTCTAAGACACGCTACCGCGATGTAAAAGGCAACGGGAAGCCACCACAGTAAAAGATTCCGGAGTTAAAATAGTCCCCCATTCGGATCTCTGGAAGGGGACTACTTTGGAGGATGCGATCAGAAAGTTAAGAATAAGAGTCGGGAACATTTTGCGAGTCGGAGTGTGGAATGTTAGAACTATGAAGCAAGTAGGTAAGCTAGAGAACCTAAAAATCGAAATGAATAGGTTTCACTACACATAGTAGAGATCACCGAAGTTCGGTGGCCCGAGGCGGAAGATTTTTGAAGTGGAGACTTCAGGGTAATTCATACAGGAGCAGAGAAAGGAAATTTGGGTGTGGGGATAGTTATGCGGAAAAAGATAGGATACTGTGTAGAAAATTACTTACAAAAGAACGAAAGAGTACTCATGGTTAGATTTGAATCTAAGCCGGTAAACACGGTAATAATACAAGTATACATGCCCACCTCTAGCTACACTGACAAAGAGGTAGAAGCGATCTACAAAGATATAGAAGACATATTAAGACACGTAAAAGGACATGAAAATTTAATAATTATGGGGATTCTAATGCAGTGATAGGTGAGGGTAGGGAAGGAGCGGTAGTAGGTTTATTTGGTTTAGGCACTAGAAACGACAGAGGAAATAGGCTGGTAGAATCTTGCGACAAGAACAATTTAATCATTACAAACACATTATTTCAACATCATGCTAGAAGACGGTATACGTGGAAGATGCCAGGAGATATAGGAAGATTGCTACATTTTTCCTGGCCAGCCTCACACATGGGTGCTAGTGAAACGATATTTTCTTATCCCTCTATATTTACACCAGCTCCACGAAGTCTTCCGACGTAGCAAGATATCAAATAGATTACATTCTTGTTCGACGATTTAGGAATCAAGTAAAAAACTGCAGAAGCTACCCAGAAGCAGATATAGACACTGACCACAACATCGTAATTATGAAGGCCGCACTTAAATTTAAAAATTTGAAAAAAAGAATCGGAAAAAGGCACTTGGACCTAAAGAAAATAAAAGATAAAGATATTCAAAAAATATTCGAAAAACGGTCAAATGAATTACTCAAAGATATCGGGAAAATATCTGATACTAAGTAAATAGAAATAGAATGGAATAACATTAAATCTAGCCTCGACATGGCGGCCAGAGATATTCTGGGGTATACACAAAAAGAAAATAAGAAACCATGGATAACAAAGGATATTCTGAATTTAATAGAAAAAAGACGAAAATACAAAAATAAATCAGACGAAACAGGAAAACAGAGATACAAGGCCATAAAATGGGAAATTTTTCGCAAATGCAGGAAAGCTACAGAACAATGGATTGATGAAAAATGCAAAGAAGTACAAACTAAGATGGAAGTAGGAAAGAGAGATGAAGCATACAAACTAATTAGAATGAATTTTAGGAATATAAAACCGTATAGCAAAAATATAAGGGACGCGGGAGGAAACGTCGTTATAGAAAATGTAGAGAACGTGGGTAGATGGCAAGAATATATAGAGAATTTATATGCAGGAGAAGAACTAACTGCATTAGAATAGGAATTAGACATTGAAAATGATGACTTGGGATATCCTATACTTAGGGATGAATTTAAGTTAGCATTAAAGGGTCTGAAAAATGGTAAGGCGCCGGGTACAGATAAGGTGCAAGCAGAAACTTTAAAAGCCGCTGGTCCAGCAGTAACAGAACGTCTCTTCCAACTTGTAAGCTATATGTATGCGACAGGCGGTAAAAAAATAGGAGAGATAGGATGATAGGCCACATACTACGGCATGAGGGAATAGTGCGGAATATACTAGAAGCAGAAATAGGCAAAAAGAGAAGAAGAGGTAGACCTAGGTTAGACTACTGCACACAGATAGTGAAAGATGTAGACTGTAGGAGTTTCAGGGAAATGTGTAGGCTAGCTGAGAATAGAAATCAATGGAGGTACGCATCCAACCAGTCCCAAGATGGATAAATTAATGACGAAGAAAGTAACTGCACTTAAACATGATGATTATTATAAGCAACTAGAAGTATTGGGTGGGCAATACTCTCGAATAATGGTAATTGAAAGCATTTTCAAAACTATTATTTCGGCAAATGTCTAAGTGGTGGGGGATCTTGGCACCCACAGACTGCTTAACCCCCTTCAATGAATCTCGGTGAAATAGGGCATAAAATTAGAAAACAATAGAAGGGGAACTGAGCTGTATAGCTGTGTGAGAATTTTAGGGAACTATGTAGGTTAGTTTAGAAAACAAATAAGTGCACGTACGTGTTCAACCAGTTTTGAAACGGAAAACCCAATGACGAAAAAATAGGCGCAGATAAATCTGATGATTATTATAAGCAACTACAGGTGGTGGTTGTGAAATATCTGCAACTAATGTTGACTGTGCGAAAAGATATATTGGAAAAAATATTAAATCAGTAAATGTTCAGTGCTGGGGGAACTTGGCAGCCACAGGCTGCTTACCCCCCTTCACAACCACTGAATGTCGGAGAAATAGGGTATATAATTGTAAAACAATAGAAGGGGACCGAATTGCTCTAACAAGAAAGAACAGCGCCTATGATGAAAGACAACAAACATAGAACAAAAAGTTGTTGAAAGCATATGTGTGGAGCACAGCACAGACAGTATGCCTATGAAATACGGGTAGTCTAAAAAGCAGACAGAAGAACAGTAGCAGTCTTTGAAATGCCGTGCTTCAGATGTATGAGGATGGACAGACAAAGATAATAACAAATAGGTTATAAAAATGTAGGGGAACAAGGATATCTTTGGAAAAAAATATAGAAGAAATAGAAGGGCAGAATACGTTCTAAGGCATTTTTGGGGAATATTATGAGATATATGCAGAGATAGGAGAAAAGAGGTGGAAGTAGACCTAGATTAGATAGTGATAGATGCAGACTGTGCAAATTTCATGGAAATCTGTAGGTTATTTTAGAATAGGAAACAATGATGGTACGCGTCTAATCAGTTTCAGAACCGAAGACCTAATGATGATGATGATAAAATAAGTAGTGGTAAATAAATAGGTTGTTTAAATAATTGCACATTGGCAAACTGCTGTCCAAGACAACAACATAGATAAAACAAGTAAATAAAATGGAAGTTTATTCGCTTATTAAACAAAAATAAAACCTTTAGAAAATTAATAATAAAACAGAAGAGGGGTTGTAGACTGCCCTCTTTTATTCTAGTAATTTCTACTCACCACCTCAACAGCTTTTAAAATGGTCCACTTATCAAAAGCCATCATTCCAGTTTAGCACGACATAGTGATTATGCAGTCCAGACACTGAAACCAAAAGACACAATAAACACTAATTACATGAAGTAGTTTTTTAAGCAGTTAATACACTAAAGTCATTCACGTACGCTAGAGAAAGTCAGTAGATGTTTATTAGTGAGTAATTTGTTTTTTACTGGACTTCATGCCCGCTTATTTAACTAAGAATATTAATTCTGAAGTAAAACCTTGAGGGAAGTGAACTCTGAAAAACACACTTCAACAATTACACATTTGTTATTTATTTAAATATTAATGTGAGACTAATTGCATAAGAGTTCTTGAAAATGGTGGACAAATGTATACGTTGTATTATTTCTAAAATGGGAAATTGTTTGAAATTCATAAAAAGATATAATTATCTCATTCAACATCCAAGGTGAAGTAAATACATGACGCTAATTTACTAAACAATGCGATTCTGTAAAAAAAATTATAATGGCAAATTACTTTAACATATTTTATTTATTTTCTTTTATAGCGGTATGAGGATTTACTTTTGATGATGACCCCGATGTTGGAATGAAAATAAAATACTAAATTTTTGATACGAGCGATTTTTGTCCACTAAAATATGCTTGCTAAAACAAACAGATGAAATAAAATCTATAAAGTTTGTTATTTTGTAATAGAAACAGTTTTTATGATAATTTAACATCGAGAATTGTATAAATGTATACAGAAATTTGCAAATATGCTGAGTTGGATGTATAGACCACAATGGTTCTCAAACTTATGCTCATAGTGTATCAAACTACTTTTATATACCAGTTCGGCCGAAAAACATGTGTTTTTGTGTGAACAACGGGTTAACTGCGAGATGTGTATCTTGTGTTAGTTATTGAAAACAATAATAAAAAGTATTTGCAGTGCCACGAATTGAATAAAAAATTAGTGGTTAGTCTATACTTTATTTAGTCTATACCAGACGATATTTGAATGCACAATTGCTCGTGCAAACAAAAAAGGTGTCTTATTTATTGTATCCGTCTTCAGGCAGACCTAGGTAGGCGGTTATATATTTTTTTGAATATTCCTTATGATACTGTAATAGTAATTACGAAATATATACAATATTCAGGAATGGACGCTTATTCCTTTTGTACTAAAGCGACCTCATATCGGTCTAGCGATAAGAATGGATGATTGACAGGGATTGCAATATAATAGGGTTGTTCTCAAAAGATTTGACAACGCACATTCTAGATATCTTTCCATTTCTTCGTGTATAAATGTGAAACCCGTTGCGACAATTTTGTTTTAGTTTGAACTCAGTCCTAATAAACGTACGATGTGCATAAAATTCGCTTACGTGATTTAAATGTGTCAGATAAATAAATGACCAGAAAAATTAATGTTATTGTAATTTATAATTACTTTTTGGCAAATATTTTACTGAGGGTGGCTTTTAATTAGGATGACATTGAGCCAAACTGTGTTGCCAAAAAGAATTATTAATGCTCGCGGACTAGTCTCGGGGTGTATCCCAGCGGAGGCATGAGATGGGGGAATTTTTTTCTATCATTGAACCTGGCTTTGTACAATTTAGGACGCCACTACGTCAATTACATAAACAGAAAATAATCTTCTTAAGGAAAGACGCAGATAAACCTTAAGGGAATTTACTTATGCCTGAAGATAGATATTCAAAAACATAACTTTATTTCTTTTACATTTAATCATTGCAACCAGAAGTGGATAAATCACTGTTTCTCTTGTTAGATTTCCAGAAATAAAACTATTACAATAGTTTGCAGATATGTAGTAAAATTATTTGCTGTTTTTTTATATACAAAATTATAAAGACAAAATCATAAATATAATAGCATGAAGTGGAATGGTCTTAGTAAGGTTAAGTTGACAAATTAGCAGTTGTTAATGGGTGAGGCCTATCATAAAAAAATAATATTTCATTACATTAAGCGAATGCTTGAAGCAAAGATCTTTGTTTTTGGCTCACAAGGTTTGTTATAGATCAAACTTGAATCTTTATAACATCTGAGTAGCTTTTCAATAAAAGCCAAGGATTATCTTATCAAACAACTTGTTTGCAGAACATACGTTTGACTTGTTTAAGTAAACATGTAACTCCAGATGTATATCTGGCAGATGTTAAAATAAATTGTGCCCTAAACGATTATTTAAAATTAACGAATAATAACAAAAAAATCTAGCCAAAATATCTGACATATTCTAAATAAAGTGTAATTTATTTTAACAGGAAAGCTCTTGAATTCAATATTCAAAAATATACTAAAACTATTTTAAATCGTTAGGCAAATTATCTTATATGTACTAAATGAAGCATAATTTATTTTAATAAGAAAGCTTTTATATCTTTAGTATTTGAAAATATGCTAAAAATTTTAAATCGTTTAACAAGAAAGCATTTATATATTTAATAATCGGAAATGTATTGAAATTTTAAATCGTATAAATAATTATTTATCTTCCAAGTCGACAACGTTTCACGATGGATTTGCTTCTCGCTTGGATTGATGTTTGTTACTAAAAAAGCGTACTCACCGTAGGAAAGGTGCTTACAAAAATTTACAACACCTGCGGGATTGCAGCCACGTGCCAATGCCGCCACATTATGAACGGACAGGATGTTATTCTCAAAGCTTGACCCACTTCCATATACTCCAAAACTACATAAATCAATTCCTGAAATCCATTATGAATTTTTTAAAGGTGAAACTGCTTGCTAAAAATTCAAACAAATTAATGGTGATTAAGACGCCATATTGTCACGCTTATGAACCGTTCTACAAATCTTGCGCCCACTTCGCTGCTTGGTTTCAACAATAATTTTTTCTCATCACGGACCAGGCAACATGCCTTTCCCAAGAATTGAATTTTTTCCATTCAACATGGTAAGGAAATTTTCCTACCACGTTTTTAAACTAATGCGTCTTATCTGACTACATGCTGGTACAAGAATAAAATGTAAGTACATCGGGCAAGCGACTTGAGCTTCACGTGCATGACTGAACGGATCGATAATTACGTCGACTAACATTATTACGCTTTGATCGTGGCATTCCACATAACATATAGCAACTTTGAAATTGCCTATATGTAAACCGTTACACTATGATAGTGTTTAATTCGTCGTATTTAGAAAATTATATTAGTGCATACAAGTAGTAATTAAGCTAGTGTTAATGTAAACAAGACCCTGTAAATATTCGTTATTATGAAGAATAATTATTAAACATATATTTATTGCAATTAAAGGACAAAGGGCAATTAGAGAATTTGTTATACTGGCAGTCAGTTGTGGGGTAGCAGCGAAAAAGACATTTGAACAATTTCCTTTTGCATGCCTATCACTTGTAGTAAAGAACAGAAATGGAGAGGGAAATTCTTTTCTTTTTAAAGAACATCAAGCCAGCCGTACAAGCACACGTAGAGAAACAGGACCTAAATTTCTGCAAGCCTGGCAGCTATATTAAATTAGAAACGCAAACGCCGTTGATAAATTGAAAAAGAAGTTTATTCAAAAAGTTATACAAACCGCAGAAAAATTAGATCGGAACATAAAAACGGTTAAACAAAAATTAACTGAAAATTATGACCAGTTGATAGAAGGGTTAATACAGAAAACTACAAAATCCGCGGAGAAGCTGGAAGTCAAATTTTTCAGCGGTTTACAACGACTTGAAGCGGAGTTTTCAGAAAAGTTATTAGAAAACTCGTATAAAGGGAAGAAAAGAAGTTAAAGAAGGAAGAACAGATTAATTAGAAATTAAGAATGCCGAGGAAAACAAACCAGCGCCAACAAAGTTCAAAGTAAAACCACCTACTTTAGATGGAAAGTCGCCATAGGCGACGTATTTCAAACAACTTGAGGCTGCCGTAACAGTTAGAGGTTGGAATTACTAAAGAAGGTAACTGCGTTGATAGTCGCACTACGGGACAAAGCTTTGAGTATCTAACAAACTATACCGGACTAGGAGCAAAGAAACTACAGGGCTTATCATCAAGGTTCGAAATGAAGCGTAGTGATTTTCATTTGAAACAAGTACTACGCCCAAGTAAAGAATCGTTACCTAAAAGTCAACAAAAATTTGCAGGAGTTCTAAGCGGATATTGCCCGCCTAGTGAAACTAGCTATCCATCCAACAGCACCGGACAGTTTCTTGGAACAACTAGTAGTACAGATCTTTGTAGACGGAATACGGGCTGTGAAAAGCCAGCAAGCTGTATAGCTGATCCGACTAAAGATCATGGATGATGCGTTGGCTCATGCTTTGGAGTTTGAATCGGCAACTCAAGCATCGCATTCTAGTAGTGGTAAAGTTAGATGCTCTGTGGAAAAACAGGCACAAGAGAACATAGAGGAATTGATTCGACTGGTTCCTCGTGACCAGCGATCAAAGTGGAAAGGATCACAATGCTGGAATTGTGCTGAACTTGAGCATATCCAGCGGCAATGCAAGCAACCCAAGAGAAAATAATACAAGCCAATAAAGCAGGGGGAGGGAGGTTGGCGATGAAGTACAAAAGTCAACCAGTACGGATTCTTCCCCGGGGAGCATCATCCGCATTGCGTAAACTAGGTCTGAGGACAGTATTTATGTATATAGACAGTATAACGATAAGATTATTAAGTTTGCAGTTGATACTGACGCCACTAAAACAATTGTGAACCTTGTCATAAAATGCAACTGTGATAAACTGACATCTGCAACAGCGAATCTTCGAAAAATGCCCGACGAAGGCATTCGGAAGCACGGAATTTTACACGTAAAGATCGAGATTGGTAGCAAAATATTCGGCACGAACGCAAGTAATGCTGCCATGGAAGTGAGTTATCTCAAATACAGGACGGACAACAAAAAGTGACTGCTTATTTCAACAAAGTGCTCTCGAAACAGGAAAGAAGCTACTGTGTTACGAGGAAAGAACTGTTGGCCGTAGCAAAATTGGTAGAGCACCCTTATAAGCATCTCTATGGTCGAAAGTTCTACCTGAGAGCAGATCACGCAGCGCTAAAGTCTGAAACAAAAGCGTATAATTATAACGCAGTTCTTGCGAGAAACTCAATTTGCATCACTTTGTAATCTCTGCAAAAATTATAAATATACACTTTAACGCGACAGTAATTGATGAGACAATTACCCAGCAGAACTCTTCAATGTAGTTATAGCGCTTGATAATTACACATAAAATATCGTAAAAGATAAGCAATTTTTTAAATAACTCTATACAAACTAGACTTAGAAAAATCATTAATTTAATATAACGTCAATAAACTTTGATATGAAACTCTACCTCGAGTCAATTCCTCTATATGAAGGAAACTAAGCACTATTACGTATCTTCATCACCGTGTGCGAAATATTTTTAAAATCTTTTTATAGACCCGGCGACAACGAACGCAACGTTTTACTTTTACGCCTGACAATTAGTAAACTAACCGGCAGAGCATTAACCTTTATTGCCGGCCGAAATGATTTCATCGAATGGGACGATTTCAAACGTATATTGATTGCATATTTCAGCGATCAAAGAAATATCAAATGTCTTTTCCGCGATTTAATAAATCTAAGAATGGCAACTGACCAATTACTCTATCAATTCGGTATGAAATGTCAGGACGTACAAAGTTTTATCTTGACCAAATTAAAAATTGAATAACCCGACCAAAACATACGATTATTGAAGACGAAGAAGTACGACGAAATGGCTTTAGACACATACATCAATGCCTTACCTGAACGCTTATCAGACAAAATAAGATTCCAACATCCCCAAAATTTAGAAGACGCAATGAACATGATTGTAGAGGAAGAAAACGTTATGTACTACAGAAATAGACTATATAGCCCTAATGCAAATAAAAATTACGCACCGACGAAAACAATACAAGCCGCTAGACAAATATCCACACAACCGAAATTTACACCATTTAACACACAAATGACTCAACCACGAATTAACAACCCAAACTTTAATAACACAAATTTCCACAATCAATTTAGACAATTTCCAAGACCAAATTCAAATTTTACAAAACCCACATTTACACCAAGGTTTAATCAAAACGTAAATCAACCAAGACAAACATTCAGCGCAAACCCCAACAGAAACACACCGATGACGAATAACAATAACAATACGACAGTTACTACAAACCAACTCCTATGGATACTTCATCTGGCAACACTAGACAAAATACTAAAATATCGCAAATCAAACCAAACTATAACCAAAAACGAAACTTCACTTCCGAAGAATTATTCCACCAAGAAATAGGACGCGAATACTAACGCCACTTCGAGTAGAGACGATGAAGCAAACTACGAATGCCACAACCCTTACGAAAATTACGAAGACGACGAGGAAAATGCGTGCTCAAGTTTTCAGTTAGACCGATTCAAATACGACCAAACGTAATTAATTTAAATAACAACAATCAACAATTTTTACCTTATATAGAAATACGTCATGCAGAACTCAAATTACTAATCGACACAGGATCGTCAAAAACTTTAATTAGCCCCAAGATTTTGTAGAAAGAGAACCGTTTAAAATCAAAACAGCACACAAAACGACATTACACCAATTTATAGCAAACATACCCCTACCTTTTAACGTAGAAGTGAAACATAAATTGTGCATCTTTAAATTTAACGACAAATACGACGGATTAATAGGCATAGATCTTCTAAGAAAATTATGAGCAAACATTGACATAAAAAACCGATTATTAAGAACGAAACACTGACAAATTCCCATTAAATTCCAAAACAGTAATATTCAAACCAATCAAAAATACATGATCGAACACCCAGGACAGAAAAACAAATAACAATTTTGATTAATTCAAACGACGACGTAGGAATTATAAACCACATGCCATTTCAACCCGCAGTAGAAACACCCACAGCATTAGTACAAATAAAAGACAATTACGCCACTACAACAATTTTAAACTCAAACGATTACCCCCATAGAACTATTATTGACAAATCCCCTAGACGTAGAAGAAGTAAACTTTAGCGAAATTGAAATCGACGAAGACTCAGAAAACAATTCCAACCCTACAAAACACGACATAATGTTAAAAAAAACTTAATTAACATTCGTTTTAATAACGACATTAACGGCGAAGAGGAGAGAGGAGAGTACAAAAAATTAAATGTAGCCTTACAAATCACTCCATATTAGAATACCCTGATTTATATTAACAACCGACGCATCTAACGTTGCATTAGATGCAGTATTGAGCCAAGGAAATGTAGGTAGCGATAAACCAATCAGCTACGCATCTACAACATTGAAAGAAACGGAACAAAAGTACAGTACAATTGAGAAAGAATTATTAGCAATAATTTTGGGCAACAAAATATTTTAGGCCATTTGTTTATGGAAGAAAATTCTACATATACACCGGCCATAGACCATTGGCTATGCAAACTTAAAGAACCGAATTCAAAATTACAGAGATGGAGGATTAGATTAGAAGAATATGACTATAAAATTATATATAAAAAGGAATGTATAACAATAACGCAGATGCACTAAGCAGAATACAACTCAACGCGATAGAAACAGATAAAGTAGACGAAAGAGAGATAAGAGAATACCCAGAAGAAATAGACACTATACACTCAACACACAACGAAGAATCAAAAACCGCAATTAAAATTTTAAATGAAGCGATAGACACAAAACCAAATCAATTCATAGTTACCCAAGTTTTAACCAACCCCAATCTAGTAAAATATGAAAAAACAGATAACAAGAAAATATATCAAATTCAAATAACGAAAGACGAAAACGAAGAGCAAATAATTAAAATTTTGAAAGAATATAGCCCAAAGAAAAACGTTTTTACTTTTATTTCACCGCAGAACATTTATACAAAAATTTTTTAGAATATTATATTAAATTATTTAATAATTCAGGACCTGAGATTATCAGATGTACACCTAAATTAATAACTTTAGATGATCCAGACGAAATAAATGACGTAATAAGAAACCAACACGAAGAAAAATCAACCATCGTGGAATCAACAGAACATTAAAACAACTCATAAGGAGATATTACTTCAAGAACATGAAAGAATTAACCACGGATTTTATTAACCAATGTGAATTATGCGACAAAGCAAAACACGACAGGTCACCCTCAAAAGTACCCTTAATGTTAACTAAAACACCCGATAAACCTTTTCAAAAATTACATGCAGACACTCTAGTAGTAGAAGCCCAAAACTTTTTAACAATCGTAGACGCATTCACCAAAGTAGGCCAAGCGATACCCATCACTTCAAAGAATAGTATCGATGTAACCCAAGGATTCTTACAATATTTTATATTTCAATCACTAACTTTAGACAATTGCAGCGAATTTAGAAATGAAACAATACAAAATACCCTAGAACTCCACAAAATAAAAATTCAATTTATAACAAAGAATCACCCGGAATTAAATGGATTACTTGAAAGATTACACATAACCTTATTAGAACAAATTAGACTGTTAAGATTAGCTCATAAGAAAGAGCATATCACTAATTTAATGTCATACGCACTAATTGCATACAACAACACGATCCACTCATCCACTAATTTTACACCCCTCGAATTAACAATAGGACACGTAATCCTTACGATATACACTACAATAAAGAAGTATACCAACAGTATGCTAAAGACCATAAAGAAAAATTAAAAATTACGTATAATAATGTCAAAAGAACGTATTACAACAACTCGCAATAAGAACGCCGATATAAATAAATTTTCAGTAGGACAAACAGTGTACGAAAGAAATTTTAAAGGTAAGAGACACAAAACGGCCTCCAAAAATTTAGGTCCGTTTAAAATCAAAAAGATATCAGATAAAAATGCAACAGTAGTAGATAACGAAAAAATCGTAAAATATATTCACTTAAAGAATTTAAAACAGCCTGTAATTTCAGATAGATAGCCATCACCCTTGCCGTCAACCCCCACCCAGGTAGAACGGACGACACAGTAGTAGAAGACATTAAAAGCAACCCCGGTATACTACCAGTAAAATTAAGAAGTATGCAAAACATAATAGATTACTGGACATTCGCATAGAAATTTGATTTAACCGAATTAAAACAAGAATTTTATATAATTAGAGAGAATTACTACAGAGTGAAACATCAATAGACACAGCCAAATTCGGAAAAGAATATGCGATAGAAATGCTTAATTATAACAGTATAATGGAAAACATCTTAAAGAACATAGAAGACAAATTTAATAGATTAATACCAACAGATCAAATCACAAGACGAAAAAAGGATTTATTAACGGATTAGGTAATATTGTAAAAGCTATCACAGGCAACTTTGACAACCAAGATGCAAAACGATACGATAACGCACTACAACACTTAATTGAAACCAAAATGACATAAAAACCATTGTTAGAAATCAAATATCTTTAATGATACACTAAGAAAGCTAGTAAAAAATCAAGACAGTATAACAAACAGAATATTAGCTCTTGAAAGTAACATGCAAACCACAATGCTAGGAATGCGAGATCTAATAAGATTTAACACGATATTTAATCAAACGATATCAACCCTTACTGTAATTCAACAAATTTTATCCACATTAGAAAACGCTGTAACATTTGCTAAACTGAACACTTTATACGCTAGTATCATAGAACCAATTGATTTATTAAATAAATTACTACGAATCAGATCACTTTTAGTAAACTACCCTTTGAAGTAACAGAATCTAATATACTTATATTTGAAAAAATGGCAATAGTAAAAGGTTATGTAAAGAACCATAAAATTAAGTTTTTAATAGAAATCTCCATTGTAGAGAGTAACATTTATAATTATTATCACTTATTTGCTTGCCCCATGAAAGTTACTAGCAAGTATCAAGTTATTATCCATAAAACCAAGTTCCTTTCCCTGAATGAACTTAGGTATGGCCCCATGAATGAAAAATGCAAGGAAGTAGCATCGAGTCAATATTTTTGTCAATCATTAACGACAACAGCTATTCAAATAGATAGCCCTTGTGAAGTAAAATTGTTGAGATTCTCTAATCACTATGAGAATTGTGATCCAAAACTAGTACAAATTACGAATATGAAAATTCAAAATGTTACGGACAACAAATGGATTGCTGTAGTTCCGCAAGAAGTAATAGCAACCGCCCATTGCAACCAAGACGAAAAGAATTTAGCATTAATTGGAAGTAAAGTAATCACCATAAAAGAAGATTGCTAATTAAAATAAAACAACGAAATTATTCGAGTATACCAAGACCCAACAGTAACGAAGAAATTCGCAAATTTAAATGAACTACAGTTCAAAATTACACATCCCAAAGACGACAAAATCAGCAAGAAACCAATGCAACTAGAGCATCTAGACATAGACGTAAAGTTAATGGACAGTTACGAGGAACAATTAAGTAAATTAAAAGTGCCAAAATTACATTATGACAACATAAGTGTTTGGACAATTTTATTAATTATTGTAATTATTTTATTAACTGTATATGTAGTGTACAAAATGTTTCTTAGATATATAAGCAAAGAAACAAATTTTAGTCATAAGAAACAAGAAACAAAAATAAATAAAGAAATAATAATTGAACCCTTACGGCCAATGAGTTTTAAAAATTAAGTAAAACCTTTAATTTTCATATACGTCGGGAGGAGTTACATATCCTCCAAATTAGGATATATAGGTAACCAAATAGAATTTTTAATATTAGGTTAGATTGTCACAATATATAACTGAAAGACATATTACAAAAGGTTAATGGAAGTTCATAAACCAGACATGAGAGCGGATATGAATACTTTGTATTCCTGACGTAACATGACACTGCAGGTGCAGGTCACAATAGATTATATTAGGATTAAGATTACTAAGAAGTAATACTTTGTATTGAATAAAGAAACAGCAGACATGAGATCTGCAGTTCGCATAAGCAACGTGAGGGGCAGGGATAGCATAATTACCCACAGGAGCCCAAAATGGCCAGTCAGTCTCGAGCTCCACAACTTTAACATTGTTGGTGTTCAAGTTACCCAATTTAGTTTAATTAATTAATTAGTGAAAAGTAACTTTGATTATTTTCAATTGTTAAAACGTTAATGAGTATAACGTAACCACTTATTAAATTCCATTGTAATTTCTGTATAAATTAAAATACACTTGATAGGAGTGTAAATTTGGAAATAAAGTCTTTTTTAAAAGAAGCTCCCAAAGGCCCAAAACCTATCTCGCTCTGTACAAAAGGAACTACAAGAAGAAAATATAAAAATCTAGGTTATAAAATGAACATTAAATTAGATAAGTTAAAAACAATTCCGAATAGAAATAATGAAATAGTTGTATTTTGTGTGTAGAAATGTATCTATTATATTATGTATTTTATATTGTCTAAATAAAAATTAAAATTTGAAGTTGCTTATTAAGTAATGTTTTGCGGTGTGATGTTGCATTTTATGCATCGACAAGTACTGTAAGACTATTACAAAATATGTAATTATATTAATTCAAATAATTGGAAGTAATTGACTTCTGTGGGGGTACGCCATCTTTATAAATTTGTAGGTCTTAGGTATGGATTAGTCTAAGGTTAGATTAATTGTAAATTTGAACTTCCACGAAAATTTGCGTCTATCCAATGCTTTACAGGCTAAGAAAATATTTATAGATAAAAAAGTAGACGCTTAGGGTTGTAACTCGATAAGGTTGGTCCTAGATCAAAAATTATATCCGATTGGAACTTTCAAGACAACTTGCACACATACGATTTTTTACATGCTAAGAAAATATTTATAAATAAAAAGCAATCGTTTGGGGGGTTGTAAAATTGTTAGGGGTTGGTAGTAAATTAAAAATAAGGTCTGATTGGAACTTTCAAGAAAATTTGAGCCCGTTCAATGCTTTACGCGCTAAAAAGTGTTTATAAATAAAAAGTAAACGTTTATGGGTTGTAAGACTGTCAAAGGTTGGTCCTAGATTAAAAGTAATGTCATATTGGGTCTTCTAAGGAAATTTATAAGTAAGTTGTTCACGGTAAAAAGACACAAGAAACGGACTAACATAAACTTTGATTAACTAATTTTTAATTTATAGAATGATTACATAGTCGCTCCTGCATTGTGAATGTGAGTTTTGCAACGTGGTGTTGATAATAATTTACTGGATAATCATAAGTAATAACAGCAAATGAAAAGTCTATTCTTCACAATAGCATAAAAAAAAATTACGAAAACAGAAAACTGTACCTTGAGCTATTGGCTTTGTGCTGGTATCATCTTGTGGATGGAAAATGCGGCTACATTTCTTTATGGGCTGGATGCTGGAACCACCAACTTAACTCGTACTAGCACAGACAGCATTGTAAAAGTGCGACTTGACAACATGTCTCTTTGGTAAGATATTGTATCCAATCTCTATTTCAAAGCACGGTCTCTATTTTATAGGGCCAGAATCATGTATGGGGGTAGGTATTTGGCTTTCAAAGATATCTCCGAAGAATCAAGTGTGCAAAATTCCCAGACAACGGCTGTCGAAATACAAACTGTAACAGCTTTCCAACAAGCAGATGACGTAATTAACAAAGAATTTTTAGACAAAGGAAAACAATCTTATTACTTTAAAACATCTTAACAGCTGCAGAGTAACAGTGTAAACTTATAGATAACAAACCCATTGTAAGCAGATGTAGGCAGGTGGTAAGTGGCCTTATCTTTTAGAAGAAAACTGTGAATTTACGTGCAACTTTTAATTAAAATGTAGTCACTGCAGGTGGTAGGAAATATTGCAACTACTTTGTAACGTAACGTTTCCTAAGCAGCTGATTGATTTTATAAGGCAAAATATTATAGTATAATTACTTGAGAAATTTTATTAAATAACACTAACTTCAAACGGCAGGAAATCGAGCTTGTTGAACAATTTTAGAGTGTTTTAAATATGAATGCAAGAAAATTATTTGCAGGATTTTGAACGTAACAAAATTCAATTCCCAAGTTTTTTTAAAGAGTTATTTCTTTCAGAAATTGCAATCGAAACTTTTTATTTACCCAAGGTTTATATTTTTAAAAATATTTTGAAAACTGAACTAGAGTTTCAGAAAATTAACTTTTCTATGCCTTCCTTAATTTAAATAACAACAAACATAATCTCAATATCATTTTCCATGCACGTTATGATTTTAAATTAACTAATTATTTCAATTTGGTATAAACAATATGCATTATTCGCTTTGTTATGACATACATGGAAACCAATTATATTTTTATGTCTTGCTTAAAATGATATTTACCTTGACGTTTTAGGTTTTTGCTTCTTAGAATCGAGGCAATAATCTATAAAGTACCTTCCTAATTGTCCTTCACAATCTAAACAATAGTACCACTTATTCACTGCTTTTACTAGACTTTGAAACAGTGTCATCAATTGCAGGCGCGATACTGTCCACACTTTTCAGATAGCAAAAGTATGTTGCATGTCGGTACCACTTAATGCTGCCCTTCCACATGTTTGTTTATTTTACCCATTAAGTGTCACTGTTCTGTAATTGATTGAATAGAACAAACCATTATATATAAAATGTAGGGACAAGCTTGGACTACTTACAACACAAGAAGATATTTATGGTGCTTTGTAAGAATGTGCGTTTTTACATAAATCGTACTTGTAAAAATATTACACACGGATGATACATTACAATTGGAGATAGAAAATTAACCTTTGTACTACTTTTAATTTTGCAACATATTTATAAACATCTAGAAACTGGGATGATTTGTTTTTAAATTTTAACATATTTATTTGTGAAGAAATTAATATAAAAAAAATTCCAAATATACTATTTTCCCCCAATAGCATAATAGTTACATTTGCTGCCAGTAAGCATATATTTATGAATGGAATGAATCCAAACATTCTGTATAAACTTTTGAAAGCGAAGCACGTTTTTTTGGAACAATTTTTATCATGGCATCGTGGAGGAGTTTTAAAGTCTGCTAACTTTATAAACCGTAAGGATATTTTTCATAGGTATTGTGAAATTTTAAAGCTTTTTCACTAAATCAAATTAACGAATTCATACACTAAACGTAGTAATTGTCAGAAAAAATTACCGGCTGCATTTGAAACGCGAAATAGTAGCTTGATTGATACTGCCTTTAAACACACACTAGACTTAGAGTTTTTGAGTCTATAATTGAAAACAAAAATTTTATATGAGACCATGGATCTGTTAATGTGTGCGTACCTTAAGGTAATTTAATTTATATTTTTTACAAAAATGATTGTAGACACTGAGTGATGTAATAAAAAGATTCAAAACTTTAAGCAGTTTGTTCAAAATTTAAAAAAATATTTTAGTAACCGATATCGAAATTTACAACAGACAATCACAGACAACTAAGAGATGATAAAGAAACGTCTTGTGCACGATTATTTTATAAAATTCTGGACCTTGTTTTAAAGTAGAGTAGTGATTTAAAAAAACGCCAAATTTGAAACTTGTGTCTTTTTTCCTAGATGGAAATTTTAACAATCCATTGAAGGGGTTAAATACAGAAGTTTTCCCCTTATAAAAATTTTATCAGTGACATTAATCTTGGCATTTAATTCAAGTCTGTAATTATTTTGAGTTTTAGTTTATGTATTTAATTTTATATTCTATATAATATTATTTATTATGAATCATTCTCAATAGGGAGTATTGGTATGTTCAATTTTCATACTACTAATTTTCCTGCAGAATTGTAAATAAGTGCTTGAATTCGTATTTTTGGCTACTATAAATTCGTAATACTTCTAAACTAGGCAACACACTTTACTTCGCGTTCTTTCACTATTGAAATCTGGCTTTTATCAATCCACATTTGGTTACTCATTAATAAAACAAGTCCTATATCTAACACCTGTTTGCATTCAAGTTTAAAAGAGGGCTGTTATCCAAAATTGAAGAAAGGTCATTATTGGCATCGTTTTACTTTCTTTTGCGTTTTAGAAACGAATATACAATTATTCTTTAATAACATTTTCTAAAAATTTCAAAAGAGCAAATTACATAAATACTTTTTCTATAAATTCCTCTTGGTGTAACTATGATATGTATGGATTGTTGCGCACGCGACGTCTACGCTTTCCCGTAGCAGGAGGTCTAGATAAGCATGTGAGGAAAAGAAAGCTGAAAAAGTTGAAACACGGTTTTGAAAAAACAAGTTGGGTGTTGGAGCGTCAGTTTTGAAATTTATATTGGTGACATTTATTGGAAAACACAAAGATTTTATAATATTTTCTTGTTGATTTAATGTTAGATGTACCTGGTTTGGAAATAAACGAATATTGTACAACAGTACTAACACAAGTTTGTGTCCATTTAGCAATACCAAAATATTACAAACTTTGAATTTAATTCTGCTGTCACCGTTATAATTTACAAAATCTTTTATTTAGAATTTGATTGGTCTAAAGTGAAAATTTAAATAACTTACGTCTAACATGAGTAAGCGTACGCCTTCGAATCAAAATTGTCAAACCAAGTAGCAGTCACATCATCATACCCCTAATGCAAGAACGGAGACACGAATGAAATGGTTCAATGTGATTTGTGCGACGTGTGGTATAACTATATACGTGTGGACGTAGCCAACTCAATTGCAAATCGCGACTGAAATTGCAGTGCATGTACATCCAACACCAAGGCATCAAGGAAAACTAGTCCTTGTCAAGTTAAGTGGCTGTAATGCCGTCGAACTTCCTGCAGAATGACATTCCATCACCATTCATTAAACAAGCTCGACCAAACGAATCGATATCGGTGACAGAGAAGTCAGAATCCACGCTATGCCGTGGTGGCGTCAAATCCATTGTTTGGACCACTCGTTCAATAACTTCAAAATGTTCTTCAAACCGCCGACGCGCATTAAAACTACAATGTCTTGAAGAATGCCGTTTAATGAGAGAAAAACTGATCAAGAACATATAGCAGAAGTACAAACCTTGAGAGAAAAACGCGTTGAGGAATTTTTGGCTAAGAAATTTGAAATCTTAATGGAAAATACATCGGAAGAAGCTTCCGATGATGAGGCTATTGCAGATACAGATTCCACGCTAAAGTAAACAACCAACGAGTGGATAGAAAAACTACATTTACTACTTCCTCTTCAGTAGTGTCTTCAGAAAACCTACGAAACGCCAACTTGAACGAAGAGCAGCTTGGGCTGAAAACCAGTCACCATCAATTTTCAAGTAACTTCAACGAAGTGTAACATGTAAACGATTTGTGTAATGCTATGACTCAAGTAGACCAAGGCCGAGTGTTTCCCACGAAAGCAGCTTAAACGTCGATGTTGTCAGTGGTACGGCCAGGCTTGCAAAAAGAGGGTAGGATGCTCAAGTCTACCACTAATGAGAACGATGTAGAAAAGGATCTTAGACATTTAACACATCTCTATACACAACCGTCTCGCAACAAACGATCGTTTAAGATTAACCAAATGTGCAAAGACAAACATCAAACGCGCGGCAAAATAACTGAGTACCAACCAGATCGCCGCTAGACACGCGTTGTCCAAATAACTTTCATCATTTTCTGGTCGGCCTGAAGAATGGTCACTATTTATAAGCTCCTTTGAGAATTCCGCGAAAGCTTGTGGCTTCACTAACGAGGAGAATTTTATTCGCTAACAAAAGGTCACTCAAGGACAAAGCTTTGGATACTGTTAGATGTCATATTATGCTACCGTCCCAAGTCCCAAGTGTCACATCGTCTCTGAAGATGTCGTACGGTTGACCTGAACTGATCATTAACTCGCTTATTCGGAAAATTCACAGCGAACCCGGTCCGAAATCAGATAAACTGGAATCGTTAATAGAATTCGCAATATCGGCAGAGAATTTCGTAGCTGTAATGCATGGGTCGAACCTAAAAGCGCACTTATCAATTCTGTCAATGCTGCAAGAGCTTACAGACAAACTACCAGCATCGATTAAGCTTAATTGGGCGATATACAGGCAAACCATTCCTGATCCGAATTTATCGACTCTTGGAACATGGTTAACATTCTTTGGAGAAGCAGTTAGTAAAGTCACAGTAACATCTGCATTCGATGTAGGACCGAATAAAACAGTAAAACACATGTCAAACGATAAATTTCACGGAAAAAATGTGGTTAATGTCCATGATCCAGCTCTTTTTGTTAGCAAACCCAATGGTAACGAGCCCAGAGAGGACAACGCAAAACAAGCTTGTATGGTTTGTGGCGGTACGTGCAAAAATGTTGTAGACTGTAAAGAAGTTCGAGAACTGGAACCCCATATAAAATGGTAAGCAGTAAAGAAAAACTGTCTCTGCCGCAAGTGCCTCAGAGGCCATGCGATGAGATCATGCAGAACAAATGTGATATGCGGTGTAGACGGTTGCACATACAAATATAACCGTCTTCTCCATAAAATCAAGGTAGGAGAAATATCCGGTCATTAAGGTTCCAATCTGTTAGTTGGAGATGACAGTAATTCAAGCTACCTTGCATACCATCTAAGTGAAAGGGGTGTTTTGTTTCGAATAATACCTGTCACTCTTTACAGACCCAATTCAAGTATTCAAACACATGCATTCTTAGATGACGGATCATCAGTAGCATTAATTGAAGAAAAAACCGTAAACCAATTTGAACTTGGTGGTGACGTCCTACCCTTGTATTTAAAATGGACTTGCAATATACGTCGAGTAGAAGAGGGTTCGCGAAAGGCTTTACTTGAAATCTCTGGTACCATTAACCAAAGAACGAGGTATAGAATTTCAAAGGCGCACACGGTGAAATCTCTGGATTTACCGATCCAAACTATAAATGCGAGGAACCTAATCAAACAATATACGCACTTAAAGGGTATCCCAATACAGTCGTACAGTCAGGCCAAACCTACCATACTCATTGGATTAGATAGCTAGACTTGGGATACCACTAAAGTGTAGAGAAGGCGGCGACGCAGAACCGACTGCGACAAAAACTCGGCTAGGGTGGGTGTTGTCTGAATACTACAGTTATCCTGAGACCACCAAGTTTCACACACACAACTATCATATTTGTGATTGTGGTCAAACTGACGATACGCTACAGGTACTGATGAAACAATTCTTCTCTCTGGAAAATCTAATTGTTCCTAAAGAACAATTAAACCTCATTTCAAAGGACGATGAACGAGCTCTTAAGATTTTAGAATCGACCACGGTCTTCAAGGGTCAATATTATGAGTCCGGGTTACTATGGAAATGCGATGGAATTAAATTGCCAGATAGCTATCCCATCACAAAAAGACGCCTCGAGTGTCTGGAAAAAAAGGATCTCTCGCGAGCGCAAGCTAGCAGAAGTGATGAAAAGCAAAATCGAAGAATATGAAGAAAAGAAGTATGCCCGCAGGTTGACCAAACAAGAACTGACATAAACATTCAAGAATTTGGTATCTGCCCATTTTTCCCGTATATAATCCTAACGGGCTAGGTAATGTTAGGATGGTATGGAACGCAGCGGCTAAAACTGGAAACGTTTCGTTAAATTCCTGCTTGTTAAAAGTGTCTGATATTGTTTCCACGTAGTTATCTGTATTATTTCGATTTCGACAGAAAAAAGTAGCTATCTGCGGGGACGTTCGTGAAATGTTTCACCAAATTCGAATTAAAGCAGATGACCTACACTCGCAACGTTTTTTATGGCGCGATGACCCTAAACAAGAACCCAAAATTTATGTATTAAGTGTCATGAGTTTTGGTGCAACTTGTTCACCAAGTACGGCAGAGTATGTGATGAAAAAGCATGCTCTTGGGTTTGAGAAAGATTATCCTCAAGCGGTGAAAGCTGTTAGGGATTACCACTACGTGGATGATTTATTGGATTGTGCGGATACGGAAGAACAAGCCATTCGACTTGCGGACGGAGTAAAATTTATTCATGTGAAAGCCGGTTTTGAAATTAGGAACTGGATAAGCAACTCTCGAAAAGTTATAATGACGAAGACAGAAGCCAAAGCGAAAAGAACCTGCTAGTCCAGAGTTAGTGGCTGAGAAGATTCTGGGTATGTGGTGGCGTACATCGTCAGATGTTTTTAAATTTTTGTTAGAAAGTAGCAAGAAGGTTCTTTGAAAAGGTATCCGACCAACTAAAAAGAAGGGTGCTACAAAATAATCCCTAAAAAGTTCCTTTTCCGAACTTCTAACGAATGTCACCATCATTAGTAAAAAAAGCCAAATTTCAATGTTTTGTGTACTTTTTGAACCTCATACCTTATCATCCGGTCACTTTGGGAAAAAGATATTAGCATTTGAATACGTAGTTCCTAAAGCCACAAAAAGTTACTTTCCCTCAAATATAAAATTCATGTTTCATATCAACACTTTACCCGTAGGCCCAAAGCCAAATAAAGACCATTTGCATGACCCACCACAAGTTCTTCAACATGTAAACTTTAATCCTGATCTGTAACTACTTTAAATCTCTAACAGTCATTCAATCAAAAATCCGTAAAACTGAAAATGCCTCGTATCTTGGAAAAGGAAAAATGTTTGTGGTCACTAATAACTACAAAGTATTGGAAATATTGTAGTAATTATTCTTGCCAACAGGGGGCTCTAAGCAGTAAGCAAAGTAAGCATTGCCTCAAGGCGCTTCATCATTTGGGGAGCAAAAAATTACTGACTCATAGTAACATTTATAGGATACAAAAATAAAATTATGGTAAATAGATGTTTTTCTGCGAATTAGCTTAAACTAACACCGACACAAGTATGTTTATTTTTGCTAGTTAATACAAGGCTAAAATCCTGGGGCATAAATCCATTTGTTAAGAGATCTAACAAAGACATAATTGTATAACAACACAGTCAACTTCTGGATAATATTGTACTGTTGAAAAAAGATAAGAAAATTCAGTATAATAGAGCAACACAGTTGTACCCGTATATGGTGTGTTTAGGGAAAACCCCGTATAACATATAACAATAAAGTTGTTTTCCAAAATATTCAAAGTCTGGTAAACATTTTGAAGTAATAACAATAAATTAAGAACAGTTGAGCAGTGCAATGTGCAGATGAAAGGTTTTTTTTCAAATATTGTTTTCTTTTCTGCAGCAATGGTGGTGGTTCTATATTTATATATTTTTCTACTATAGAGTAGGGTGGGACAAAAGTTCGCGGCGGGTAAAAGTACGCACTACCATTATTTTCCGAACGCATACTATGTAGGTCGGCATCTGGCCAGCTCTGGTTAGTCTTTTGTTATACGGTAATTTGTAAATAATACAGCGTCCCGTGTTCTTAAAATAAGTTTTTCTACGACTACTTTAAAAAACGTTCATTGTATTCACTCTATTTGAATTATAAGTAACCACATTTTACACACAATTTCATTTTTACATTGTACCCTTGGCAACCTGCTAAGCAACGCGAGTTACGTTTCGGGCCTTGGGAGCAGTGTTTTTAAAAACTACTTCCAAACACTCGTAACAATTTATTTATTTTTCAAACAGATATTAAATATGGAATTTTGACAATCTAATTGAACTAATATGAGTGAGTAGCCTAAGCAAACTGCAATGTTAAAGCTGAAATACTTGAGACTGACTGACTGATCTGGGGCTCCCGGGGTATTTATGTTGTCCCTGCCCCTCACACGTCTGTGGGAATTTGAAGAGCTCATGTCTGCTTATTTCTTAATACTATTCATTATACAATGTAACAATCTTACTTTCTAGGTAATCACGGTTCTTAACCGTCTATGACCTGCCACCTGCAGGTATCACTATCGTCTGGAATTGCATTGTTGCACTTGACTTAATAATTTCTTTAACAATTTTTAATAATTCCTAATAATTTCTATTTTATTATACATTTAAAGATTGGGGGATACATAACTCGCGTGCATTATGAACCATTTTCTATTCGCTCTGCTATATTTTAAACGCGACTTCTAATTTACCAAAACTAAAGAGGCTGGCCGTTTGACGCAATACGTCAGTAAATAGATAGCTTTTGTCAAAAGTAAATTACAGACATTTCGGTGATAAGTTTAAATAAAGACAAAAAAAATATGGAAAGCAACAGTGATATTGAATCGGAATTAACTTCTCCAAATATGACAGAAGCGGCAAAGATGACAAGATTACAGTTATTACCAGAAACATAAAAAAAATGTACCAGCAAACTTATGTTCTTTCTATGGACTTGAGAAAAGATCAAAAAGTTCAATCATTTTCTAAAAACGTTCTTTTGGCTTTTTTTTGATGAACTGGCTAAACAATTTAAGAGTTCTACTTTATGGAGTCAGTATTCAATGTTGAGAACAATTTCAGATTGTAACGAAATCTTAATGGTATTCGAAACAGAGGTCAGAAAAGACATCTTCAGTTTCTCTAGCGGATCTGGATCAGGAATTGACGGTATTCGGCCGCAACGTTTAAAGGACCTATTAGGGATTAGCAACGGGGATGCCGGATCTCACTTACTCACTTCACTAACCAATTTTTATAGTATTCTTCTTGCTGGAAAGGTGAATGAAACAATTACCTCAATATTATATGGTGCTAATCTAAGCGCGCTCAACAAAAAAGATGGAGGAATTAGTCTCATGCAGTAGATATGACAGACTTGCAGCGAAACTAGTGTTTTTAGCTATTCGTGAAGATTTGGCCACAAAATTAAGACTACGTCAACTAGGATTTGGCATCAGGAGTGACTGCGAAACAATAATTCAGGTAACTCGGACTTTCTTGGAACTTAACAGAGATACCAACAAACTGTTACTGAAAATAAATTTTAAAAACGCTTTTAACTCGGTTTGTCGAGATAAACTTCTCCGCAGTGTAAAGATTATTGCACCAGAGCTTTTTCCGATCATCTCGCAAGCTTATTGAGATGGGCCCTTCCTTTTGACCGATTCAAAGAGCTCAAGAATCTTCATATCGCTTATTATCTTCTACGTTATTTTTTTGCTGTGCCTGGGTTAACTTATTTGATGAAGACATCACCTTGTTGGCTTTCCTATTCCTTTGTTAAAGAAATGGATATGAGAATTAAGTCAACTTTGGAAAATCTAATCAACTGCTCTTTGTCACCTGAACAATATAAGCTTGCATCCCTTCCTATACGTCTTGGAGGAATTGGTGTCAAACGAATACATGATCTAATTTTACCCGTCTTCATATCTTCGGTTTATGGTGTCTGGAATCTCGTGAATTCAATGTTAAACTTAGCTAGTACAGATCAGCCACAGGTTTCATACATTAAGGAAGCAATGGAAAATTGGACAATACTAAATTCGGATTCAGTTCCCCCACCAATTCTTTCAGTCCAACGTTTGTGGGATAACATTAACTTGTCTCGTCTAATGAAAGATATACAACAACAATCTAAAGGTCGGAAAGCAATTAGTCTTGCCCTAAAAAAATCGGAATCCAACGCATGGTTGATGAAATTACTTTCGCGGACTGTCGTAATAATCCATTTGGAATTTCAATTGGACTTCGACTGGGCTGTAAGTTATGTGCACCACACACCTGGGTCTGTGGTGAAGAGGTAGATGATTATGGACATCATGGCCTAAGCTGTAAGAAAAGTGCTGGACGACACTACAGACATCAAGAAATTAATATTATCATAATGCGCAGTCTGAGTTATATAAAAATCCCGAACCGATTGGAGCCACCTGGAATTTTTAGAACAGAAGGGAACCGAGCTGATAGAATGATATTAATTCCTTGGGCAAATGGACAATGCCTTTTATAGGATGCCGCTGTGTCTGATACGCTTGCCCCGTCATACATTGGCATTTCCTCAAAGGAAGCCGGTGTAGTAGCAAAGAACGCTGCTTCTGTGAAAGTCAGGAAATATAGCTCAGTGTGAGAACATAATTTAGTTTTTCTTCCATTTGTTATTGAAACGCTGAGGCCCTGGTGCGATGATGCCGTCAATTTCATAAACAAACTCGAAGGATTGTTGACTGTACATACTGGTGAATCGAAATCTCGTTCATACCTAACCCAACGGATTGGTACCACTGTTCAAAGAGGAAATGCAATCTCGGTCATGGGAACTTCTCCTCACTCTGAATCTTTTTCGGATATTTTTTATATATTATAAGTTTGTCATTTTCACTTTGTATTTGTGATATGTTGTTCCCAAATAAAACATGTTTGATGTTTGAAAGAGAAAAAAAAATATTGAACATGTGGAAAGTTCTCCAACTTTAATTAATAAATTAATGGTTTTCTAATTTTATATATAGTTTTGTGTTCTGAGTTTGTTAACAGATGAAATAAATCATGTACTTCATGTTTATGGTAGTTGTTTGTATTACACTTGAGCGTAAGCTCATAATAGTCGTAGAAAAAGTATAGTATGCAACTTGCACGAAAATACTCATTTTAGACTCGTAATAATTACACCACGAGCCGTAGGCGAGTGCTGCAAACCTTCATACTCGTGTAAAATGAATATCCTTTCGTATACTGGTTTCCCGCGTTTCATATTATTGCGCAATCGTTCAATATAACGTACAATTACGCGGTGTTTGTATCAAATATCAAACACCCTTAAAAGTGATACAATGGTTACAGTTTAAGTACAAACTAAATAAAACGGGTACTCACGTGTGTTTCTTAACATCTCGGGATCCTTGTTGTTTCTGGGTGGGTCGGCTACGCCATTGTTGAGTCAGATTTTATTCGTCCATTCTCTTTTCCCCACGTAGCGGAACGATAGGAACAACCAGGTATAAGGAACGATAGAAGGTAGAGATAAGGAACCTACCACCTGAAAAGAGAAGACAGACACGCAACACCGGTAGATGTTATTAGCTTCAGATCTTGTAGCTTAATGACGTCTCATCACACCGCGCGCACTTGCGCCATTCACTCCGCGCAGGCGCGACTCGGGGACGACGGAAATTGACAAGTTAATTTAAAAATAATCGCGGGAATTTATTTACACATTATAACAATGTACATTGCCAAATTTTGGCATGTAACACGTGCTAGTTGTATAATATACTATTCATTATGATACCCATTGATATTATATTTAAGCAGTTTCAATTTGTGTGCGCCTTCACAACAATTATTAGAAAAGCAATTTATATAACATAAATACGTATTCCCAACTTGTAAATTGTCACAGGCAGTTTGGATTTACATTAGTGCTTTGGGACTAAACTGTAGCGCGTATTTTTAAACGTATTTCGGATCAAAAGCACGCACATTACAATGGGGCATAAGTACGCTGTGTACTTTGCCCGTCAGAAAGTTATTTATTATTTGTTGGATTTTATGTGTTCGGAGTATCCGAGTTCAATTTTTTTTGTTAGAGAAACTATAAACGAAAAACCGTACAGACTGCGATTACAGCATGAGTAAGTAGGGGCCGCTACACTTGCGGCCACGTCCACAGTGCTCCACCCGCAGGTACTACATAGGGTTTAAACGGGAAAATAAATTGTAATGTATATTAAATCTAATCCACAATAAAATAAATCGTGGTAGAATTTTACTTTACCTATCGAGAGTTCTTATGTAACAGTAACAAGCCCAGGGTAAGGTTAGGATGGAAAATGGCTTTTAGTAAAAGAAAACTCTTAAGACTTTTTAGCTAACTGAGTTTTTACCCACGGTGGCATGAGATTGGTTCGATGGGTTTATTAAAGTTGGGAAATAAAATAATGGACGCCACCTAAATTTTTTTTAATGCAACTGACAGAATCAATTTGCGAGAAAAGGAAAATTTGGAAATCTAGATTATCGCTAACCACTTTAAATACAAAGTTTGATTGTCACAAATATGTTACTTACATCTAGTCGTCTTCTTCACTGAACTAACGATGCCTAGGGCGGCTCTGAAACATAAATACTACCAACATAGATACCCTCTATATCTTACGATCTAGTATAAACATGAAATCTTTGTTTTAGTTTCGATTAGTTTTCATTGTATCATGGTACACATTCGTTTAAGTTTAACCTTTTAATTACCTAAGAAACTTTGGAGAAGTTTAATAATTATAGAATAATGAACTGAAGTCAAAAATAATTCTATATTCTCTTTTAAGATAAGTAATGAACATTTTAAATTATAAGGGTACTTAATAAAAAAATAAAATTCTTATAAATGTAGTTTCTTGAATTGGATACTTACATTATTTTTATAATTAATAGTCTGGGGTAGCGCTACAAAGACTTTACAGTTCTTTAAAAAATTTACTTAACTTGTGGCAAAATTATTAATTAATTAATTAATCTGAGTTTAAACTTTATTTTTCTGGATTTAGGCCCTATTAAATTACCCTGTTTGTATTTTAAGTTGTAGTATACAAGATAACTATTAAACATGTAGCAAACAAGTCATGATTATTTGGCTGCACATTTTACTATTGTTTTATATACTACCGGTAAGGTACTATTTCCAAGGTTGAACACATTATTAATTACAAAAGATTGTTCTATGCATTATAACTTTACATTTTAAAAGGATAAGCTTTTAGCAAATTAATTAACAAAATTATTCGTGACGACCCATAATGAATTGTATACAACAGCATGATGTAGTTACAAGCTTTCAAAAAAGGAATTCACTACATACATATATACGTAATGAACTTTGCAAAGACAGCCTTATTTTAAAAAATTAAACAGTCTTACCATATGGCGGCAATGACCTATAACCTTCAAATGATATGTAGTTTATCAACTAACCACGCCAGGTGTAGCTGCATAGCGGAAATCCAATATTTGTCCAACAAAATTGCTTACGCATTTATACTTTAAACGAGTTCCATAAAATTTGCTTGAACCAAACCAAATTGAATATGATCAAGATAACATAAAGTTGTATCGGAGTTGCACGTCGCCAAGATGAGTTTATACACTACACACACACACATATATATATATATATATATATATATAAGTTGTCCCAGACAACTTTTAACTAACTGTCTTCTATTACGGCGTCTCTGCCAGGAAAACTTCATTTCCCGCACCATCTTGGGTGTTTTTTAACACACCAAGTGACCTTTCTGTTCAACGAGGAAATGAAAAGTGACTATCTGTCACGAATCGTCGAAACAACTTGAAAATCTTAGATATTACAAAAAAGTAGGAGCACGCGAATAGGTTTGTATACATGTTATCAGTTGGGACGACGTGAAACGTTGTAGGTTGTAATTCTAATTGAAATTGTAGTGTGCCTTGAAGTTTGTTTGGTTATTAAATATGCAAGATCTAATAGATCAATAATATAAACGTTGTTGAATAAATACTAAAATAATAGATGCATAACAGTAAAGTCGATAAATAAATTTGCAGGAAAATTTAAATGCTACAAAATGTGCTTCAAATAAATCTGACTTCAAAATTAATTAATTATGAATAAAATGTATAAACTAAAACTAAAATTGGGGTTTAAATAATGGTATCCCTAGCGTTGACTTTGAAGTGTGTATGTTTAACAAAACACTAGCAAAAGTAAAAGGGGTGAGATCCGTAGCAACCACAAGCTCCGTTTATCGGTGCGACCTGAAAGATCGATTTAAAACTATACAAATACAGCGATCTAATATTTATCAATGGATTCGAATTTCTAAGCATACGCCAAATTTTTTAATAGAGAAACCAGATATTTGTTCCTGCTAAGTAATTTATTCTAACTTCAGCCTAAATTCATCTCTAACGATCCACAGCTGACATATTCTAATTTCAATCTTTCTTCCTACAGATACTACGATCTAAAATAAGCGGCAAAACGCCAAATAAAACAAATCAAGTCCCAAAACAATAAAATATAAGAAAGTATAAAATAAAAATATATAAATATGTAAATAAAGTATGAGGCATACAAACATATAAGTGCATTTAATAGCAAAAAGCATCACATAAATTATTATCACACTAAAAACGTGATCATTCGAAACTGCAAAAATTTACTTATTAATACAAATCAATGCTTATGCGAGTACAGCCGCCACTTTAATTATAAATATCTCGAATATAAACTTTTTCAGGTTTCTAAGATTTGGTCGTCTACCTACATCTAGTTATTTTACCAGTAAGGCAAGATGGGTATGCACTAAAAGTTCTGGGGGTTCACCATCACTTTTAAGTCCTGGGGGAATGTGCAGTATCACTCTAATTTAATTCCTTAGTTTATTTGGTTACGATAAGTTTATTACGGTTTTTGATTTAGTTTTATTATTTATTTGCCCGATGTTTAAAGTTTTGATTTAATACCTTGTGTTTGTTCCGCGCGTTTAAGGTGAGATAGTGATTGATTTAGTGTGGGGTTCGTCGTGCATATTTAGATATTTAGGTGTTCTATTTTGTTTTGATTTGTTTCTTTCTAAGTTATAATCATGCTCAAATATTATGCTAAGCCCAATACTCCGTTTTTCCTATACCCCTACCCTCAGACTAGGATTACACCTTAGATATTTGAAAGAGCCATACAATTGCTACCAAGTGAGTTATTCCGACGTCGAGTTGCCAGCAAACCAGGATTTACGAAAGGAGATCTGAGAAAACGGTTGAACTAGAATTATAGTGTTCTCTGGAGATAAATATCGTGAATTAGCTGTGCATGCAATAAACTTGGAAAAGTTGTTTTATTGCGTGCCATGGAAGAGTTTAAGAGAATTAACTTTTCAATATGTTGAATTAAATAGCATTGCAAATTCATTCTAAAAAAAAAAACAAATGGCCGAGAAAAATTGGATATCGGCTTTTTTAAAAAGACAGAATCAATCGTTATGGACACCTTCTAAATCTAGTTAATAAAGTACATGTGGGTGTGTACTTCTCCAATCATAAGATACTAATCGCAAGGTACCAGTTTCCGAGTTCACGGATCTTTAGTATGGACAAAAGTGAGCTCTCGACTATTCCAAATAAAACGCCCAAGGGAAGATTGCTTCAGCTGAAAAAGTCCAAACTAGTACTGTTGTAATTTATGACGTCCAGCTTGAGCCAATTGGTGAAAATTTTCTAAATTGTCAATTTGTGAAGTTTGATATAACCTAAGGTCACCGCTATAGTCCAGGGGTAATTGATAAGAGCCACTACGACAGTTGGCAACATAATAAACACGTACATAATATTGCGCAACAAGATATTACGTCAGAATTGCGTCTCGAATTGTTATCACACACCAAAAATATTATCGCGATAACAGAGGCGCCTAAAAAAAATAGATAAAATGTACTCACGTAAAATGTGGAGCTCTTCACGACCTTGCGGTTATCCTTTCCATTGATCTCGTTGTTGGGCGCGGGTAGGGCTTCGCCCTCATTGATAAAAGATTTTCTGTCTTCCCTCTTCTTGGTTGTAGCGGTACGACAGGAATAAGGTGAGGAACGATAATAGGTACGGTAGAGCAAACCTACATTACCTGAAAGAGAAGACAAAGGCACACCACAGATAACCACACTGTTCGACGTCTCGTTGACTAGTCCCTGTCGTGATGGAAAATGCGCACTTCCTTCCACACTCCGCGTCTGCGCATTCTCTGGCGCCAACGCAACTGTCTGAAGTGACAAAAATGCACGCACAAGTCTATTTTTTAAAATATTGGCGCGATTTCAGTCACATATTTAAACTAAAAACAGAAATGTTTACATAGCCGATTTTCGGCATGTAACAAGTTCTAGCGAGACTTTCTCCTGAACGACAAGAACAAAGTATGTTAAAATGAGAAGGCATATTTCCTGGATGTACGTGATATGTCCATTTATTCCGAAAAAACAGGCAACCATTTTCTTTGCAGTACTTCGAGCGCGGAAAACTTTTGTTGGATTTCGTTCATCTTGGAAGACCCATACAGTTGACTGCTGTTTACTTTCGGGTTCAAATGAATAAATCCAAGATTCGTCACCTGTGTAGATGTTGTACACTGTTTGATGCACCGCAATCGTATTTTTTGAACATTTCTTTGCACCAATCGACAAGAGTGTTTTCTTGAGCGATTGTCAAATTATGTGAAATCCGACGCGCACATAGCTTTTTCACAGCTAAATGTTCATGTAATATCGAATGTATACTTGTGGTACTAATGCCTAGGGATACCTGAATTTCACGATAAGTTACATGACGATCTTGCATTGTCAAGTCGCATACAACCGATGTTTTCTGGCACACCAGTCAATTTTGGACGACCGTCTTTCAATTCATCCGCTAGCGAACTACGACCACAAATGAATTCAATATACCAACGATGTACAGTGGTTTATGTTGGAGCTTCTTCCCTAAAAGTCGAAATAGGTTGATTCGGGCACTGTTGTGGAGATAATTCATGTCGGAAATCGTAAAAAATCATCGCACGAAAATGTTCACGAGTTTATTTCATTTTTTGGCGATACGAAATTTTCAACTCAATCAAAACAAAATAAATAGTGTTCATATGGCAAAATGTATACTGTCAAAAATGTCAAACTTTAGGTTGGAAACATCAGATTGCACCTAGCAACAATAATGTTGTCAGTTCCTGATACATATCGAGCACCCCGCGTATTACGGAAAAACAATTTACCGTCAAAAGAAGCCTTTTTTGAAATGATTTGACACGTCAAACATCAGCTTTGCCGATTGTGAGAACGTTTTAAAGTTGTGAAAAACTTTCAATATTAAAACTCTCTGAGAATACAGCGACCTGCATTTGAAAATTGATGTTTTTTATTAGCTAATGTTAGAGCAGTTGGCAAAAAACCCACTACCTTGAACCGTAACAATATGTAACAGCGCTTTCCCTATCTTTTGATGTCATGCTAAAATATAATTCAATTGGGGAAGACGCAAATTATTTTGCATTTAATTTATAAAACAAATATTATACATATTTCACCTAAACCAAAAAATGCATTTGTTGGTTAACGAATACAGTATTAAAAACACAATAAATTGAACATAAACTGATAATAAACATAAAAAGGATAATGTTTTTTTAACAAACAATTTGAAATATTACACCACTACATTGGGAAAGATGCCGCGTATTTACAATTATTTAGTTAGGCGTCTTAACTTGATCCTGACATCATCTCACTCCGAAACGATGGTGGAAAAGATGCCAAACGCAAAAAAGTTTCACTTATTATTTTTTGCCACAATTTTCACAGTTATTCTCAAAAGAGGTGCAAGTGTCATGCAGCCACTTTTTGCAAGCAACGCAACAAATCCAATATTCCTTGTGTTCATTTTTTTCGCGATAGTAACCTTTACAACCAATGCAATACTCGTCATCATTGGTGTTGATAATTGAGCCGTGACCTGAAACTAACTAGGTGGATACGTATTCATCACTGCTGTTTTCTTCAATCAGTTTTGGTGCTTTAGTTTGCTTTTTAACTGTTTTACATTTTTAGCGCTATTATTCCTATTGCGTTTACTTTCTTTCTTTTCTTCCTGTTTCTTACGTTTAACTTTTAGCTTTTGACGCTTTCTTTGTCGTTCTTCCAATGATGTAATAAGTTTTGCTTGTTGCTTGCGTGGGTTCCACTTACTAGGACCTGCTACAACATGGACAGGTGAAAGTTCTTCGAACGACACATTCTCAGCGGTATTATTGGGGTCATTGTCAGAAGTGGTATGCGGATCAGTTTCAGCAGCGGTATTGGGGTAGGTATTATTAGCTCCTGCAACGTGCTCATCTAGCTAAAAGGCATAGTTGAGAATCTTCGCAGGCTATTGCAGAGAAATATCTCACGGGCTTCAAACCCTGACACTCCATCCTGGTTGGTTGCAGCTTGCTTCCAGGCTTGGTTTAGAATTTACGCAAACTGATACCTAGTAATTCTTCTTCTAGGATGAGACCTAATCCATATCCTACAAGCTTCGTTTCACAAGGTTTTGAGTGGTTTAAAGAACGACCTATGAAAGGGTTGCAGCTATTGCGTGGTGTGGCTGGATAAGCAGATGACGTAATTGCCGTTTTCTGCTAAGAAATCTAAAATATCCGCGTCGTTGCAATGCGAGGCATGGTCGTACAGGGTCAAAACAGCTGGACTCTGTTCTTTTTTGACGAGAAAATAATCTTTTATCCATAATCGGAAAATATTGCTTTTAACGTAAGCATAATCAGGAGACATTACAACCACATATCCTGAAGGCATGTTGTCCTCAAACTCCTTTTTGTTTTTACCACAGAAGCTTATGTATGGTGGAAGAAAATTACCCTCTGTGTTGCAGTAAACAACAATACTGATAGTTTTACCTTTTTCTGCACTGGTGAGACTTAGAACATCTTTGGACCCTTTCGAGGCAATCACTTTCCCGGGTTTGTTACACAGTTGTAATCCGGTCTCGTCCATATTGAAAATTTTCATGGGCTTTTCCATTAAATCATGTGTTTCTAATGTATCTAGAAGTAGCTTAAAAATTTGGATTTACTTCACCATGGCATATTCCCAGTGTACGAGCTATAGATAGACCTTGATCAGCATATTTGCAAATTGGGATGTCTTTTCATAAAGAGCTTAAACCAGTCATATCCTGCTGGCTGTTTTTCTGTATTAAACCTGTGTTTTATTTGTTTTTTCGGCACATGTATAAACTAGATGTTTAATATCGTTACAGGTTCGAGAATAGCCAGCTGTTCCTAATTTCTGGACCTAAACTCCCTTTATCTAAGCAATTATTTTTACTCGCCTAAGAAGAATTCTCAAACAAATTCCAAATTTTATTCCAATGGAATTGGCACTTCTGGTGTCATCCTGCAACGCCAGTGCAGCTGCTCGAAGGTTGTCCTCTGTCCATTACCCTCTACATAACCTTCTCACATAAATCCGCATTGTTCGATGTAATAAATACGTGAACGTAAAATACATAAGTAAATTGCAAGCTGGCATCTTACCTCAAAACAATTAATGCAACTAACCCCAATGTGTTAGGGAAAAAGCCAAACTTCTTAAATAAATTAAATTTAGCACTAATTATTGCGGCAAAGGCCGGAATAAACAAGAAACCTATCTTTTTTCCAGCATAAAATTCGCGCAGTCGATAACGATGTCTGTCTTAGATTTTCGAATAAAATAATAGGACGATGAAAAAACTTTCACAGCACTTGATAACACCAACACGGTACATCTTTTTGTTTGGTTGTCACAACAGATTTTAAGAGACTTACTTTACCGACATATATACGAAAGACGCTGTAAACTGAATTTTGTGGGTATCTATCGAGCAAATTCTGAATTAGGGTGCTGAGGTATTTTCCCCTTGTTGGCATCTTCCCTACCAATTATCTTACAGAAGCGAAGCTAGATTTCACTTTGTTACATTCCAAATTTGGAGATGTACACTTTTAAATTTGTGAGTGAATTCCCGCCATTATTTTTAAAATAGACTTGTTCATTTCCGTCATATCGGACAGTTGCGTTTGCGCAAAAGGAATGCGCAGGCGCGGAGTGGCGTAAGTGCGCGGTTTGGACAGGACATGAGATTGATTGAGACGTCAAACGGTGACGTTTACCTGTGTCGTTCTTTTGTTTCTTCTCTTTCCAAAATGTAGGTTCTTCTATCGTATCTCTACCTACTATCGTTCCTTACCTGTTTGTTCCTATTGTACTGCTACAAACAAAAGAAGAGGGAGGACTATAAATTTGGTTTCAACGATGGCATGACGCGCCCACACCTAAACGAGATACCCTGAGATTAGTATTGCCCCTGCGCAAGGATGACACATAAAATCGTGAAGCGTTCCACATTTTTAAGTGAGTACTTTTTATCTTTAGGTGCAACTTGTATCATTGTAAACCAATTTGACATGCGATACAATTTAACACGCAATTATGTTATAATATCATTGTTGTGCAATAATGTGAACGTGGATCGTATCAATGTTGTCAACTGTAGTAGTGGTGCTGAACACGACGTCGGGGTTATAACAGTGACGCCTAAACGTGTGTTGAAAATTTGTCTTCACCTCTGATTTATCTTATAAGGTATTAGTTTGGAATATCTTTGTAGAAATTGGGGGTTTTCACTCAAAAATAATAATAATAATAAAAATAATAATTTTTTAAATTTTTAATGGCTTTTCGATAGAAGAAATACAACTTGGCAACAATGCACTTGGTAACTTTTATCTTATGTTGGCGTGACATTGAATGCAGTTGAAATGTCAATTTGTATAATCAAGAACCGCATTTTTAATGGTGTTTGTTTACCTATGTTATTTCTAACTTAATTAATTGGCATTTTCCCTTATAAAAACAGTGTATTTATACTTTAATTCTCCCAAATAATTACCTAACCTAATTTAGGATGAAACTATAGCACATACATTTCGAATGTGTTTAGCAAATTATCTTAACCTCTAAGTGGAAAACACGTGCTTTGGATTAAATCATTCTTTCTGTAAGTATTCTTAGCCATAGATAAAAAGCTTTTATTTATTATTCATTATGATTAATAAAAAATATCCCTTAAAATGACATTAGATCTAGTTAAATAATTATTGTAAACCTGAAATTCCTTTAGTTCCTTGAAACCTGTTTTTAGTTTAAATTTTACTTAAATATTACATTATCTTAGTTTGCCATGATTCTAAAGTGTTCCCTTACAATCTAGATAATTAACTATAAGTTACGAAAGCTTCTTAAAGAAAATTTTGTCTCTAAATACAGCTAACGTAATTAACTGAAATCTTACCTTCTAAAACACTATAGTAAACTTGATATTCGTTATATCTGCTTTCTTAAACACTACAATAGAGAGGTTGATGATAATGTTTTGTATTTAAGTTCATTTGCTATCCCCTTTACTTACGATGGTTGTTTGATAAATTCCTCGATGTAAAAGTAATACTTTAATAATTTGGTATACTGGTTTTTCTGTAGATGTATCGCTAAAATATTGCTTTTGTGTAGTGAGCATGATTTTGTTTTGATAGCAAATTTTTTAGTTATATCGGTATTGCAACGCAGCATTTTAAGATCTATTTGGTCTAGGCGAGACTTGTCGTCGTGGTTGGTCGCTTAGCAGTATGTTAGTCTAGACAAGACTCATGAAGAGTTGGTCGCTCAGCATTACATAAGTCTAGACGAAACTCGTGGTAAGTTTGTCGCTCTAGTAATTTTCAAATCATTTTTTGAGGTCGATGTTGAAGTTTTTGTTTATTAGTCTAGGTGAGGCTTAAAGGAGGGCTTGTCACCTTAGCAATTATATGCGTTGTAAGATATATTTTTTTGTTCTTCAACAATTTTGTTATGAGTAAATCGAGTCTTAATCACTGCTATCTCTTCATATATTGATTCAAACCACACTAGGTGGGATGAAAATATCTTTAAAATTGCTCAAGTTTTGCGTACATCCAAACACGAAGCAACTCAATTTACTCCGTCATTTCTTGTTTTTGGAAGATATACTCCAATCGATGGTAGTTTTTATGGTTCAGTTCCTGACGATACTAACATAATTGAATTTGACGAAAAAGTACGCTGGGACAAAGACCAACAATCATTACCTTCTATCTTTAACGACGTTAGAAAAAATTTGCACGTTTCATTTGTTTAACGATTTACCTAATGTATTTTGCCTCTGCTATGAATTAGTTAACTTTATTCAGCCATTTCTTATCTTATACAACACTTACCTTCTACACGTTTGGCTTATTCACCTTAAACTAGCTATCTTTTTGCTACCTGTTAACTTTGCCTTGATTTTATTGCTAGCCACATATCTCTTTGTTATCTAGATTCTCTAATATAACTTTGTCGCTTCATCTAATCAATCTTGGCACCTTTTCTACATCATATTATTTTGTTTTCAGCATTTATCTTACGTTGTTGAATTTCATGGTGATTGTCGTGACTTTGGTTGTAATAACTCATTGAATTTTTATGATTGGTTTTAGCTGATGTTGAGTGGATGCTTTTTTCTCTGGGCTCACATAGGAGACGCAGCCTATGCCATTGTAAGAAATGGTCCATATTCGCAGTTGCAAAAAACTAAGAGTTTCTATTCCATGCGTTATTCTTCTGAATTATTACAGTCGCCCACCTTATCTTTAAATCACCAGAACATATAAACATTTTTTTTTGTTGTTTTTTATTGAACTTCGTGGTGAAATGTTATCGCTTTTATTGATATCTTATCGAATTCTCTGTTGTTTTAGCATATTGGGACAGTGTGTTTGTATTTAACTGCTTATAGTTGGGCGTTCCTGTGTGTTTATGACGTTACCGTTTCTAAAAATTACCTTGGAACAGTTGGTTTTTTGTGTGAAGGTATCTGAAGTGATACTTTTAAGTTATTGTTTCAATTTTTGTCTGATTTTCTTATCGCAGTGGATGCATTCGTTAGAGTCTAGTAACTTTTTTTAACTTATATGTCTTAACTTACCTGTATAACGGCTTTAAGGAGTCACTCTATCTTGTATCTTTGGGATGGATGACAACACGGCTTGGTGAGCTGGGGAATTCTACGCTATATCTTTAATGTATGTAGTCGTAGCGTGCCTTAGCGTGCTGGGACGTTTCGGATCAATCTATTGTTATCTAGTTTTATCTTAATATTTTTATCATACCTATTATCTTTGATAATAACTTGAGCTCAATATTTTTATCTTACCTATTATTGAGACTTTGCCTTACCTTTTTTTGTCTTCCGAACGTTTGGTATTTATGATCAGACGTAGGAATTATTTTTTGAGTATTAAGTGAAGAAGCTAACCTGATGGTAGCAATGTAATTTGTTAGGTTAGTAATGTAAGAAATTAGTAAGATGGTACTGTTGGTAAACTTGTTAATTCACAACCATGTCATAAAAAAGTTTTCATATGTAGTGTTTATTAAGCCAGAGTACCAGTACATAAAAATTTGCTAAGGTGCAGAGTAACTTGCTCTTTTGGACATTCTAAAATTTGGGCATTTTCTTGCTAAAGAAAAAACAGTTTAAATGCAATGCTTATGTGCGTGTGCACTTAAAAAACTGTAATGTTAGCTTTAGTTATAGTATATATGTTAGGCGACTTGTCGCATTTGTTTTAGTTTTAGTAGTGTTTCGTGCTCTCCGGCAAATTTGTGCTGTCGATTATAATTGCGCCACATCAAAGACTCGTGTGTGCATTTATAGATGTAGTTCATAAACAATGGGGCTACAAATTCAGTTTCCTGGTTATTCGTAAGACGTGTTATCGGTTGCAAAAACCAGGTAGCGCCTAAAATAAACATTTTCTAGAATTTAAGTTAGGGTATATGTAGGTTAGTTAGGATTTATATTTTAAGTTTTTACCGTGCTAACAGTCATTTTCTTTTTAAAAAATTTTTTTCTTTTATGGCTTTGTTGCGATTGTTACATTCCAAATTTGGAGATGTACACTTTTAAATTTGTCAGTGAATTCCCGCCATTATTTTTAAAATAGACTTGTTCATTTCCGTCATTTCGGACAGTTGCGTTTGCGCAAAAGGAATGCGCAGGCGCGGAGTGGCGTAAGTACGCGGTTTGGACAGGACATGAGATTTATTAGTGACGAGACGTCGAACGGTGACGTTTGCTTGTGTCGTTTTTTTGTCGTTTCTCTTTTCAGAATGTAAGTTCCTCTATCGTATCTCTACCTCCTATCGTTCCTTACCTGGTTGTTCCTATCGTACTGCTACAAACAAAAGAAGAGGGAAGACGATAAATTTGGTTTTAACGATGGCATAACGCCCACACCCAAACGAGATACCCTGAGATTAGCATGGCTTCTGCGCAAGGATGACACGCAAAATCGAGAAGCGTTCCACATTTTTAAGTGAGTACTTTTTATCCTTTTAAGGTGCAACTTTTATCATTGTAAACGTATTTGGTACGTGATACAATTTGACACGCAATTATGTCATAATATCATTGTTGTGCAATAATGTGAGCGTGGATCGTATCAGTGTTGTCAACTGTAGTAGTGGCGCTGAACACGACGCCGGGGTTATAACAACTTATGCATGGAGTATAATCATAGGTCTGTTTGGTTTAAATAGAGCGATATTTTCAAAATTGCGAACTCCTGCAATAAGGCTTTTTGTGTGTAGCCTTATGCACGCACATTTATATTATTTTAATAGATATATAAAAAGAATATCGTCTAAATATAATTAAAGTGCGTATAAAGATTTTAATTCTCATTTTAAGATTAAAAGCAATTCTTCAAAATATTGAGGTGGCAGATGCCACTTTTTCCCACAAATTACGCCTTTGAAATTAAGTATATAAACCACCCCTGTTTTTAAAAACTTTAAGGAGATAGCTTCCTTTAAGGAATATGGGGTTTGGAAAGAAATTGTTTACGTCAAAAAGTTTTATATTAAAAACAAAAATTGATCTAGTTTGGTATTATTCTGGAAGATCAATAATAACTTCTAAAGCTAAGATTTTCATTACTTATTCCGCTCATAGTGTAAATGATCAGCATGGTGGTAGAGAATGATCAAAAACGACCTTAGATTCTCTTATAAAGAGTAGACGGCAAAGTAAAATTATTGCGCCTATACAAACTTAGTTTACCTACTTACATGGTTTATTTTTCATGAATGAGGTAGATTTTAAATGCGATAATTTTAATGAAATTGCCTTATCATGGCCTATTGCATATCTAAATATTCTTTGCTGTTGTTTATTATTCTGTAATAAATACAATTCTGAAATAGTACTGTATTTTCCATACAATAGCTTCAAGGATTATAAAATTACGTCATTTTATATAGTTTACTTAGAAAAAGTACTTCTTGTTCAATTATTATAACAGTAATTACGGTAAACAAAAAAAAAGTGTCCTGCTAATCAGCAATAAAATATTAAGGATTGTATCCGAACGTTAGAGGTCATATGCACATGCGACAGAACTGTTTTGCAATCATTAATTAGCATGTCTAATTCTCACGTCCTTCTACTTAATGCATGTTCTAGAATGGAGAATGCGCCCATTTTAATTCTATGTATGTTGTTTGTTGTTTTATTAATTTGTTTTAGTATGCTCATTAAATGTGGAATATTTAAATCTCTCACACAAAAATAAAAACTAACTGCTATTTTTCTATGGTTACGAAATATTAAAGATTTTGAAGAACAAACTCAGTATATTTTAGCTGGCCCTACCCTGTAGTTATTTGTTATTTTTCTACTTTCCCTGAATCAAACACTGTCTATGAATCTGTACTAAAAGTTGTCGACTTTTTGCCTAATCTATCATCTATGATCTACGTTTAACCCTCATATTTTTCAAAATAATTTTTTTGTTCTAGAGATATCATGGTATTTTTGAAATTAACAAATCAGATAAATTTAGATAAAGACTAACACTTGGCGGGCGGAGCATCCTTTGAGTTAAATAAATATAAGACATACAAAATTATTCAATCAGTTACACATATTATTATTATTATTATTATTATTATCTAATCATTCTCATAACTACATGTAGCTATGGTAAACTTAATTAGTGGAAGGATAATTTAACCCGGCCCACTAATTTAAGAACTTGCGTACGATGTTGCATGTTTGAAGTATCGTAGCCTTTTGGCAAACAGTATGTAACTCAGAAGGTAGTGAAAGGTTAAGTAAGTATTTTTCCATGTTTTTGCTGGTTACTCCATCGACAGCAATTACTAGAGGGCTTATTTTCACTGAATTTAAATTCCATAAGCGTTTCTCTTCTATGGCCAAGTCCGTGTATTTTTCAATTTTATGTTTTTCGGTTTTTATAACATTATGTGGTAAAGGGGTTGCAATATCAATTATGTGACCTGTTCTTTTTAATTTATCAATACATAGTATGTCAGGTCTATTAAAAGCAATTGTATGGTCTGTAAGTATTGGTCGATCCCAGTATAACAATGTCTTTTCATTTATTATTATTATTATTATTATTATTATTATTATTATTATTATTATTATTATTATTATTATTATTATTATTATTATTATTATTATTATTATTATTATTATTATTATTATTATTATTAATATTATATATTGCTGTAATTATAGGGTTAATTTAGGGGTAGGTTAAATCATAGGGGTCGTAGAATAAACAAAAGAAACTCCCAAGTAACAAAAGCACATAAGTACAGATATTAGAAGAGTAAATAGGTCATTATAAATATAAATTAGTTGAGAGCACACTGTATATAGCAGTACAAGCGATTAAAACGCATATCCAAGAAGAGCTACGAGCAAAAATAAGAATTTAGAAATGTAACGAAACGCATTGAAATTAAATCAGTATAAAACCTGCATGAATTGGCTAGATAATTATTCAAAAAGTGCGTTGATATATCAGCTTAAACGCACGCAGAAATTATGCATTAATTGAAAAGCGTACGTGATCTAAAAGTATCACATTTGTTCAAATATCCAATTATTAGGAAATAAAAAAACACCAAATTTATTCCATTCAGATTAGAATAAGGCCAACAACAATAGTACGTGCTTTTATGAACGAAGATTCCTAGGATTTCTGAATTAAATGTGAGGTATAACATTAAATTACGTGACAAAGAGCATCGCTTCATGCAATTGAACTACATAAAGTTTTCCAAAATAACAAGAGATAAGACACTTGGTCTCGCCCAGCACGTGGAGTCAACGAATCGCAAACAAAAGGGGCCGATCCTATAAATATTTTGGCAATTGAATATCGAGTTAGTATACTTTGAAACTGGGCAGTCACTATACTTGAAAGTGCTAAATATTTACGTGAATAGTAAATTAAATTAAAAGTGAAAATTCAAGAGTGTGTAACTGTACAAGCGAACCGTACTTCTAAGGACGTAAGTAGATAAGATTTAGTGAAATTATACCATTGCTAATAATAAATAAAACAGGGCTTTTAATCACCATCTCAAGTATCATTTTAATTACCATCGTAATTAACATTTAATTACCATCTTAATCACCATCTTAAATTACAATCGAAATAACAATCCTAATAAAGATCTGGTTACGATTCCTGTTAATTACGATCTTAAATACAATTTTGGATACGAGACTCTGGAGAATGCTGCCTGTTCAAGCAATTTGTTAATCTCTGAAAATAGTAAATATTCTGTTACGGAAATGAAAAACCTTTCATAGGAATAAACTCACCAATAACGATTTGGATACTAATTTGGTTGGATTCAATTCTTGGAAGTGCAGAGCACCTACTAAACCACTTCAGGTTAGATATTTTGATTTGATTTATTTCTAAAAACTGTTTTTATCACAATAATAATTCAAAGTGTAAGAGCCGACAAATTGGGGTTTCTTGTATAAATTTATGAAAAGTAATCTTGAAACGTTTCAAAGGTCTCTAAATCGGCTTGCTGGCTTGATTTTCTAAAAATCTGACAGATGTATATAATTTAAAAAGGGAGAAGATATTTAAAAAGCTTGTAAATATTCAATCATTATACTGTGTATTGTAGAAGTGCTTTATTTAATTGAATCAGCTGGTCGAGGCAAAGAAAATTATAAATTAACATTTCTACAAGTGATTGAGTAATAAAAGTATAAATCATAGCATAAATATGGTCCAAGCGTAGGGGCTTAATATAAGGGAAATATCACAGTAAATATGGTCCAAGCGTAGGGGCTAACAGGAGTAACACAGCATAAATATAGCTCGACCCAATCGTGGGGCTAAATATTTAATATAATAACAAGGGTTATATTTTTCTACAGGAGGTTAACACGACATAAATATGACATGCTCAAGCCGTGGGGCGGATATCACAGCAATATATATATATATATATATATATATATATATATATATATATATTACTCATATTTAGACCAGGGTAGAAAATTAAATAATCACATCAAATAATTTTAATCACCGTGTATAAGGAATTTCATTAAATAATACGCTTTATTAAAACCTTGAAGCATAAATAAACTCGGTCGTTTCATTAAAAATAAGAGATTAAAATTATTTACAAGACGCTTCATATAAAATAAGCAGTTTTAAAATGCTCAACGTGTAATTTAATTATTCCAAAGTAAAGAATCAAATGAAAATTACGTGCAAGATTTATATGAATTGATTCAAGTTTGGGCAACGAGTATTAAACGAAACGTACAGATAATAATTGAATATTTAATTAGGATTCACTAAAAATTAAAGAGTATTAATTTTAATTGAAGTTAATTGAACCGTTAGTAACAGATAATATCTATAGAAACTTGTAAAACCCAAGATTATAATACCAGAAAATAAAGCTCTGAGAATTAATATTATTTTGAACACCTGCGTAGTTTAAATATCACATACGGCGTAAATTTTGTAGATAATTAATAGTTTCAAAGAATCTTGGAGAAACCGGGGCTTAATATTCACGAGAATGTGCGATACGGGGTTATTAAACCCAGATAACAGTCCACATGGACTAAAATATAATCGATAATAAAGAATATCAATTTGCACCAATACGAACAGGTTAGAAAAGGAAAGAGAAAATGCGTCAAGCAAAGACACATATAGTAAAAGGCGGGATTTAAGCAACGTCACGAGGGTCACAATTGGTTGAAAATAGGATGCAAATATCAGAGGTAGAAACAACAATTTCGGTATAAAAGTTTTTAGTTTTCTCGGACATGCTTGCGTGTCGTGTGTTGAAATTTCTGAGATTTAAATGGGACGAGTGAAAATTCGTAAAATCGACGCGCGAGCGACAGACTGGGAACATAGAATGAGGAATTCTTTAGAATTACCGTTTTGAGGACAAAAGCAACGTGCCGGCTTTTTGCTATATATACCGAGATGAATATAAACAAGCTCTCTTAGACTTTTGACTATTCGATGCGTTAAAAGCTCTTACATCCGCGACTTGATTGAAGATGTTTATACAGTGCATTTTAGTTTGATAAAATAATTTAAAATTTTGCTCGTATATTTTAGTGATTCAAAATAGTTGGTTATTTACGTGCTAACATGAATGTACTTCAGTGCACTTAGATACAAGGTAATAAAATTTAGTTTCACTGTACCAATTAGCAAAATTTACAACGACAAATGTATACACAAAAGTAGGCAGTTTTGGCGTATATTGGTGAAAGAAGTATGAAGTTATTTGCTATTTTCGGGGTGTTAATAATTAAATGGTTCAAATACGTGTCTGGATCCACGAAACAAGGGTCAGATATACACAGATGAGTTCCGGAAAAGCCCAGAAACAACTCTAAATAAATGGTGATGGAGAAAATTTTAAAAGCGTTGAGAATTAGAAGCCGTAAATATAATCCTGTTGGAATGGTGTGATTAACTAAAGGGACGATGTACTTTGAAGCTACGAGGACAGTAACCTTCAGGTAAATTATACTATTTTGTTTGACATTTTTGTGTGTGTTGAATAACTTTATAATTGATTTATTTTAAATGACCATTAGTGAAATTGTACTAACCATAAAATTTTAATTTTAAGATGAAATTTGCTTGTTTAAGTAGAGAGGGGTATTTAGTTTTGATGTTCGGTAATATGATGAAAATTTGGGTATGTCTTTGAGCTCAATTAGACGAACCTGGTTAATTAACGTAAAGGGGTGGTAGATGCTCCCATTTATACTCAGACTCCGGTCTGCTTATATTGTTATATTAATTAGTAGGCATCCAACAAGGACTTTAATTTTGGATGCACATTAAAAGGATAATAAAATTAATCTTGAAATTCTTTTGAAAACTGAAATTTATGCTGAGTTTTAATTTTGAAATTTTAATGTATTCTGAATATTGATGTAAATAGAGTTAACGTTGATGTTTTTGGTAGGAATGTGTTGTTTTTTTATGAATGAGGATGTTTATAACATTAGGTGAGCAGCCGAGGCGAAAAGAGGATCACAGCCGTTTATGACGCCCAATCTGTGGGACTAGAATTTTTTTGTTGAAAGGACCCAGTTCCCGCATTCAAAGGAGAATATCACAGCAAATTTTGGCGACCACAACGTGAGGGCTCGAGTTCCAAATAAAATTTTTGTTATTTTATTCCAGGAAACTGGCGATCTGAGAGAGAGTTTCTGTGTGTATAAATTTAAGAGTATTTTTAGAGTGTGTGTGAGTGATTAGAACGTATGCAGAGAAAAGAGTGGTTAAGGAGTCAAGGAGTGGAAATTGGAAGTAACGATAGTGCATTGGGTGAAAAAAATACGAAAATGGAAGAAGCTGGAGGCAGTAGAGATCAGTCGAGGACGGAATCGGGGGATCAAGGAAACGAGATGATATTGAGAATGTTAGAGAGGATGAGTGAAGAATCGAATAAGAAATTTGACCGAATGAATGAGACATTAACAGGAGTTAGGAAACCCTAAGTGAGAAAATAGATAAGACGAATAAAGAAGTTTCAGAATTTAAAATAGTCTTACCGTAAAGATGGGGAAGTTGAAAATAGGGTTGAAAAAATGAGCGTGATATTACAGGTGTTCGACAGGAAATGGGACATTTAAGGTCCGAAATACGCATTTTTTGTGAAGAAGAGATTAATATAAAAATGACTGAAGTGACAGACTCATGTAGGGATCAGTTAGGCAGGGTAGAACGCGAAGTTAGTAGTATCAAATACAACATGTCAAATTTAACGGGGGATGGTCCCAGATTTTCTACAGGTGGAGTATCATTGGACCAACACATGAAGTTTTATGGCGATAACAGGGTAAATCCACAAATTTTTATTAATAGTGTAAGAAATCTAGTGGGAAATTTATTTGACGAACAGACTAAACTAAATACGATAAAGGCTTTATTAAAGGACAATGCGGAGGCATGGTACAATTTAGTAGGACAGGACATAGACACGTATCAGGACTTTGAAAACAAATTTTTACAACATTACTGGAGTGATCACAAACAGGATCAGATTAGGGACGACTTGATTACAGGAAAATTTAAGGGAGAGTTTGCAGGTTCTAGGGAGCAATATGCCATCCGCAAATACAGTGTGGCCAAACAACTGAATCCACCATTGACGGACAGACAGATAATCAAGTACCTATCACGACATTTTGAACTGGAAATTAGACAACACGTGGCCTTACAAAACATCACAGAACGGGAGACGTTTTGGAATACTTACAGAGATATGACGATGTATGTGTTGGACGGACAAGAGAGATACGAGAACGAAACGTTAACACAGTTAGGTTTGACAACAGGACACCGAATTATCCGAGACGGCCTGACTACAACAGAAATTTTCGACCGAATTGGGAACGACGAGGACAGGAATACAGGAGCAATAATGCGACTAGGGGACCGACGCCAAGACCTAGTTACACGCGACAGAACAGTTTACCGGAGGTAAACAGGACTGTGACCAGCACGCCGAATAGAGACAGGGACACGGATATTAACACGAGGAGGACGTACGCACAGGTTGTAGAAGGACAACCAGGACCAAGCACGGAAAACAGGATGGGACAGGATTTTTAGAACGCGACAGACCACTAGATTTCTGTGTAAATGTATATGAACATCCACGTGAATTTTTCAAAATTGAGGAGGAAGTAGAGCCAGAAACTGAGGAAAAATTATGTTTGCCAATTATTAATTTAGAAATTTTTGAGAATAATGTAGAAGTATTACTTGATACAGGGGCAGAGGCGAGTTTAATATCGGAGGAATTCGTCAGCAAAATTAGGGATAAGGTTTGTGATAGAATTATGCCTATAAAGCGTAGCCATTTAGTAGCTCCAAATAAAAGAGGTTTGCTGTAGTAAATAGTGTTGTGGTGCTTAGGATAGATATAGGAGGTTTAAGCTGTGAACAGGAGTTTGTAATTGTACCTGGACTGAAGTTTCAGAGCATTTTAGGTGTTGACTGTATGATGAAGTTAGGGTTTTGATAGATATGGAAAGGAAGGTAATAAGAATTAAGGATAGGGTAGTGCCATGGAAGGGCAGTTATGAAGTCACAGAGGATGACACTGGGTTTAGTATTAATGTAGTAGAGGTAGAAGATGATGAAGGTAAACAGATCAACACGATAAGATGTCCAGAGGAAAGGAGATAGAGGTTCAAGCTTTATTACAAAAACATGCAGAAGTAGTGGGGTAGAAGCAGCATATCAGGAGCAGGTGAAGGCGAAATTAAGTAAAGATGGCAAGTTTGTTTTTAATAAAGTAGATTTAAGGGATTCATTCTGGCGGATTCCATTACACAAAATTCTAGAAGGTACGTAGGGTTTTCCATAGAGGAAAAATCGATAATTGTAAAGTAGTATCGTTTGGTTTGTCGGCAGAAAGGGAAACAAGAATAAATGAGAAACAGACAAGTGTAGGGACTGAAGAAGAAGTAATATTTAAGAGTCAGGATAAGAGGGATGATAAGTTTATGGTATGTGAGATAACAGGGATGTTAAGTGTAGATATAGAAGGGGAGAGATAGGGATGAAGAGTATTAGGATGGTAAGAAGAAAGACATGGAGGGTCAAGAAGAGAGTTAGATTTAAATAGGATAGGGATAGAATAGGTGTAAATAGAAGAGTAAAAGTAGGTGTTGATAGAAAATAGAGCTAGGTATAGGATAAATATGGGAGATAATTAGGAATAGGTTTAGGATGAGAATAAAGAGTAAAGGTAGGAAGAAAATAAGATAGATTAAGTGTAGATATTTCATAGAAGAGTAGTGGAGAGTTAGGAATAAAGTTAGAAATAGGATAGGTATATAGGATTAGGTAGGATGAAGTAAAGTATAGTGAAGATTAGTTAAAAGGAATAGGATAGGTATATAGGATGTATATAGGATTAGATGGATGAGTAGGATGAAGTTAGGGATAATTTCAGTTTATAGAATTAGGTGAGAGTTAGGAATAGGATAGGGTAGCTGTAAATATTTTTTTTTGAATTGGAGACAAAGTAGGTAAGTTAGATAGATAAGGGTAGAGAGAGATAGGCAATTTTTTTTTGTAAATTTGTTTTAGCAGTCTAAATGCTTTATATTTGAATTCAAATAAGTGGGATTATTTGTATTCAAATAGGGGGAAAATACTCATATTTAGACCAGGGTAGAAAATTAAATAATCACATCAAATAATTTTAATCACCGTGTATAAGGAATTTCATTAAATAATACGCTTTATTAAAACCTTGAAGCATAAATAAACTCGGTCGTTTCATTAAAATAAGAGATTAAAATTATTTACAAGACGCTTCATATAAAAATAAGCAGTTTTAAAATGCTCAACGTGTAATTTAATTATTCCAAAGTAAAGAATCAAATGGAAATTACGTGCAAGATTTATATGAATTGATTCAAGTTTGGGCAACGAGTATTAAACGAAACGTACAGATAATAATTGAATATTTAATTAGGATTCACTAAAAATTAAAGAGTATTAATTTTAATTGAAGTTAATTGAACCGTTAGTAACAGATAATATCTATAGAAACTTGTAAAACCCAAGATTATAATACCAGAAAATAAAGCTCTGAGAATTAATATTATTTTGAACACCTGCGTAGTTTAAATATCACATACGGCGTAAATTTTGTAGATAATTAATAGTTTCAAAGAATCTTGGAGAAACCGGGCTTAATATTCACGAGAATGTGCGATACGGGGTTATTAAACCCAGATAACAGTCCACATGGACTAAAATATAATCGATAATAAAGAATATCAATTTGCACCAATACGAACAGGTTAGAAAAGGAAAGAGAAAATGCGTCAAGCAAAGACACATATAGTAAAAGGCGGGATTTAAGCAACGTCACGAGGGTCACAATTGGTTGAAAATAGGATGCAAATATCAGAGGTAGAAACAACAATTTCGGTATAAAAGTTTTTTAGTTTTTCTCGGACATGCTTGCGTGTCGTGTGTTGAAATTTCTGAGATTTAAATGGGACGAGTGAAAATTCGTAAAAATCGACGCGCGAGCGACAGACTGGGAACATAGAATGAGGAATTCTTTAGAATTACCCAGTTTTGAGGACAAAAGCAACGTGCCGGCTTTTGCTATATATACCGAGATGAATATAAACAAGCTCTCTTAGACTTTTGACTATTCGATGCGTTAAAAGCTCTTACATCCGCGACTTGATTGAAGATGTTTATACAGTGCATTTTAGTTTGATAAAATAATTTAAAATTTTGCTCGTATATTTTAGTGATTCAAAATAGTTGGTTATTTACGTGCTAACATGAATGTACTTCAGTGCACTTAGATACAAGGTAATAAAATTTAGTTTCACTGTACCAATTAGCAAAATTTACAACGACAAATGTATACACAAAAGTAGGCAGTTTTGGCGTATATTGGTGAAAGAAGTATGAAGTTATTTGCTATTTTTCGGGGGTGTTAATAATTAAATGGTTCAAATACGTGTCTGGATCCACGAAACAAGGGTCAGATATACACAGATGAGTTCCGGAAAAGCCCAGAAACAACTCTAAATAAATGGTGATGGAGAAAATTTTAAAAGCGTTGAGAATTAGAAGCCGTAAATATAATCCTGTTGGAATGGTGTGATTAACTAAAGGGACGATGTACTTTGAAGCTACGAGGACAGTAACCTTCAGGTAAATTATACTATTTTGTTTGACATTTTGTGTGTGTTGAATAACTTTATAATTGATTTACTTTAAATGGACATTAGTGAAATTGTACTAACCATAAAATTTTAATTTTAAGATGAAATTTGCTTGTTTAAGTAGAGAGGGGTATTTAGTTTTGATGTTCGGTAATATGATGAAAATTTGGGTATGTCTTTGAGCTCAATTAGACGAACCTGGTTAATTAACGTAAAGGGGTGGTAGATGCTCCTTTATACTCAGACTCGGTCTGCTTATATTGTTATATTAATTAGTAAGCATCCAACAAGGACTTTAATTTTGGATGCACATTAAAAGGATAATAAAATTAATCTTGAAATTCTTTTGAAAACTGAAATTTATGCTGAGTTTTAATTTTGAAATTTTAATGTATTCTGAATATTGATGTAAATAGAGTTAACGTTGATGTTTTTGGTAGGAATGTGTTGTTTTTTTATGAATGAGGAGGTTTATAACATTAGGTGAGCAGCCGAGGCGAAAAGAGGATCACAGCCGTTTATGACGCCCAATCTGTGGGACTAGAATTTTTTTGTTGAAAGGACCCAGTTCCCGCATTCAAAGGAGAATATCACAGCAAATTTTGGCGACCACAACGTGAGGGCTCGAGTTCCAAATAAAATTTTGTTATTTTATTCCAGGAAACTGGCGATCTGAGAGAGAGAGTTTCTGTGTGTGTATAAATTTAAGAGTATTTTAGAGTGTGTGTGAGTGATTAGAACGTATGCAGAGAAAAGAGTGGTTAAGGAGTCAAGGAGTGGAAATTGGAAGTAACGATAGTGCATTGGGTGAAAAAAATACGAAAATGGAAGAAGCTGGAGGCAGTAGAGATCAGTCGAGGACGGAATCGGGGGATCAAGGAAACGAGATGATATTGAGAATGTTAGAGAGGATGAGTGAAGAATCGAATAAGAAATTTGACCGAATGAATGAGACATTAACAGGAGTTAGGGAAACCCTAAGTGAGAAAATAGATAAGACGAATAAAGAAGTTTCAGAATTTAAAAATAGTCTTACCGTAAAGATGGGGGAAGTTGAAAATAGGGTTGAAAAAAATGAGCGTGATATTACAGGTGTTCGACAGGAAATGGGACATTTAAGGTCCGAAGTACGCATTTTTTGTGAAGAAGAGATTAATATAAAAATGACTGAAGTGACAGACTCATGTAGGGATCAGTTAGGCAGGGTAGAACGCGAAGTTAGTAGTATCAAATACAACATGTCAAATTTAACGGGGGATGGTCCCAGATTTTCTACAGGTGGAGTATCATTGGACCAACACATGAAGTTTTATGGCGATAACAGGGTAAATCCACAAATTTTTATTAATAGTGTAAGAAATCTAGTGGGAAATTTATTTGACGAACAGACTAAACTAAATACGATAAAGGCTTTATTAAAGGACAATGCGGAGGCATGGTACAATTTAGTAGGACAGGACATAGACACGTATCAGGACTTTGAAAACAAATTTTTACAACATTACTGGAGTGATCACAAACAGGATCAGATTAGGGACGACTTGATTACAGGAAAATTTAAGGGAGAGTTTGCAGGTTCTAGGAGCAATATGCCATCCGCAAATACAGTGTGGCCAAACAACTGAATCCACCATTGACGGACAGACAGATAATCAAGTACCTATCACGACATTTTGAACTGGAAATTAGACAACACGTGGCCTTACAAAACATCACAGAACGGGAGACGTTTTTGGAATACTTACAGAGATATGACGATGTATGTGTTGGACGGACAAGAGAGATACGAGAACGAAACGTTAACACAGTTAGGTTTGACAACAGGACACCGAATTATCCGAGACGGCCTGACTACAACAGAAATTTTCGACCGAATTGGGAACGACGAGGACAGGAATACAGGAGCAATAATGCGACTAGGGGACCGACGCCAAGACCTAGTTACACGCGACAGAACAGTTTACCGGAGGTAAACAGGACTGTGACCAGCACGCCGAATAGAGACAGGGACACGGATATTAACACGAGGAGGACGTACGCACAGGTTGTAGAAGGACAACCAGGACCAAGCACGGAAAACAGGATGGGACAGGATTTTAGAACGCGACAGACCACTAGATTTCTGTGTAAATGTATATGAACATCCACGTGAATTTTTCAAAATTGAGGAGGAAGTAGAGCCAGAAACTGAGGAAAAATTATGTTTGCCAATTATTAATTTAGAAATTTTGAGAATAATGTAGAAGTATTACTTGATACAGGGCAGAGGCGAGTTTAATATCGGAGGAATTCGTCAGCAAAATTAGGGATAAGGTTTGTGATAGAATTATGCCTATAAAGCGTAGCCATTTAGTAGCTCAAATAAAAAGAGGTTTGCTGTAGTAAATAGTGTTGTGGTGCTTAGGATAGATATAGGAGGTTTAAGCTGTGAACAGGAGTTTGTAATTGTACCTGGACTGAAGTTTCAGAGCATTTTAGGTGTTGACTGTATGATGAAGTTAGGGTTTTGATAGATATGGAAAGGAAGGTAATAAGAATTAAGGCTAGGGTAGTGCCATGGAAGGGCAGTTATGAAGTCACAGAGGATGACACTGGGTTTAGTATTAATGTAGTAGAGGTAGAAGATGATGAAGGTAAACAGATCAACACGATAAGATGTCCAGAGGAAAGGAGAGTAGAGGTTCAAGCTTTATTACAAAACATGCAGAAGTAGTGGGGGTAGAAGCAGCATATCAGGAGCAGGTGAAGGCGAAATTAAGTAAAGATGGCAAGTTTGTTTTAATAAAGTAGATTTAAAGGATTCATTCTGGCGGATTCCATTACACAAAAATTCTAGAAGGTACGTAGGGTTTTCCATAGAGGAAAAATCGATAATTGTAAAGTAGTATCGTTTGGTTTGTCGGCAGAAAGGAAACAAGAATAAATGAGAAACAGACAAGTGTAGGGACTGAAGAAGAAGTAATATTTAAGAGTCAGGATAAGAGGATGATAAGTTTATGGTATGTGAGATAACAGGGATGTTAAGTGTAGATATAGAAGGGAGAGATAGGGATGAAGAGTATTAGGATGGTAAGAAGAAAGACATGGAGGGTCAAGAAGAGAGTTAGATTTAAATAGGATAGGGATAGAATAGGTGTAAATAGAAGAGTAAAAGTAGGTGTTGATAGAAAATAGAGCTAGGTATAGGATAAATATGGGAGATAATTAGGAATAGGTTTAGGATGAGAATAAAGAGTAAAGGTAGGAAGAAAATAAGATAGATTAAGTGTAGATATTTCATAGAAGAGTAGTGGAGAGTTAGGAATAAAGTTAGAAATAGGATAGGTATATAGGATTAGGTAGGATGAAGTAAAGTATAGTGAAGATTAGTTAAAAGTTAGGAATAGGATAGGTATATAGGATGTATATAGGATTAGATGGATGAGTAGGATGAAGTTAGGGATAATTTCAGTTTATAGAATTAGGTGAGAGTTAGGAATAGGATAGGGTAGCTGTAAATATTTTTTTTTGAATTGGAGACAAAGTAGGTAAGTTAGATAGATAAGGGTAGAGAGAGATAGGCAATTTTTTTTTGTAAATTTGTTTTAGCAGTCTAAATGCTTTATATTTGAATTCGAATAAGTGGGATTATTTGTATTCAAATAGGGGGAAAATACTCATATTTAGACCAGGGTAGAAAATTAAATAATCACATCAAATAATTTTAATCACCGTGTATAAGGAATTTCATTAAATAATACGCTTTATTAAAACCTTGAAGCATAAATAAACTCGGTCGTTTCATTAAAATAAGAGATTAAAATTATTTACAAGACGCTTCATATAAAAATAAGCAGTTTTAAAATGCTCAACGTGTAATTTAATTATTCCAAAGTAAAGAATCAAATGGAAATTACGTGCAAGATTTATATGAATTGATTCAAGTTTGGGCAACGAGTATTAAACGAAACGTACAGATAATAATTGAATATTTAATTAGGATTCACTAAAAATTAAAGAGTATTAATTTTAATTGAAGTTAATTGAACCGTTAGTAACAGATAATATCTATAGAAACTTGTAAAACCCAAGATTATAATACCAGAAAATAAAGCTCTGAGAATTAATATTATTTTGAACACCTGCGTAGTTTAAATATCACATACGGCGTAAATTTTGTAGATAATTAATAGTTTCAAAGAATCTTGGAGAAACCGGGGCTTAATATTCACGAGAATGTGCGATACGGGGTTATTAAACCCAGATAACAGTCCACATGGACTAAAATATAATCGATAATAAAGAATATCAATTTGCACCAATACGAACAGGTTAGAAAAGGAAAGAGAAAATGCGTCAAGCAAAGACACATATAGTAAAAGGCGGGATTTAAGCAACGTCACGAGGGTCACAATTGGTTGAAAATAGGATGCAAATATCAGAGGTAGAAACAACAATTTCGGTATAAAAGTTTTTTAGTTTTTCTCGGACATGCTTGCGTGTCGTGTTGAAATTTCTGAGATTTAAATGGGACGAGTGAAAATTCGTAAAAATCGACGCGCGAGCGACAGACTGGGAACATAGAATGAGGAATTCTTTAGAATTACCCGTTTTGAGGACAAAAGCAACGTGCCGGCTTTTTGCTATATATACCGAGATGAATATAAACAAGCTCTCTTAGACTTTTGACTATTCGATGCGTTAAAAGCTCTTACATCCGCGACTTGATTGAAGATGTTTATACAGTGCATTTTAGTTTGATAAAATAATTTAAAATTTTGCTCGTATATTTTAGTGATTCAAAATAGTTGGTTATTTACGTGCTAACATGAATGTACTTCAGTGCACTTAGATACAAGGTATTAAAATTTAGTTTCACTGTACCAATTAGCAAAATTTACAACGACAAATGTATACACAAAAGTAGGCAGTTTTGGCGTATATTGGTGAAAGAAGTATGAAGTTATTTGCTATTTTTCGGGGGTGTTAATAATTAAATGGTTCAAATACGTGTCTGGATCCACGAAACAAGGGTCAGATATACACAGATGAGTTCCGGAAAAGCCCAGAAACAACTCTAAATAAATGGTGATGGAGAAAATTTTAAAAGCGTTGAGAATTAGAAGCCGTAAATATAATCCTGTTGGAATGGTGTGATTAACTAAAGGGACGATGTACTTTGAAGCTACGAGGACAGTAACCTTCAGGTAAATTATACTATTTTGTTTGACATTTTTGTGTGTGTTGAATAACTTTATAATTGATTTACTTTAAATGGACATTAGTGAAATTGTACTAACCATAAAATTTTAATTTTAAGATGAAATTTGCTTGTTTAAGTAGAGAGGGGTATTTAGTTTTGATGTTCGGTAATATGATGAAAATTTGGGTATGTCTTTGAGCTCAATTAGACGAACCTGGTTAATTAACGTAAAGGGTGGTAGATGCTCCTTTATACTCAGACTCGGTCTGCTTATATTGTTATATTAATTAGTAAGCATCCAACAAGGACTTTAATTTTGGATGCACATTAAAAGGATAATAAAATTAATCTTGAAATTCTTTTGAAAACTGAAATTTATGCTGAGTTTTAATTTTGAAATTTTAATGTATTCTGAATATTGATGTAAATAGAGTTAACGTTGATGTTTTTGGTAGGAATGTGTTGTTTTTTTATGAATGAGGAGGTTTATAACATTAGGTGAGCAGCCGAGGCGAAAAGAGGATCACAGCCGTTTATGACGCCCAATCTGTGGGACTAGAATTTTTTTGTTGAAAGGACCCAGTTCCCGCATTCAAAGGAGAATATCACAGCAAATTTTGGCGACCACAACGTGAGGGCTCGAGTTCCAAATAAAATTTTGTTATTTTATTCCAGGAAACTGGCGATCTGAGAGAGAGAGTTTCTGTGTGTGTATAAATTTAAGAGTATTTTTAGAGTGTGTGAGTGATTAGAACGTATGCAGAGAAAAGAGTGGTTAAGGAGTCAAGGAGTGGAAATTGGAAGTAACGATAGTGCATTGGGTGAAAAAATACGAAAATGGAAGAAGCTGGAGGCAGTAGAGATCAGTCGAGGACGGAATCGGGGGATCAAGGAAACGAGATGATATTGAGAATGTTAGAGAGGATGAGTGAAGAATCGAATAAGAAATTTGACCGAATGAATGAGACATTAACAGGAGTTAGGAAACCCTAAGTGAGAAAATAGATAAGACGAATAAAGAAGTTTCAGAATTTAAAATAGTCTTACCGTAAAGATGGGGAAGTTGAAAATAGGGTTGAAAAAATGAGCGTGATATTACAGGTGTTCGACAGGAAATGGGACATTTAAGGTCCGAAGTACGCATTTTTGTGAAGAAGAGATTAATATAAAATGACTGAAGTGACAGACTCATGTAGGGATCAGTTAGGCAGGGTAGAACGCGAAGTTAGTAGTATCAAATACAACATGTCAAATTTAACGGGGGATGGTCCCAGATTTTCTACAGGTGGAGTATCATTGGACCAACACATGAAGTTTTATGGCGATAACAGGGTAAATCCACAAATTTTTATTAATAGTGTAAGAAATCTAGTGGGAAATTTATTTGACGAACAGACTAAACTAAATACGATAAAGGCTTTATTAAAGGACAATGCGGAGGCATGGTACAATTTAGTAGGACAGGACATAGACACGTATCAGGACTTTGAAAACAAATTTTTACAACATTACTGGAGTGATCACAAACAGGATCAGATTAGGGACGACTTGATTACAGGAAAATTTAAGGGAGAGTTTGCAGGTTCTAGGAGCAATATGCCATCCGCAAATACAGTGTGGCCAAACAACTGAATCCACCATTGACGGACAGACAGATAATCAAGTACCTATCACGACATTTTGAACTGGAAATTAGACAACACGTGGCCTTACAAAACATCACAGAACGGGAGACGTTTTGGAATACTTACAGAGATATGACGATGTATGTGTTGGACGGACAAGAGAGATACGAGAACGAAACGTTAACACAGTTAGGTTTGACAACAGGACACCGAATTATCCGAGACGGCCTGACTACAACAGAAATTTTCGACCGAATTGGGAACGACGAGGACAGGAATACAGGAGCAATAATGCGACTAGGGGACCGACGCCAAGACCTAGTTACACGCGACAGAACAGTTTACCGGAGGTAAACAGGACTGTGACCAGCACGCCGAATAGAGACAGGGACACGGATATTAACACGAGGAGGACGTACGCACAGGTTGTAGAAGGACAACCAGGACCAAGCACGGAAAACAGGATGGGACAGGATTTTTAGAACGCGACAGACCACTAGATTTCTGTGTAAATGTATATGAACATCCACGTGAATTTTTCAAAATTGAGGAGGAAGTAGAGCCAGAAACTGAGGAAAAATTATGTTTGCCAATTATTAATTTAGAAATTTTGAGAATAATGTAGAAGTATTACTTGATACAGGGGCAGAGGCGAGTTTAACATCGGAGGAATTCGTCAGCAAAATTAGGGATAAGGTTTGTGATAGAATTATGCCTATAAAGCGTAGCCATTTAGTAGCTCCAAATAAAAAGAGGTTTGCTGTAGTAAATAGTGTTGTGGTGCTTAGGATAGATATAGGAGGTTTAAGCTGTGAACAGGAGTTTGTAATTGTACCTGGACTGAAGTTTCAGAGCATTTTAGGTGTTGACTGTATGATGAAGTTAGGGGGTTTTGATAGATATGGAAAGGAAGGTAATAAGAATTAAGGATAGGGTAGTGCCATGGAAGGGCAGTTATGAAGTCACAGAGGATGACACTGGGTTTAGTATTAATGTAGTAGAGGTAGAAGATGATGAAGGTAAACAGATCAACACGATAAGATGTCCAGAGGAAAGGAGAGTAGAGGTTCAAGCTTTATTACAAAAACATGCAGAAGTAGTGGGGGTAGAAGCAGCATATCAGGAGCAGGTGAAGGCGAAATTAAGTAAAGATGGCAAGTTTGTTTTTAATAAAGTAGATTTAAGGGATTCATTCTGGCGGATTCCATTACACAAAAATTCTAGAAGGTACGTAGGGTTTTCCATAGAGGGAAAAATCGATAATTGTAAAGTAGTATCGTTTGGTTTGTCGGCAGAAAGGGAAACAAGAATAAATGAGAAACAGACAAGTGTAGGGACTGAAGAAGAAGTAATATTTAAGAGTCAGGATAAGAGGGATGATAAGTTTATGGTATGTGAGATAACAGGGATGTTAAGTGTAGATATAGAAGGGGAGAGATAGGGATGAAGAGTATTAGGATGGTAAGAAGAAAGACATGGAGGGTCAAGAAGAGAGTTAGATTTAAATAGGATAGGGATAGAATAGGTGTAAATAGAAGAGTAAAAGTAGGTGTTGATAGAAAATAGAGCTAGGTATAGGATAAATATGGGAGATAATTAGGAATAGGTTTAGGATGAGAATAAAGAGTAAAGGTAGGAAGAAAATAAGATAGATTAAGTGTAGATATTTCATAGAAGAGTAGTGGAGAGTTAGGAATAAAGTTAGAAATAGGATAGGTATATAGGATTAGGTAGGATAAAGTAAAGTATAGTGAAGATTAGTTAAAAGTTAGGAATAGGATAGGTATATAGGATGTATATAGGATTAGATGGATGAGTAGGATGAAGTTAGGGATAATTTCAGTTTATAGAATTAGGTGAGAGTTAGGAATAGGATAGGGTAGCTGTAAATATTTTTTTTTGAATTGGAGACAAAGTAGGTAAGTTAGATAGATAAGGGTAGAGAGAGATAGGCAATTTTTTTGTAAATTTGTTTTAGCAGTCTAAATGCTTTTATATTTGAATTCGAATAAGTGGGATTATTTGTATTCATATAGGGGGAAAATACTCATATTTAGACCAGGGTAGAAAATTAAATAATCACATCAAATAATTTTAATCACCGTGTATAAGGAATTTCATTAAATAATACGCTTTATTAAAACCTTGAAGCATAAATAAACTCGGTCGTTTCATTAAAAATAAGAGATTAAAATTATTTACAAGACGCTTCATATAAAATAAGCAGTTTTAAAATGCTCAACGTGTAATTTAATTATTCCAAAGTAAAGAATCAAATGGAAATTACGTGCAAGATTTATATGAATTGATTCAAGTTTGGGCAACGAGTATTAAACGAAACGTACAGATAATAATTGAATATTTAATTAGGATTCACTAAAAATTAAAGAGTATTAATTTTAATTGAAGTTAATTGAACCGTTAGTAACAGATAATATCTATAGAAACTTGTAAAACCCAAGATTATAATACCAGAAAATAAAGCTCTGAGAATTAATATTATTTTGAACACCTGCGTAGTTTAAATATCACATACGGCGTAAATTTTGTAGATAATTAATAGTTTCAAAGAATCTTGGAGAAACCGGGCTTAATATTCACGAGAATGTGCGATACGGGGTTATTAAACCCAGATAACAGTCCACATGGACTAAAATATAATCGATAATAAAGAATATCAATTTGCACCAATACGAACAGGTTAGAAAAGGAAAGAGAAAATGCGTCAAGCAAAGACACATATAGTAAAAGGCGGGATTTAAGCAACGTCACGAGGGTCACAATTGGTTGAAAATAGGATGCAAATATCAGAGGTAGAAACAACAATTTCGGTATAAAGTTTTTAGTTTTCTCGGACATGCTTGCGTGTCGTGTGTTGAAATTTCTGAGATTTAAATGGGACGAGTGAAAATTCGTAAAATCGACGCGCGAGCGACAGACTGGGAACATAGAATGAGGAATTCTTTAGAATTACCCTGTTTTGAGGACAAAAGCAACGTGCCGGCTTTTTGCTATATATACCGAGATGAATATAAACAAGCTCTCTTAGACTTTTGACTATTCGATGCGTTAAAAGCTCTTACATCCGCGACTTGATTGAAGATGTTTATACAGTGCATTTTAGTTTGATAAAATAATTTAAAATTTTGCTCGTATATTTTAGTGATTCAAAATAGTTGGTTATTTACGTGCTAACATGAATGTACTTCAGTGCACTTAGATACAAGGTAATAAAATTTAGTTTCACTGTACCAATTAGCAAAATTTACAACGACAAATGTATACACAAAAGTAGGCAGTTTTGGCGTATATTGGTGAAAGAAGTATGAAGTTATTTGCTATTTTTCGGGGGTGTTAATAATTAAATGGTTCAAATACGTGTCTGGATCCACGAAACAAGGGTCAGATATACACAGATGAGTTCCGGAAAAGCCCAGAAACAACTCTAAATAAATGGTGATGGAGAAAATTTTAAAAGCGTTGAGAATTAGAAGCCGTAAATATAATCCTGTTGGAATGGTGTGATTAACTAAAGGGACGATGTACTTTGAAGCTACGAGGACAGTAACCTTCAGGTAAATTATACTATTTTGTTTGACATTTTGTGTGTGTTGAATAACTTTATAATTGATTTACTTTAAATGGACATTAGTGAAATTGTACTAACCATAAAATTTTAATTTTAAGATGAAATTTGCTTGTTTAAGTAGAGAGGGTATTTAGTTTTGATGTTCGGTAATATGATGAAAATTTGGGTATGTCTTTGAGCTCAATTAGACGAACCTGGTTAATTAACGTAAAGGGTGGTAGATGCTCCTTTATACTCAGACTCCGGTCTGCTTATATTGTTATATTAATTAGTAGGCATCCAACAAGGACTTTAATTTTGGATGCACATTAAAGGATAATAAAATTAATCTTGAAATTCTTTTGAAAACTGAAATTTATGCTGAGTTTTAATTTTGAAATTTTAATGTATTCTGAATATTGATGTAAATAGAGTTAACGTTGATGTTTTGGTAGGAATGTGTTGTTTTTTTATGAATGAGGAGGTTTATAACATTAGGTGAGCAGCCGAGGCGAAAAGAGGATCACAGCCGTTTATGACGCCCAATCTGTGGGACTAGAATTTTTGTTGAAAGGACCCAGTTCCGCATTCAAAGGAGAATATCACAGCAAATTTATGGCGACCACAACGTGAGGGCTCGAGTTCCAAATAAAATTTTGTTATTTTATTCCAGGAAACTGGCGATCTGAGAGAGAGTTTCTGTGTGTATAAATTTAAGAGTATTTTAGAGTGTGTGTGAGTGATTAGAACGTATGCAGAGAAAAGAGTGGTTAAGGAGTCAAGGAGTGGAAATTGGAAGTAACGATAGTGCATTGGGTGAAAAAATACGAAAATGGAAGAAGCTGGAGGCAGTAGAGATCAGTCGAGGACGGAATCGGGGATCAAGGAAACGAGATGATATTGAGAATGTTAGAGAGGATGAGTGAAGAATCGAATAAGAAATTTGACCGAATGAATGAGACATTAACAGGAGTTAGGGAAACCCTAAGTGAGAAAATAGATAAGACGAATAAAGAAGTTTCAGAATTTAAAAATAGTCTTACCGTAAAGATGGGGGAAGTTGAAAATAGGGTTGAAAAAAATGAGCGTGATATTACAGGTGTTCGACAGGAAATGGGACATTTAAGGTCCGAAGTACGCATTTTTGTGAAGAAGAGATTAATATAAAATGACTGAAGTGACAGACTCATGTAGGGATCAGTTAGGCAGGGTAGAACGCGAAGTTAGTAGTATCAAATACAACATGTCAAATTTAACGGGGGATGGTCCCAGATTTTCTACAGGTGGAGTATCATTGGACCAACACATGAAGTTTTATGGCGATAACAGGGTAAATCCACAAATTTTTATTAATAGTGTAAGAAATCTAGTGGGAAATTTATTTGACGAACAGACTAAACTAAATACGATAAAGGCTTTATTAAAGGACAATGCGGAGGCATGGTACAATTTAGTAGGACAGGACATAGACACGTATCAGGACTTTGAAAACAAATTTTACAACATTACTGGAGTGATCACAAACAGGATCAGATTAGGGACGACTTGATTACAGGAAAATTTAAGGGAGAGTTTGCAGGTTCTAGGAGCAATATGCCATCCGCAAATACAGTGTGGCCAAACAACTGAATCCACCATTGACGGACAGACAGATAATCAAGTACCTATCACGACATTTTGAACTGGAAATTAGACAACACGTGGCCTTACAAAACATCACAGAACGGGAGACGTTTTGGAATACTTACAGAGATATGACGATGTATGTGTTGGACGGACAAGAGAGATACGAGAACGAAACGTTAACACAGTTAGGTTTGACAACAGGACACCGAATTATCCGAGACGGCCTGACTACAACAGAAATTTTCGACCGAATTGGGAACGACGAGGACAGGAATACAGGAGCAATAATGCGACTAGGGGACCGACGCCAAGACCTAGTTACACGCGACAGAACAGTTTACCGGAGGTAAACAGGACTGTGACCAGCACGCCGAATAGAGACAGGGACACGGATATTAACACGAGGAGGACGTACGCACAGGTTGTAGAAGGACAACCAGGACCAAGCACGGAAAACAGGATGGGACAGGATTTTTAGAACGCGACAGACCACTAGATTTCTGTGTAAATGTATATGAACATCCACGTGAATTTTTCAAAATTGAGGAGGAAGTAGAGCCAGAAACTGAGGAAAAATTATGTTTGCCAATTATTAATTTAGAAATTTTTGAGAATAATGTAGAAGTATTACTTGATACAGGGGCAGAGGCGAGTTTAATATCGGAGGAATTCGTCAGCAAAATTAGGGATAAGGTTTGTGATAGAATTATGCCTATAAAGCGTAGCCATTTAGTAGCTCCAAATAAAAAGAGGTTTGCTGTAGTAAATAGTGTTGTGGTGCTTAGGATAGATATAGGAGGTTTAAGCTGTGAACAGGAGTTTGTAATTGTACCTGGACTGAAGTTTCAGAGCATTTTAGGTGTTGACTGTATGATGAAGTTAGGGGTTTTGATAGATATGGAAAGGAAGGTAATAAGAATTAAGGATAGGGTAGTGCCATGGAAGGGCAGTTATGAAGTCACAGAGGATGACACTGGGTTTAGTATTAATGTAGTAGAGGTAGAAGATGATGAAGGTAAACAGATCAACACGATAAGATGTCCAGAGGAAAGGAGAGTAGAGGTTCAAGCTTTATTACAAAAACATGCAGAAGTAGTGGGGGTAGAAGCAGCATATCAGGAGCAGGTGAAGGCGAAATTAAGTAAAGATGGCAAGTTTGTTTTAATAAAGTAGATTTAAGGGATTCATTCTGGCGGATTCCATTACACAAAAATTCTAGAAGGTACGTAGGGTTTTCCATAGAGGAAAAATCGATAATTGTAAAGTAGTATCGTTTGGTTTGTCGGCAGAAAGGGAAACAAGAATAAATGAGAAACAGACAAGTGTAGGGACTGAAGAAGAAGTAATATTTAAGAGTCAGGATAAGAGGGATGATAAGTTTATGGTATGTGAGATAACAGGGATGTTAAGTGTAGATATAGAAGGGGAGAGATAGGGATGAAGAGTATTAGGATGGTAAGAAGAAAGACATGGAGGGTCAAGAAGAGAGTTAGATTTAAATAGGATAGGGATAGAATAGGTGTAAATAGAAGAGTAAAAGTAGGTGTTGATAGAAAATAGAGCTAGGTATAGGATAAATATGGGAGATAATTAGAATAGGTTTAGGATGAGAATAAAGAGTAAAGGTAGGAAGAAAATAAGATAGATTAAGTGTAGATATTTCATAGAAGAGTAGTGGAGAGTTAGGAATAAAGTTAGAAATAGGATAGGTATATAGGATTAGGTAGGATGAAGTAAAGTATAGTGAAGATTAGTTAAAAGTTAGGAATAGGATAGGTATATAGGATGTATATAGGATTAGATGGATGAGTAGGATGAAGTTAGGGATAATTTCAGTTTATAGAATTAGGTGAGAGTTAGGAATAGGATAGGGTAGCTGTAAATATTTTTTTGAATTGGAGACAAAGTAGGTAAGTTAGATAGATAAGGGTAGAGAGAGATAGGCAATTTTTTTTTGTAAATTTGTTTTAGCAGTCTAAATGCTTTATATTTGAATTCGAATAAGTGGGATTATTTGTATTCAAATAGGGGGAAAATACTCATATTTAGACCAGGGTAGAAAATTAAATAATCACATCAAATAATTTTAATCACCGTGTATAAGGAATTTCATTAAATAATACGCTTTATTAAAACCTTGAAGCATAAATAAACTCGGTCGTTTCATTAAAAATAAGAGATTAAAATTATTTACAAGACGCTTCATATAAAAATAAGCAGTTTTAAAATGCTCAACGTGTAATTTAATTATTCCAAAGTAAAGAATCAAATGGAAATTACGTGCAAGATTTATATGAATTGATTCAAGTTTGGGCAACGAGTATTAAACGAAACGTACAGATAATAATTGAATATTTAATTAGGATTCACTAAAAATTAAAGAGTATTAATTTTAATTGAAGTTAATTGAACCGTTAGTAACAGATAATATCTATAGAAACTTGTAAAAACCCAAGATTATAATACCAGAAAATAAAGCTCTGAGAATTAATATTATTTTGAACACCTGCGTAGTTTAAATATCACATACGGCGTAAATTTTGTAGATAATTAATAGTTTCAAAGAATCTTGGAGAAACCGGGGCTTAATATTCACGAGAATGTGCGATACGGGGTTATTAAACCCAGATAACAGTCCACATGGACTAAAATATAATCGATAATAAAGAATATCAATTTGCACCAATACGAACAGGTTAGAAAAGGAAAGAGAAATGCGTCAAGCAAAGACACATATAGTAAAAGGCGGATTTAAGCAACGTCACGAGGGTCACAATTGGTTGAAAATAGGATGCAAATATCAGAGGTAGAAACAACAATTTCGGTATAAAAGTTTTTTAGTTTTTCTCGGACATGCTTGCGTGTCGTGTGTTGAAATTTCTGAGATTTAAATGGGACGAGTGAAAATTCGTAAAAATCGACGCGCGAGCGACAGACTGGGAACATAGAATGAGGAATTCTTTAGAATTACCCGTTTTGAGGACAAAAGCAACGTGCCGGCTTTTTGCTATATATACCGAGATGAATATAAACAAGCTCTCTTAGACTTTTGACTATTCGATGCGTTAAAAGCTCTTACATCCGCGACTTGATTGAAGATGTTTATACAGTGCATTTTAGTTTGATAAAATAATTTAAAATTTTGCTCGTATATTTTAGTGATTCAAAATAGTTGGTTATTTACGTGCTAACATGAATGTACTTCAGTGCACTTAGATACAAGGTAATAAAATTTAGTTTCACTGTACCAATTAGCAAAATTTACAACGACAAATGTATACACAAAAGTAGGCAGTTTTGGCGTATATTGGTGAAAGAAGTATGAAGTTATTTGCTATTTTTCGGGGGTGTTAATAATTAAATGGTTCAAATACGTGTCTGGATCCACGAAACAAGGGTCAGATATACACAGATGAGTTCCGGAAAAGCCCAGAAACAACTCTAAATAAATGGTGATGGAGAAAATTTTAAAAGCGTTGAGAATTAGAAGCCGTAAATATAATCCTGTTGGAATGGTGTGATTAACTAAAGGGACGATGTACTTTGAAGCTACGAGGACAGTAACCTTCAGGTAAATTATACTATTTTGTTTGACATTTTGTGTGTGTTGAATAACTTTATAATTGATTTACTTTAAATGGACATTAGTGAAATTGTACTAACCATAAAATTTTAATTTTAAGATGAAATTTGCTTGTTTAAGTAGAGAGGGGTATTTAGTTTTGATGTTCGGTAATATGATGAAAATTTGGGTATGTCTTTGAGCTCAATTAGACGAACCTGGTTAATTAACGTAAAGGGTGGTAGATGCTCCTTTATACTCAGACTCCGGTCTGCTTATATTGTTATATTAATTAGTAGACATCCAACAAGGACTTTAATTTTGGATGCACATTAAAAGGATAATAAAATTAATCTTGAAATTCTTTTGAAAACTGAAATTTATGCTGAGTTTTAATTTTGAAATTTTAATGTATTCTGAATATTGATGTAAATAGAGTTAACGTTGATGTTTTTGGTAGGAATGTGTTGTTTTTTTATGAATGAGGAGGTTTATAACATTAGGTGAGCAGCCGAGGCGAAAAGAGGATCACAGCCGTTTATGACGCCCAATCTGTGGGACTAGAATTTTTTTGTTGAAAGGACCCAGTTCCCGCATTCAAAGGAGGATATCACAGCAATATATATATATATATATATATATATATATATGTATATATATATATATATATAAATATTTGATATATATATATATATATATATATCAATAGTTTTAAATGAAATAAAAACCCAACTTTGTATGTAAAGTTGAATTACCATTTCAAATCGAATTAGTAATTGAAAACCACTAAAAGGACGGCTACAGCAGGATTTGAACCTGCGACCTCTGATTTTCCGGATCAGCGCTCTAACCAACTGAGCTACCTAGTCTAATTGTTTAGATGTTGTTATAATTAATACTACTGAAGCTTGGCTCTTGTTACCGATTTTTATCACGTCTATTAGTACATGAATTATGTATATAACTAGATTCAATTTCCTTAAATGCAAGACGTAATTGAAAATCGGTAACAAGAGCCAAGCTTTAGTAGTATTAATTATAACAACATCTAAACAATTAAGCTAGATAGCTCAGTTGGTTAGCGCGCTGATCCGGAAAATCAGAGGTCGCAGGTTCAAATCCTGCTGTAGCCGTTTTTTTAGTTGTTTTCAATTACTAGTTCGATTTGAAATGGTAATTCAACTTTACATACAAAGATGGGTTTTCATTTCATCTTAAAAACTATTAATATATATTACGCATTCTAAATGTGGATTATTCTTCTCTATATATATATATATATATATATATATATATATATATATATATATAAAGAATAAGTAAATTTAATGAGTCTTAAAATATATCAACATGAAATTTGTGACTCAATATTAGCCACAAGGGCATTCTGTTGACGCGTTTCGCCTAATTGGGGCTCATCAGGACAGGAGTAGCAAATATGTTCGTGTTAAATATTACATTTTGCTACTCCTGTCCTGATTAGCCCCAATTAGGGCGAAACGCGTCGACAGGATGCCCTTGTGGCTAATATTGAGGTCACTTGCCATTAAATTTCATTCTTTGACATAAATATATATATATATATATATATATATATATACATATGTATATATATTGCAGTGATCTTCTGGAATCACCTTTGCGCCCTACCGTTGGGAGCCATAAAATTGCAGTGTTTAAGCTCTAAAATCGTGCCCCACAAATTGGGTTGTCATAAATTTTGCTAAAGTTTTATATAAAAATAATAAAGTTAACACCTACGAAATTTAAAAAAAAAATTTTAATTCCAATATCTCTTGAAAAGCTCCCCCAATTCAGCATACCACGGCTAGCTCGGCTTCCAGCTTCTTCAGAAATACTTACCCTTTCTATCCATACTCTCTATCAGTTAGACTACCAATAAAAATTGCCAATCAAATAATTTAAAAAAGCATACAACCTTTTTATTCATACAAATCAAAATTCCGTCACACCAGCTCAATATTTACAAAAATGGATATAAACATCAACAATATCAACAATTAAATCCTTTTATATTTCCTAAATTTAATTTATCTCAACACTTCTTTATATTCATTTTAAGTAGATGGGCCTATCTTAAAACCCTAAATTGAAATTTACTCTGGTCTAATGCAAACTCAGTATAAACCTTCTTACTATGAATGCATAAATAAATTGCATTTTGTTTTAAACTACTCTAAAGACCCGTTTACTCTTTACATCAAAATTATACGTCATGTATTTATACCATCAAATAATAAAATCCAATTGTCTTTTTCATATAATCCTCAAAATATATTTTATGCTCATAAAATATTCATCAAATACGTCAAATTACTCTACCACAAAATACCAGCACAAAATGTTCAAAGAATAATAAAGAAAATAAATTTCTTTACCTGGTGTATGATTTCGAACCATCACCTCTGTACACGTCGTCCACCAAATACTCGTCGTTGCATTCCATCAAACTTCCCTTTGCTACATGTACAGCAAACTCATTTCCACTCATTCATCCAATTCTAAGTAGACGCCTTCAATACAGCTACCCATATAATCGTCCAACTATGTTCGTCGGCTTCTGGATATACCACACAACCAGCACCCTCGTTCCGAAAAATAACTTGGCTCGCTTACCTTTGTAACATCTTTGGTTTTTTATGCGTAATTAAACTTACAGCCCCGTTTATGAAATAGCTCCTACTCGGGCTTTTAAACACTTGTAATTTAAATTAAACGGACTGCACTTTCACCGATCTACAAATTTTCAACTTAGATGTTACACCATGTAGGTCTGAAGCGAACAGAAAAAATAAGAGAGCCTCACTACGTCTTTTAGTGTATTTATAAGCCTCCAAGCCTACCCCCTGTAACATCTTTTCATCGAAATTCACCTCCACCTAACCGATTCTTAAAATTCAAAATACAACGATCTTTGAAAACTAAGAATTTCTCACACCATCGTCCCTTTAGTCCGAAAATACTGAATAGCGTCCTCAACGGTCGCAATACTCTGAGAAAAGCTTCTCACCCCAACCGCAATCAACCAATCAAAAACCTTTCACCCGTTGCAGGTCTATCGTCCATTCTATTATCCTCATCTACCCCATATTTGCTGTCTTTGTTAAAAACCACTATAGCAACTTAAAATCAATATTGTCGTTATCCTCTACAAATTATCCCGTGTTTTAAATGACTGTTTTGTACAACGTCTGTTATCTTTCATCCTCCTTTACCCTGTGCTATTTATTTTCTGTCTCCGCTTTGTTTTAAAACCACCTGCTGTTTCTCAACCTACGCTTCGATCGTTAGCTAAAATTTATAAAGAATTATGTATCAACGTACATTATAATTTCCCGAATTGTTTATTTGTCTGAAAGTCCTTTCTATGAACTGTTTGCCAGTTTGAAATTGTATTTTCCCAAGTTGTTTAGCCTGTACATTTCCAAGAGATTTTATTTTTAACGGACGCTCTGTTAGTTAAATGAATATACGCGTTTACATTAACGATTTTATATACTGCAAAGCTTTTTGAACTACGCGTTACTTATATGGAATTAAAACACGTTAAATTATTGATTTTATACTTCTGTAAACAAAAGCTTTCCCCTTATTATTTGATGTGCTCGATTTACAACCTTAGAATATTAAAGCTAATTGTCCTCGCATTATTCTTGAATTTTTTTATGCACTGCAAAGCATCCACACTATGCAACTTTAAATTACGATTTCTTGATACAAATGTATGCTATTATACGTTTGTTTTAAGGTCAAAATTAATTAATTTGAAGCATCTAGTTATATACATAATTCATGTACTAATAGACGTAATTGAAAATCGGTAACAAGAGCCAAGCTTCAGTAGTATTAATTATAACAACATCTAAACAATTAGGCTAGATGGCTCAGTTAGTTAGAGCGCTGATCCGGAAAATCAAAAGTCGCAGGTTTAAATCCTGCTGTAGCCGTTCTTTTAGTGGTTTTCAATTACTAATTCGATTTGAAATGGTAATTCAACTTTACATACAAAGTTTGGTTTTTATTTTATCTTAAAAAGTATTAATATATATATATATATATATATATATATATATATATACTGAGTCTTCTTTAATAAGCGATATTTAATAAATATTGAATAAGATGTTGGTATTTTTGGGCGAATTGCTTATATAACTAAAGGTTTCAATCAATTTTACTTTATTTACTTTACTAGTTTCGGAGAATTTGTCCCCTTCATCAGAAGCTAAAATAGTACATAACAGTTAAATTAATAATTGGACAATAGTTACTTACTTTAGTAAATGCGTAAAAATACCTTAAAAGTAACTAGCAATGAATATAAAAACATATCAAGCTTAAGACTAACATTTTAAAAGTGTACATTCTTTTGACATTTAGGAATTTGGAAATCATGATGACATGTCATATTTAGAATGTTGTTGCTAGATAATTTTTGGAACTGTAATACTATTAATAAAACTATTTATAATTAGATTGAGTAATGTTTGGTAACTATATAAACTATATATTTAATATTATAAAGATAAAATAAATTTTAGAATTAAGAATTCTTTAAAATTTTAAAAAAAAATTAAAAATTAAAAATGTTTAATATTGGTATAATAAGAAATAAATGTTACTTAAATTATCTATGTCGATTTTTGAGTTTAAACTGTTTTTAATTTTGTTAATATAATATGATTCTAAAAATAATCTTCTTTTATAGTTTGGTTCAATTTCGAAAATGGTAACTTCTTCAAAATTTGGTTGATGGCCAGTTGTATATATATGTGTGGATAGTTTACATGATGTTTTGCCTAACTTTCCATCACTCTTATGTTGGGTCAGTCTTCTTTTAATATATTGTTTAGACTGTCCAACGTAAGTGCCTCCACAAGAGCATTCAATACTATAAACAGTATTGTTAAGTAGCATTTTTGGAGTTTTATCTTTCAACTTATCAAATAAAAGACTTAGTGATTTTGTGTATTTATAAGTTATTTTTGTATTTTCTTTCTTTAACGTGTGTATAATTTGTGGAGATAATTTTTGAATAAATGGAATGGTTTTGTAAGTGTTGGGTTCTAACGGATGTGTTTGATGTGTATGGTTATTGTCTTGATGTTGATATAAAATTTTATTAATAAGGTGTTTCGGAAAGCCATTATTAATGAAAATTCTTTGTAATTTTAATAAATTTTTTTGGAGAAATTGTGGATGTGAGATTTTTTTAATTCTATATTTTAATGCTGAAATGGTATTAATCTTGTGTTGAAGAGAATGATTTGAAAAGTAATTTATATATCGGCCAGAGTTAGTAGGTTTTTGATACCAATCAAATAAAATATGGTTGTTATTGTCTCGGATTACTAATGTATCTAAAATGGTATTTGTTGATTAATTTCTATTTCATGAGTGAATTTGAGATGTGGATTATATTGATTAAAGGCTTCGACAACTGTTTGAATCATATTGTAAGGAACGCAGCATAATATGTCATCTACATAACTTATTATAAAGGGAAAAACAAATGGTAATGTTGGTATTATGGTTTGAATAAGTTCATCCATTACAATCTGTGAAACTATTGGCGATAATGGTGATCCCATTGGGGTTCCAAAAATTTGAAGATAGAAGGTATTTTGGAATGAAAAATAAGTGTTACTAAAAACTAGTGATAGTGAACTACAAAACATTTCCATATCTAAATTACAATGTTGTTTAATATTACTCCATTTTGTTTTTATAATACTTATAACTAAATCTAAAGGTATATTTGTAAATAATGAAGTAACATCTAGTGAAATTAGTCTATAGACCATATTTTATTTGATTGGTATCAAAAACCTACTAACTCTGGCCGATATATAAATTACTTTTCAAATCATTCCCTTCAACACAAGATTAATACCATTTCAGCATTAAAATATAGAATTAAAAAAATCTCACATCCACAATTTCTCCAAAAAAAATTATTAAAATTACAAAGAATTTTCATTAATAATGGCTTTCCGAAACACCTTATTAATAAAATTTTATACCAACATCAAGACAATAACCATACACATCAAACACATCCGTTAGAACCCAACACTTACAAAACCATTCCATTTATTCAAAAATTATCTCCACAAATTATACACACGTTAAAGAAAGAAAATACAAAAATAACTTATAAATACACAAAATCACTAAGTCTTTTATTTGATAAGTTGAAAGATAAAACTCCAAAAATGCTACTTAACAATACTGTTTATAGTATTGAATGCTCTTGTGGAGGCACTTACGTTGGACAGTCTAAACAATATATTAAAAGAAGACTGACCCAACATAAGAGTGATGGAAAGTTAGGCAAAACATCATGTAAACTATCCACACATATATATATACAACTGGCCATCAACCAAATTTTGAAGAAGTTACCATTTTCGAAATTGAACCAAACTATAAAAGAAGATTATTTTTAGAATCATATTATATTAACAAAATTAAAAACAGTTTAAACTCAAAATCGACATAGATAATTTAAGTAACATTTATTCCTTATTATACCAATATTAAACATTTTAATTTTTAATTTTTTTAAAATTTTAAAGAATTCTTAATTCTAAAATTTATTTTATCTTTATAATATTAAATATATAGTTTATATAGTTACCAAACATTACTCAATCTAATTATAAATAGTTTTATTAATAGTATTACAGTTCCAAAATTATCTAGCAACAACATTCTAAATATGACATGTCATCATGATTTCCAAATTCCTAAATGTCAAAAGAATGTACACTTTTAAAATGTTAGTCTTAAGCTTGATATGTTTTATATTCATTGCTAGTTACTTTTAAGGTATTTTTACGCATTTACTAAAGTAAGTAACTATTGTCCAATTATTAATTTAACTGTTATGTACTATTTTAGCTTCTGATGAAGGGGACAAATTCTCCGAAACTAGTAAAGTAAATAAAGTAAAATTGATTGAAACCTTTAGTTATATAAGCAATTCGCCCAAAAATACCAACATCTTATTCAATATTTATATATATATATATATATATATATATATATATATTGCTGTGATATCCGCCCCACGGCTTGGACATGTCATATTTATGTCGTGTTAACCTCCTGTAGAAAAATATAACCCTTGTTATTATATTAAATATTTAGCCCCACGATTGGGTCGAGCTATATTTATGCTGTGTTACTCCTGTTAGCCCCTACGCTTGGACCATATTTACTGTGATATTTCCCTTATATTAAGCCCCTACGCTTGGACCATATTTATGCTATGATTTATACTTTTATTACTCAAGCACTTGTAGAAATGTTAATTTATAATTTTCTTTGCCTCGACTAGCTGATTCAATTAAATAAAGCACTTCTACAATACACAGTATAATGATTGAATATTTACAACCTTTTTAAATATCTTCTCCCTTTTTAAATTATATACATCTGTCAGATTTTTAGAAAATCAAGGCAGCAAAACGAGCTTTTTATTAGATTTAGAGACCTTTTGAAACGTTTCAAGATGTCTATTACTTTTCATAAATTTATACAAGAAACCCCAATTTGTCGGCTCTTACACTTTGAATTATTATTGAGATAAAAACAGTTTTTAGAAATACATCAAATCAAAATATCTAACCTGAAGTGTTTTAGTAGGTGCTCTGTACTTCCAAGAATTGAATCCAACCAAATGAGTATCCAAATCGTTATTGGTGAGTTTATTCCAATGAAAGGTTTTTCATTTCCGTAATAGAATATTTACCATTTTCAGAGATTAACAAATTGCTTGAACAGGCAACATTCTCCAGAGTCTCGTATCCAAAATTGTATTTAAGATCGTAATTAACAGGAATCGTAACCAGATCTTTATTAGGATCGTTATTTCGATTGTAATTTAACATGGCGATTAAGATGGTAATTAAATGTTAATTACCATGGTAATTAAAATGGTACTAGAAATGGTGATTAAAAGCCCTGTTTTATTTATTATTAGCAATGGTATAATTTCACTAAATCTTATCTACTTACGTTCTTAGAAGTACGGTTTGCTTGCACAGTTACACACTATTGAATTTTCACTTTTAATTTAATTTACTATTCACGTAAATATTTAGCACTTTCAAGTATTGTGACTGTCCAGTTTCAAAGTATACTAACTCGATATTCAATTGCCAAGATATTTATAGGATCGGCCCCTTTTGTTTGCGATTCGTTGACTCCACGTGCTGGGCGAGACCAAGTGTCTTATCTCTTGTTATTTTGGGAAACTTTATGTAGTTCAATTGCATGAAGCATGAACCCAAATTGGTCTTCTCTTAGTATTTCTTCCGCCCGTTTATCCATTCGTCTGTGTACAATTCTAGTTAATATTTTTGACACGTGTGCTGTCAAACTTATTGTTCGTCTTTCCTTTTTGGTATAGTTACTATGATGTTACGTTTGAAATCTTTGGGTATCTAGCTCTCATACATATAGCTTACAAGTTGGAAGAGACGTTCTGTTACTGCTTGTCCAGCGGCTTTTAGAGTTTTTGCTTGCACCTTATCTGTACTCGGCGCCTTACCATTTTTCAAATCCTTTAATGCTAATTCAAATTCATCTCTAAGTATAGGATATCCCAAGTCATCATTTTCTATGTCTCATTCCTGTTCTAATGCAGTTCGTTCTTCTCCTGCAAATAAATTTCCTATATATTCTTGCCATCTACCCACTTTCTCTACATTTTCTATAATGACGTTTCCTCCCGCGTCCCTTATATTTTTGCTGTACGGTTTTATATCCCTAAAATTGATTCTAATTAGTTTGTATGCTTCATCTGTCTTTCCTACTTCCATCTTAGTTTGTACCTCTTTGCACGTTTCATCAATCCATTCTTCTTTAGCTTTCCTGCATTTGCGAATAATTTCCCATTTTTTGGCTTTGTATCTCTGTTTTCCTGTTTCGTCTGATTTATTTTTGTATTTTCGTCTTTTTTCTATTAAATTCAGGAGATCCTTTGTTATCCATGGTTTCTTATTTTCTTTTTGTGTATACCCCAGAATGTCTCTGGCCGCCATGTCTAGGCTGGATTTAATGTTATTCCATTCTGTTTCTACTTCCTTAGTATCAGATATTTTCCCGATATCTGAGCAATTCATTTGACTTTTTTTCAAACCTTTCTTGAATATCTTTATCTTTTAGTTTCTTAAAGTCAAAGTGCCTTTTTCCGTTTCTTTTTTCAAATTTTTAAATTTAAGTGCGGCCTACATAATTACGATGTTGTGGTCAGTGTCTATATCTGCTTCTGGGCAGCTTCTACAGTCTTTTACTTGATTCCTAAACCGTTGTCTAACAAGAATGTAATCTATTTGATATCTTCCTATATCTCCTGGCATCTTACACGTATCGTTTTCTAGAATGATGTTGAAATAATGTGTTTGTGATGATTAAATTGTTCTTATCACAAAACTCTACCAGCCTATTTCCTCTGTCATTTCTCGTGCCAAAACCAAATAAACCTACTACCGCTCCTTCCCTACCCTCACCTACCACTGCATTAAAATCTCCCGTAAGTATTAAATTTTCATGTCTTTTTACGTGTCTTAATATGTCTTTGATATCTTTGTAGATCGCTTCTACCTCTTCGTCACTGTAGCTAGTGGTGGACATGTATACTTGTATTATTACTGTGTTTACCGGTTTAGATTCTAATCTAACCGTGAGTACTCTTTCGTTCTTTTGTAAGTAATTTTCTACACAGTATCCTATCTTTTTACGCATAACTATCTCCACACCCAAATTTCCTTCCCCTGCTCCTGTATGAATTACCCTGAAGTCTCCACTCCAAAAATCCCCCGCTTCTGGGCAGCGTACTTCGCTAATCTCTACTATGTCTAGTGCTAACCTATCCATTTCGAGTTTCAGGTTCTCTAGCTTACCTACTTGCTTCATACTTCTAACATTCCACGTTCCGACTCGCAAAATGTTCCCGACTCTTATTCTTAACTTTCCGATCGCATCCTCCGAAGTAGTCCCCTTCCGGAGATCCAAAAGGGGGGCACTACTTTAACTCCGGAATCTTTTACCTCAGAAGATGCCACCATTTTAAATACAATTTAAGTACGCTTTGTACTTGACAGGTAATGTGGTGGTTTCCCAATGCCTTCCACACGGTAGTGTATTTTAGAATGCGATACCGACCCCTATGGTCTCTGCCAATCTAAGTACCAAAAAAGCCGCTACCCTCTTTCGGGGACCTGTCTTAGTTTGGTTCCTCACTGACGACCCTACTACTTTGGTTGGACCTGTAGTTTGGCTCTTTAGCTCATTAGAACACGCAAGCCATTTCACCTGTTCTAGTAATCTACAACTTCGGCAAGGTGCAGGTCCATTCGAAATGGATGTTATATAATACGCAAAATTAAAAGCTTTGTGCTGCTGAGTACCGTTCGTAAACGATGTCAAAGTTTTTGAGGTCTTTCGAAGTCTGCGTATATTACAAACGGAGTATGCATCTGTTTATGCACAATAGTGAACTCTAGAAAGTTGTTGAAAGGTGTTTGACATAGTATTAACCACTTGATTTCTGTCGTGCTTAATGTGCTTTCGAAGCAGCTCTTCCGAGCAAAGGAAGACCAAGTACCCATCACAAACTCATTTGCAAGCTTTGTGTTTAGATATTTGTTTACTTATCAGTTTCCCCAAGTTCATTATCCATAAAGTGAACATTCTCACCTTCTTGAACATATAGAAAGTTAATGTCTTTTCATTTTTGGTTGGGCGAAGTGCAACGGCCCACTAAAACTCTTAGCTTACACCCCAAACACGTTAGCACTGATATCGTTTTGTTACTAAAACTTTTTTATACGTTCATTCTTATGTGAAAATCTATGCCAATTGAGTGGAGAGTACTTGAACGACCTTTCAGGATAAACTTCAATAGAATGCAATGCTGCCACTAGGGACCACTCAAAGCAATCGTTATTGTTGTTTTGAACGTTAAAGATCGCTTTCTTGTCGCAGATCGACTTTGGTAGCTTGATGTATGATGATCCTCGCAGAGGTGCACACGTATTTATGTTTATTTGCAAGTACAACACTAGTTTGAAAGTCGAACCTGAAAAGATTACTCAAAATCTGGGTGTCCACTATAAAAACCCTACCTGACCACCTTTGCTTAATTCATCGGATTCAACCGACGTGACCTCCGCGACAGAATCATAAATTGCGCACAAGTTGTCGGATTGTGTTAAAATATAGAGTATAGAGTATATCCACTGCCTCATCACCATCACGCTTCAAACTAGAAATATATTTATGAGCGTTGCTTCGTAAATGTGCCGCAAATTATGGTTTGCAGACTTCCACCTCGAACACGTCGCATCTTTTCCTTTTAGATGCATCCTGTATGAATGTGAGGGCATCAGCTAAAGACACACCACCGCGATTAATCCCTGACGCAGATGGCTTTGAGGAACACACGTCGCATGAAAGTGACCCGTCTCGATGATGATTGGGACATGATTTCTCAACTGCCATGTAGCATCGTGTGACTCCTTTTGATTATGACTCAGATTATCCCTTGTTGCCAACACAGTAGGAAATGCGTCACAATAGAACATACGCGATTCCATTTCTTTAACCTTACCAAAGAATGCGTTTTAAAAAATGTTTGACTTAATCGATGTAACGTTGAATATAAAACTGAAGAGCCATAGACTAGTGGAAGAATGTTTAAGCCGGTGTGGTGAGTTCACTTTGCTAAAAAAGTAAGGTTGTTATACAAGAGGGGAAAAAATCTGCGATGATTAAATTATAACTAAATCAATACATACTTCATGAGTAGATTAAGGATAGAAATCTATAGGATTTTCGTTTTTGCAGAAATGCTAGTGGAGAACAAGAATTTAGGGACAGAGGCATCTCTTGTCTCCTCGCACCTCCAACCTCTCACCACACACCTGTCAAACCATTCACCTCACACCCCCACCTCTTCAAGCATCCACCTCGTACCTTTCACTTCCCACCTCCCAAACCATACATCACCATCTATAGTTCTTAGAGAAATTTTTTTATTTGAATCGGGATTCGAACTTGGGACACCTGCATGCAAAACGAACGCCTTATTCATTAGATCAACGGATCAATCGTTATATGCACTTGTACATCTAATCATCCCACTATTTCCCCCATCGATTTAATTACAGACATCATTTTCTGTCAATACGTACAAATACTATTTTTGATTACGTCACAACTGTCAGTTTTAATCCAACGTAACATAGTCTAACCAGTCTAACCATTAAACGACCTCTATTTTTAACTACATCATCTTTCGACTACCCAACCCTTATTTTAATGTAGCATCCCGAAAAAATAAAAACTCAATAAAGATATTAAAATTTATTATTAATAATTTTTGCTGTTTAAAAACATTTAACCAGCGAAGCATGGGCCCAATAAAACGTAATTTTAGTATCAGTTATACACAGAAAACTCTGTCCCTTCTTTATGCTTGTTCGAGGTAGTTTTAATTTTATCTAGTTTTATCCGTAGTTTAAAGTTCAAATCGATTCTCGTCTTCTATTTCCTTTTTTAGTCAATAATTGGATACATAGAGACCGTCGAAATTTTTGAATTGCAAAATGTACCGAAGTTTATATATATTGTTGCGAGCTACTACTAGGCAACTCATCAAACACACAAGCGCTGTAGACTCTGCATAGTTTTCAGGATACGAGAATTCTTCTAGCAATCAATTACACACAAAACGCTCGGGGCACAGCGTATTCTCAAGGATTCCAGAATTGTTCTAGAAATTACGGGAGCATGAGTCATCCTTGTAATCCAGAGTATATATAAGACCGCTAATGAATGCAAGAGTCAGTCTATTCTTGAATGTCTAATATAAATTATATCGTGTAAAGTAATAGTAGTTTTGAGCTTTAGAAGTATATATAAACGTGATATGCTGTGTCTAATGTACATGCAGCTTGTAGTATACATAAATAAATAGAAGTGTATAAACAAATAGTTGTGTTAGTGTTGTTAATGAACCTATGGTAAAGGAGTTAATTTAAGAAGATATTAGTGCTTGTAAATTCATTTGTGTAATAGTGCTTCATTGTTGAGTGGACTGAAAACATCTATAAATAAGGCATATACTGTTAATTAGACTTGTGAACAGTGAGTAATAAAGACCATTATTATTACTTGTTTTAAATTAAAGAAACGCGGTAGTAGTAGCCCGTTACACTGGTGTCAGGCATTTGTGGGGTATATAGTGATTAATTTAAAACACAAGTCTAAAGACATTTAAGCAGTTTGTATATGCCAGTTACAAGAAATCGAAGTAAAATGGAGGCAGAAACTTTAATGAACTTCCTTAAGGATTTTAAATCCGAAGTGCAAGTGACACTCAATGAAAACTTAGTGAGGTCAGCTAAACTGGAAGTGACACTAAATGAAAAGTTTACTGAAAATGCTGCAAAAATAGATGAAAGGTTTACTGAAAACGCTGAGAAAATGGAAAGGTTAAGTGAAAATACTGCCAAAATGGAAGAAAAATTGAATGAAAGTACAGCCACGTTAGAACAAAGATTAATGGAAAGTTCCATTGCATTGAAAGAAGATTTCACTGAACAGGTAAAAACAGTTGAGCAAAAGTTGGACAGTAAATTGATGAAAATGGAAGAAGATGTGATGAGGCTGCAAGAACAAGTGATTTCACTAACAACGCGATCACTTGAATTACCAAGCCAAGTTGTTAATCAGAACATTCCAGAAATAAGAACCATGGAAAGAAGCGAGTCAATTCCGTCTAAATTTAAAGTAAAACCACCTACATTTGATGGTAAAACACCTTGGCCCACATATTTGAAACAATTTGAAGCTGCTGCAATAGCCAACGGTTGGTGCAACAAAGAGAAGGCTATCTCCTTAATAGTGGCCCTGCGGGGGGAGGCTCTTAACATTTTACAAACGATTCCCGATCACCAGCAGAACGATTACGGCCTCTTAACATCAAAGCTTGAGATGAGATATGGAGATGCTCACCTTCAACAGGTTTACCACGCACAAGTTAAGAACCGCTCGCAAAAGACAAGTGAAAGCCTGCAAGAATTCGAATCTGACATCGCCAGATTAGTTAGATTGGCATATCCAACGGCACCAGATAGTTTCCTCGAACAACTGGCTGTACAAACATTTGTGGATGGCGTTAAAGACGGCGAAATACAGCAAGCGCTAAGATTAGCACGGCCAAAAATGTTAGATGACGCACTGGCTCATGCGCTTGAATTTGAAGCAGCTAAGCAGACATCACACAGAATGAGTCACAAAGTTCGGTCTGCCTTAGAGGAACCTGATCAAGCGCAGAACAGCATAGATGAAATAATCAACCGTGTGGAAAAGCTTGAAAGACAACGACCGCGGAGATGGGGTCTGCGATGCTGGAACTGCGGCGAAGTTGGTTATATACAGAGACGCTGCACTCAACCAAAAAAACAACCGGTTGAGCAGCAGGAAAACTAAAGCAAGTCGACGTAAGGGGGCGAACGTCGACAGCACAACGTAGTGCCCCGGAAATTATCATCCGTGCTGCATCGTCGGTGGAAAGTCTGGACAGCATTTATATCGATGGTAGAATTAATGGTAGGGGTGTCCGATTACTCGTGGATACAGGAGCGACAAAAACTATTGTGAGACCAGATTTGGTTGGTCGTGAAAAAGTGCTACCTGTATCGGTGTGTCTTCGAACGGCAAGTGGTGAGAAAATTTGTACTCACGGAGAGACTGCCGTTATGTTGACAATTGGGGACAAATTAATTAATCATCGAGTGTTGGTAGCTGAAATTACAGAAGAAGTGATCTTGGGAATGGATCTCATGAGAGAATATGGGTTTCATGTGAACATGAAAGAAAATGTGCTTCGGATAGATGATGATGAGATTCCATTTCAAGGTAGGAGTAACCAGACGATGCAAGTTCGAATGATTTGCGATATGAAAATACCCGAGAAGACGGAAATGATAGTAATGGGACGCCCGGATGGTATGCTCCGGGAAGGACAAGTATGCATGATGGAAGCAACTGAATCGGGAATGGGTCAGGAAGGACTTCTGATTGGAAGAACGCTGGTAAAGTCTCGAAATATGGTACCAGTAAGGGTGCTGAACATTAACCCTCATACAGTGACCCTGAAGAAAGGCATGATTGTGGGTAGTTGCATTCCAGTATGTCATATTAAACGTTGTATGGACGACACGAAAAATAAATCAACCAACGGTTGCTCACAGAAATTGCTGGATATGTTGATACCTTCGTGTCAAGGATTAAACGGCGACCAACTGGGCAAGGTAAAAGAGCTGGTCGGACGATATCGAAATGTGTTTGCACTGGATGATAGTGAGAAAGGAAGGACGAATGTTGTACAACATAAGATCAACACTGGAGATGCGCAACCGATAAGACAACACCCCAGGCGGCTTCCTTTGGCAAAACGTAAGGAAGCCGAGCAAATTATCACCGATATGGAAGAACAGGGAGTGATTGAACCTTCGAATAGTCCATGGGCATCCCCGGTAGTACTTGTCAAGAAAAAGGACGGGTCGACAAGGTTTTGTGTAGACTACCGGCGGCTTAACAATGTGACAAAGAAAGACAGCTATCCTTTGCCCAGAATTGATGACACCTTGGATACTCTATCCGGATCCAAATGGTTTTCGACCTTGGACTAGAAAAGTGGATACTGGCAAGTAGGCTTGGAGCCAATCGATAAAGAAAAGACTGCGTTTACAATTGGAACTGGATTATGGCAGTTTAAGGTCATGCCATTTGGATTATGCAATGCCCCTGCTACTTTTGAACGGTTGATGGAGTCGATACTGCGTGGACTGTCCTGGAAGACATGTCTGGTGTACCTGGACGACGTGATAGTGTTAGGCCGGTCTTTTGAAGAACATCTTAAGAACCTAGAGGAAATATTCCAAAGATTACGCGGGGCAAACCTTACATTAAGCCCCAAGAAGTGCCACCTATTTGGAAAAGAGGTGAAATACCTAGGACATGTCGTCTCGGAGACCGGAATAAGAGCTGACCCTGACAAAATAAAAACGGTACAAGAGTGGCCTACACCAACAGATATACACCAACTACGCAGTTTTCTAGGATTGTGCACATATTACCGACGTTTTATACTTGGGTTTGCGAACATTGCCAAACCGTTAACAAAATTAACCGAAGATGGACAAGAATATGATTGGAATGACGACTGCCACAGAGCATTTGAACAACTGAAACGGCTACTAGTTACAGCACCAATTTTGAGTTATCCACGGATGGAGGGGAAATTTGTGTTGGATACCGATGCCAGTAACACAGCTATAGGAGGCGTTCTTTCTCAAGTGCAGGACGGACAAGAAAAAGTTATTGGGTATTTCAGCAAGGTCTTGTCGCGGCCAGAAAGGAACTATTGTGTGACAAGAAGGAGCTGTTGGCCGTCGTCAAATCCGTAGAGCACTTTTATAAGTACTTATACGGCCGTGAATTCCTGTTGAGAACAGACCATGCTGCACTGAAATGGTTACTGCAGTTTCGAAATCCTGAAGGGCAAGTGGCAAGGTGGATAGAGCGGCTGCAGGAATATGACTTTGATACGGAACATCGTGTAGGAACTAGCCATCGGAATGCAGACGCTCTGTCAAGGAGACCTTGTCCGGTAGACTGCAGTCATTGCTCCAAGATGGAGGAGAAAATAAGTGTCATCCATAGAATGGCAGTGACCGATGATACTTGGCAACCCGAAAGAATACGAGAAGACCAGGAGAATGACGCCGAATTGGGACGTATTATTGAGTGGAAAAATCGAGGACAACGACCAACTTGGGAAGAAATTAGTATTTCAAGTAGGAGCCTGAAGGCATACTGGGCACAGTGGGACTCCTTGGTGATTGAAAATAGAATCTCGAAACGACGCCTGGAATGTGAAGATGGCACTGAGAGACTTCAAGTGTTAGTGCCGAAAAGCAGAGTGCCGGAAGTGTTGCAGCACTTGCACGATGGTATTTCCGGAGGGCACTTTGGCGTGAAGAGAACTCTCGAAAGAGTGAGAGAAAGATTCTATTGGGTGAACTGCAAAGAGGATGTGAAGGAGTGGTGCCGGAAATGTGAGTTGTGTGCCTCTGCAAATGGCCCAGTCACAAAACGGAAAGCCCCCATGAGACAGTATAACGTGGGGAATCCTTTTGAGAGGGTAGCCATTGACATAGCTGGTCCGTTTCCTGAATCAGAGAAAGGAAATAAATACATCTTGGTTGCAATGGATTATTTTACCAAATGGCCAGAGGCATATGCTATACCTAACCAAGAAGCCGAGACGGTTGCAGATGTACTAGTGAAGGAGTTGTTTTGTCGCTTTGGAGTTCCGTTGAATTACACTCCGATCAAAGTCGGAACTTCGAATCAGCATTGTTTCAAAATGTCTGCAAGCATCTTGGAATCAGGAAGACTAGAACCACGCCACTTCATCCCCAATCGGATGGAATGGTTGAAAGAATGAACAGGACGTTAGGAAGTACCTTGCCAAAGTTGTCTCTGAACATCAACGAGACTGGGACCAATATCTACATTTGTTCCTACTGGCGTACCGATCTTCGGTACATGACAGCACAGGGTACTCGCCCGCTTGCGTAATGCTAGGACGTGAATTGCGGCTACCATGTGATCTTCAGTTTGGATTTAAACCTGGAGAAGAGATCGCAGGTGAAGATTACGTTAGTAAGCTTCGTGAAAGATCAAATAGTATTCACGAAAACGTCCGAAAGAATATACAGGCAGCAAGCGATCGAATGAAATCACAATATGACACGAGAGCACAAGAAGGTGGTTATCAACCTGGAGATTTAGTGTGGTTCTACAATCCACAAAGAAAACGTGGATTGTCGCCAAAACTACAAAGACAATGGGAAGGGCCGTACGAAGTGTTAAAAGGATTAATGATGTAGTGTACCGGATCAGAAGATCCTCGTGGTAAACCGAAAGTGGTACACTTTGACCGTTTAACATCCTACGCTGGCAACAACCAGGAAGACTCGAATAATGATAATGGTGTTCGGCAAGTTATTAATCATGAGCCAAATGTAGATTTTGAGAGCTTTATGGCGGCGTATGGTGGTTCCGCTAAAGCAAGATTTGGCGTTGTTGTTGAAAAACAGCAAGATCTGTTTAGAGCACCAGAAGAGTATTCCCTTGCACATTGCGTCGCTGAAGATTTGGCAATGTCAAGGGGAATAGCTGTTGTTTTTAAGAAAAAGTTTGGATGTGTAGATGAATTAGTACAACAGCAGCCAACTGTAGGAAAAGCTTTGGTTCTTCAAGATAAAAATCGTTATGTTTACTATCTGGTCACCAAAAATTCTTCATGGCAAAGACCTAGTTATGGACATCTATGGGAGGCTTTGCTAAATCTTAAGGCGCAGATGATGGAAAATGGAGTAACAAGACTAGCGGTGCCCAAGTTGGGCTGTGGACTGGATCACTTAGATTGGAGGATAGTCCGAAATATGCTAGAAGTAGTTTTCCAGGGAACCAACGTCCAGGTCCTTGTTTGTTGTTTTCAACCGGTTGCCTACCAAGACCAAGAAAAGAGTGTTGACTGTTATTTCCAACGACGTGGTGGATGCACCAGAGGAGATAGCTGCCGATACCGTCATCAGTCATCGAATTGGCGCCAAAATGTATCTACAGTTACGAGACGTAACGGTTTTAAAGAGGGGGCAGTGTTGCGAGCTACTACTAGGCAACCCATCAAACACACAAGCGCTGTAGACTCTGCATAGTTTTCAGGATACGAGAATTCTTCTAGCAATCAATTACACACAAAACGCTCGGGGCACAGCGTATTCTCAAGGATTCCAGAATTGTTCTAGAAATTACGGGAGCATGAGTCATCCTTGTAATCCAGAGTATATATAACACCGCTAATGAATGCAAGAGTCAGTCTATTCTTGAATGTCTAATATAAATTATATCGTGTAAAGTAATAGTAGTTTTGAGCTTTAGAAGTATATATAAACGTGATATGCTGTGTCTAATGTACATGCAGCTTGTAGTATACATAAATAAATAGAAGTGTATAAACAAATAGTTGTGTTAGTGTTGTTAATGAACCTATGGTAAAGGAGTTAATTTAAGAAGATATTAGTGCTTGTAAATTCATTAGTGTAATAGTGCTTCATTGTTGAGTGGACTGAAAACATCTATAAATAAGGCATATACTGTTAATTAGACTTGTGAACAGTGAGTAATAAAGACCATTATTATTACTTGTTTTAAATTAAAGAAACGCGGTAGTAGTAGCCCGTTACAATATATTATGATATTATAAAATGGTTTAAAAGATAGTTGTTAGTACTGAGGGTAAACACATTAATTTACCACTCCTATCAAGGTATTCTAAATTTAAAACACTACGATAAAATAAGGATTGATAAATAATTACTTGTTAAACTAGGATAAAATGTTATGTACTAGTGGTGAAGCGTTTGAGGTTTGAAAGAAGCATTTTGGTTCACTGTTCTTCAATACAACGATTATCTAATGTAATTCCAACTGAATGTGTTTCGGTTTTGTTGAAAATACCATGTTTGTAATTGTTTGAAGGATACTCTACCTCATTAATTAATTAATGTACCATAATACCTGTAAATGAATGTATTTTAGCATGTTTAGTTATCATAAAGTGATGGTAAAATTTGTGGAATGTCAACCAATGACAAGTTGTATAAACGACAAAAGTATCTGTTCCAAAATAGTAATTAAGTACAAATAATATTGAATCAATGAATGTACCTCTTAGATTTTCATAGATAGTAGGCAAGATGTAATTTTTAGAGACTATTTCCTAGGTGATAAGTGTTTATAATGAGTTAGTTGATTTTAAAATTGTGGAATATATAGATGTTTTGGCTTTGGAGCTTGTAAATGAAATTTGGAAAAAATTAATATATGTGTTTAAAATTTATCCCTTTTATTTGAGCGTGTAACTGGAGTGATACTACAAAGAGTTTCATGTTTGTGGCGAACAAGTGTATCATACAATAATTAATAAGGTTTTATACAACCAAGTAAAGTTACAGAAGAGTGATTCCAGTTAAAGCGAACAATAGGGTCATCTTTAGTGTTGGTGAAGAGTAGCACCAGTGAGCTTTGGTTATTTTTGCAGCGGGTTTCCAGTCGTATAGGATTACGTTTCATCATAAGTGATGGAGTATTGTAAGAGTTCCTATTAATAGAGCCGTATCTAAGTATACTGTTGCTGAATTATTAGTTTATTAGTTGTAGAACCTAAAAAAGAGTGAATTTAATTAGAACATAAAACTATAACTTACTTTCAACAGGTATTGACTGCAAGCGTTCGCTAGACGATTTTGTTGTATCCTGTATCGAGGTCCATGTACAACTCAAGCACATTCAGAGGAATTGCAGGTATTTGAAGTTACCCTTATATATACATCATTTAAAGTTATTTGTTAGTAATTTGAATCTCAAACGTTTATCTAAATTATACATTTCTGATTATATTTATCGATCTTTGAAAATAACCACGTCATACATGCACTACGAGAGGTTAAGTGGTTTTAACTAGACGTCGCTTTATGCGCATATGTTAAATGTACCTGTAAGAGGACAAAGAACCCACGTTCTCTTACAGAGTAAAATAGCTAGATACCATTATCACTGAGAGAGAGTTTCAAAAGCCGTGGCATAAATAAACCAAATTTTTTCCTTTATTAAATTTTACAAAACTACAAACGTTAGCATAGTATTTTTCAGCGTGCTTAAATATAAGCATGAAAGTCAGGTTGCGGTACTATCAGGTAAGATTTGCCGCCGTTTCTAAATATTTACGTGTGCAACCATTTATTCTTTAACTCTTATATTTTGATTTAATTATATTTTTATCAGATTCTCTCATACACTATAATATATATATATATATATATATATATATATATATATATATATTGATATGATAACGCTGCACGTCGATGTAATTATTCAAATAGTCCTCTTCTGATCACCATCGCTCTGTGTATTTTAATCTCCTGAAATTTTAATCTGCCTCGGCTAACCCAGTTTAATTCACACACAGTGCACAACGTTACAATAATCAAATAGTTTACCCCTTTTCCCTAAAACTTTATCTGCTTTAAATGATAAAACGAAGTCGATTAATATTTGTATAATGAGAAAAGAAAAATGATTTACACTTCACAGCTTAATCTGTTTGACTGTATGATAAAAATTAACCCCTGAATCAAATAACAATAAATTTTAAATTGTTTATCTCCAAAAATTAAAGCTCCGTTTTCTTATTTTAAAACCAGCAAAATGTCGTTGTAGTCTACCGGAAATTTCTTTGAACGTTCAAGATTTTCCCTTTAATACGAAACTTTTCACATATCAAAATAAATTTTTATTGACTTCTTATATAAATTATTCAAGTTTAAAATATGTTCAAAAATACTAAATAGAAAATAATGTCTTAATATGATCAATGTTCAAATATAATAAATAGTAAATAATGTCTTACGCAAGATAGTTCTGACCTGTAGTTTTCCTTGAGCGACTGTCAGCAGCGTGCCGTGGATCAGTACCCCAATATTGCTTTTAGTTGAGTTGCGTAGTCTCCAAGTTCTGCCTCGTTTAATGTGATCTGCCTTAAATTTTCATAACGTTGTAATGTCCTCTGAATTTTCGTAACGTCTCTTAGACTTGGAATTAGTGTACTATTACTTAGTTTTCGAATTTTTGTACTGTCCCTTGGGGTGTCCTTAGATTTATTCTTAGATTGTTCTTCGCCTTTTGTACTTAGATTTATCCTTATAGTTTTCTTAGAATTTCCTTAGAGCCGTTTTCTAGCAAACGGCCAAGCTTGTCTCATATATTTTCACTATAATTAATTCAGAATATTTTATAACATCACTTTTCACAAAATTTTCATTGTTTAATTCGAATATTTACTGGACGCGTAAATTCTTAAGTTTTAGCGATGCAGCTTGCACGTGGTACAAAACTAAGACTGTCCGCTTATCAAAACTTCCACATTATCTAACCTGCGCCCCATTTAAATTCATTGGTTTATCTGGGCTGTTGTTCAAAGTGTATGACCAACCATCGGTTGTTTTAGATATTCTTGGGCTTTTACAGGTTTATCGCTGATATTGCCTTATAAAATCGATTCGTTGATCACGTAGGTACTCGTATATTTCTGGTTTGTATTTATTTTACAGCGTCTGTTTTGATGTTGTTACAGGAATTTCTAATTCGGTTTGGCACGTAATTTCACTTATGGCGTTGTTGGTCAAGATAATACTTTTGGGATCTGCATTAACCTCATGTAGAAAATCACGTAGACCAAGTGACGTAAATTAACATATTTCTGTTTACATTTTTGCGTTTCCGAAACATATTTATTTTGAAGGATGCGTTCCTTAATCAGGACACTATGCTATCTGCTTTCATTATCGCTTGTTTAATGTGAATTGTATTAGGATTTTCTAGGTTTTACTGCATTTCACGCGTATTAATTTTACAATCTAGAAATATTTTTGGTTTAGGACAAGTTTGATTGCGTTTAGAGTCATTTCTTTTGCTGCATGTGTGTGTGTGTGTATTGTTGAATGACATGCCACATTAATTAAAGTCAATTGCGATCTTTATACAGGGTGTTAAATGTTTGCTCTTTGCATGATATACAAATTACGTAATGCGGTTTTTTAATTCCTAGTACTATTTACATGTATTGAGTAACCATTATGATTCAATATACCCTTAAATAACCCCCTATCATAGCAATATATATATATATATATATATATATTGTAGTGGTTTTAAAGGGTTAAATTTAAGTATAAACAAGGCAATTTCAAACACCCTGTATAAAGGAAACAACCAAAATTTACGTGCGAAATTTATTTCATTTAGTTAATTTAAAGTAACAAATATTAACAAAAATTCACAAGTAGTGATTAAAATTTAGTTAGGTTCGTAAAGAAAATAAATTGTAGAAGCCAATGCAAATTAATAATTAATTTAATTGCGTTTAGTTGAAAGGGTTATTACGTCTAATACGCATAAGAGCTTGAAATCGATAATACCAAGGTGAAACGCCTTGCTAACAAACGAACAGCCGTTGAATATAAAATATCTTGAAACGTAAACTCCTAGAAATGTTGTTTTAAAACGTTTGTTAATTGAACACCTGCATGTTTTCGAAATGTCATGTTCTCCTTATTTGTGTAGATAAGAGACGAAATTCGAGGTATATTGGGTAAACGGTCGGACGGTTCGTATAAATCCTAACTAAAAGTTTCCTTAAAGCGCAGAAGGAATAGACAATCAATGATATGCGTTGGAATGAGACAGGGATAATAGCAGTTCATTTCGAAACGCACGTATTCAGTCCACATGGGTTAGTTTGAAACGCGGACAGTAATATCGATCTTCTACCACTCAATAGGGCTCTGAGTATTTTCATCGCTTCAGACTACGTACAGAAATTTACCACGAGCTTGTAAGTATATAAATTTTAATTAAATAGTACAGTGTTGGCCTCATAATTTGATACGCGGATAGTGTCGAGTCTAAATTTTATTGAGGTGCAACATATAATTTAACAAGCTCGTGAAGTGACGTAATGTAACGTAAATTAAATTAAGCAATTATAAAAGAAGTGTAATATATTTGGATTTGGATTTGGATGTATCGGGTATGAATAGCATGCAGCACAACTTAACGGGTGTTCATCTACAAATAGCTGGCGGCGGCGGTCAGAGCAGAACCACGTAACCGAGGGGTAGGAACTTAACGACTTCATCAACGGAGTAGGGATCTTCAAGAAATTCCAGGTAACGCTTTAGCATTTTGTTGTTTGTATAAACTATGAAAATTATTGTGATGTGTGAGAGTGAACTATGAAGGTATTTTGCATTATTTTGCGTATTAAAATTAATACGTATAACTAACTTTTATTATGGTATTTAAATATAAATCTAAAGGTGTACATAAAGCATATTAACGTTCCTCAGGAATTTAAATTGTTTATTGTTAAGAGTACATGGGTTTTTTTGTGTTTGCAGTAAGCGTATGCAAAGTAAAAAGCATACATTAATCATTAAAAAAAACTGGGTTATCATGAGCTCACCATACTCCAGAGTGTCCTAATTAAAATTAATTATAAATAAAAAAAGAAAAATAAGGTATTATTCAGGGCCCATTTACTCCGGTTACATTCAATGTGTTTGATATTTCTAGTTAAAATTCATGACTTTACAAAAATCGAATTTATTGAGGTGTAACTTGACCACCGAAATGTAAATAATCTTGAAGTTTTATTTGTAAATAGTGGTAAATAAATATTGTATGATTGTTGTATTATTTTGTGGTTTTATTGAGAGTGTGCGTAAACTATAAAGAGTATGATAGTGAATATAAGTATCCAAGAGGAGGCCCAACTGAGCTAGCCAGGGAAGCGGTTGAAGAATTAAGGTGATGAAGAGAGGAATCTGGGTAAGAAATTATTTTCGATTTTGGTAAATTAATAAATTTTCGAATATTTTTGCTACTGAGGATCGATTTATAAAGGGTACACAGCAATTTTATGCCGGCTCAACGTTGGGGCTTCAATAATTTTTAGGGAGATCCACAGACAGCAATTTTATGACGCCCTATTCGTGAGGCTGGATTTCTTATAGGTAACACAACAAAATATATATATATATATATATATATATATATATATATATATATATATATATATATATATATTGCTATGCTACCTAAATTATTCGCGCCCCATCATTTGGTCGACATATAAATATTGCTATGTATTAACTGGATTTATCAATCTCGGACGTTGGGCTGTCATATAAATATTGCTATGAACTCCTTCCAGGAACTTAACTGGATTTTATCTTTTACCGACCTTGTCGACCAATAACAAAACTTGATATGTTACCGCCTTACTCGTTATCAATGGAGTATTCAACTTATAGCTCCTCCTTTATTGTTTAAATTATCAAATCACACTCCCATTAACTTTATCCTTTTGACCTCGACTAGCATTTATTTAGAATTATAAAATGAAGTTAATTCAATTTTATATAATGAAACAAATATTATGTACAGTTTTTGTAAATTATATAAAATACACTTTTCAATTAATTAATGTTGTAAATCTCATTTATCAAAAATCATATACTTTTTAATCAAATCTAAAGTCACCAAAAAAACCTATTGTTTTTATAAAAAGAAGTGTGGAACGTTTAAAACCTCTTATCATATAACGCACTTTATACGTATGCAAGTCCTCTGTTTTGTTGACTTCGTCACATTCATTTATATTAAGCAAATTCAATATTCAAATAAAAAATAGAAAAATAATGTCTTATAACTAAAAATCTAACCTGGTCTATTTTCTTCGCTATTTCCTTCTCACAATTGACGCATCCATTATTAGCTAATATTTTCAATGCATTCTACCATCCATTTGGATAAAAATTATTTTCCCCCAATTCATAATTATTACATGCCCATTCGAAATATTGTCTATCCACACACTTGAACCATTGCATTTAAATTATTGCCATCACCCCCTGGGCTACCATTATTAAACTTAGACTTATGCACCCCAAATTATTGTCGTCTCATTTCGATTTATTAATTCTTCCCAGAATTTATTCTCATCAATTTCCCCAGACTTAGAATACCATCTATTCTCCCCGAACTTAGAATTTGTATTATTATTCTTCGCCCCGAACTTGGAACCCTATTATTATTATGTTTTAGTTTAAATAAATTCCCCAAAATCTACTTACGTTTAATCGGCAATCGTAATTTTCATCTTAGTCGCACTTATACAATTTTTCACTTTAAATTATTATTACGTATCACACCTTGTTTCAGAGTGGCGCACCTCGGCCTTTGTTGAGTTGAAAACTGAGTTCGTTATCACTGTCCCTGTTAATATATCATTGATCTCCTACTCCGTCAGTGGGTATGGCCTACAAGCTCGTCGCTAATTTTAACCAATCAACTCTTTGCATTTAAAGTAGTTTCTGATGTAATTTTCTATGCTTTCAAATAATTGTGGCTCGCTCGCAGGTGCCTCGTTATCAAACATGCGGTGTTTTGACGAATCTAATCGGTTTTCCATGTTGTACATAAACAACCGATGCAATTCGACTTTTAATTTTCATGTATGCCTGTTATTTACGCAATTTTTAATCACCTTTCTTTATCAAAACTATTTATGCTTTATATACAGGGTGTTGACTGCTTGCTATTTACAAACTATCTTCATTTCTCAATTCTTTACTAAATAAATGCAGTTTTCTGCTTCCTATTGTAATTTCTAATTCCTGCACGACCTTTACTATAAAGTACACCCTTAAACAACCCCTTTACACAGCAATAGATATATATATATATATATATATGTATATATATATATATATATATGTATATATATAAATATTATAATTAGTTTTTTACACAAGGTAAGTTGATAAATACTTACGTATTGAAATTAATAAGATGAAATAATAACTTAGACTTTTTAAGTAAAGCCCAAATGATCATTTCAAATCGAGCTAGTAATTGAAAGAAGGAAAATATAAGGCCTTGGACAGGATTTGAACCTGCATCTCAGTTTTGCCGGAACTGTGCGTTATCCAATTACGCTACCGAGGCCGATGGCTATAATTGGAAAATTTACAAATCTAAATCGTGTACAAGTACCATATATAAACCTAACTTTCAATTACGTTTAGCATTTTTGTCAATCATATCTGAAATTGTCAAGTTTCTGACTTATGTCAGATATAGACAGGAAGCACCGCTCAAAATCACGGCTATAAGCCAAGTATTAATATATAAATATTATAATTAGTTTATTATTAGTTTATTATAATTAGTATATATATATATATATATATATATATATATATAAGCCTTCGATTCCAGAAACAACCAGATCCAGTGTAGTTCTATGTCCACCACTTTAAGGAATTATGACCCTTATAAGTTGTAAGACCCTGGGTTTTAAATGATCCGAAGAGTTCTTTACTAGTTAAATATACAATGTTTAGCGGAACTCCTATATGCGTTGTGTACGCCAAGGTTACGAATTCTACCTTCCTTAGTTCGTGTATGTCATTTGCTATTTTGATAATTATGTTCTTAGAAAAACCTTGTAAATAGTATACCAATTTAGCACCATCCCTTTCCGCAAGACCGTCCACATAACTAAAAAAGTCTTTCTTACTAACCACAAATGCATGTAGCTCGTAAAACCTAGATGTAATTAAATCGGTCCACCAGCGCATACAATAATCTTTTAATTTCGCCTCATTTTTTGATAATGTGTTCTTTCTATAACACATTTTTCTATTATTCTCGTATTCCGGCAGGTTTCTCCAAGTAGTCCAACGCACGCCTTTTTGCATCTATTTTCTCTAATTCCAGCTGTCTTTTCCTCCCACTCACAGCGTATGGCGCGCATGATGGTGCAAATTCCTTTAGCGTAAATGGATATAATTTGTTACCAATATTTGCGCGTTGTCTTACAACCTCGGGGCAAGTGTTATGTAATTCACAGGTAAATAGTTAAAACCAAAAGCCAAAAGCGCATACTTTATCAATTTTTCTCTCTTTTCTGGTTTCCTAGACAACTTAATTTGCAAGCTAATCAACTTTTTTGTATCCCCCCCCAATACGTACTGCGATAGGTTAATACGCACTAAATAGCAGCTATTTTGTAGCTTGTCCGACAACTTACTCCACATTTAGGAAGCGGCACCGAGTACGTTGGTGCCTTTAGGAAGTATAACTTGCATCGTGTAATACCATGATTTTTAGTGCAGTAGACGTGAATGTTTCCCTTAAACGTACAATCTAGTATATGATTACCAAGCTATTAACAGCAGGACTTGTTATTTGACATACAACTTTGACGTATATTTTAATTCTTGTATTAGCTGTTAGCCATGTTAAACAATCGATTCCCACAGTTTTATCTTTGTCAACTATAATATTTACGTTCTCTTAGTATTCACACTTGTAGCAAAAGTTATGGTTAGTAGTTAAATAATTACGCGTCTCCATCTTGCTAAAAATGTCAGCAAAATTTGGTGTTATATTTACGTTAAAGAGATAGTAATTATCTTTTTTAAATTCGTTTAATATATCTGATAGTTCTCCCAATAAAGTTTACAACTTAACATCTGCTAGTTCCTCTTTCTACGGAATTTCTTATTAATTTTCTCGAGGTGCTTTTCAGATAATTTCTTTTACTCCGTGCCCCATTTTGTTAGTGCTTTTTGAAGAAAACGGAAGTATAGCTATAACACCATGCCTCGCGGAAACAAATTTGTCGAACTTTTCCCGTAGATAGCTGTTAAATAAAATAAAAACTTTTTGTTTACAGATGTTTGCTCGGCGCCAGAAAGGTTGCAAATTTTAACTAGCATTATATTATCGCAGAATCGTTCTGTAATTGGCGTGTGTAGTCCACCAATCAGCATCCGTTCGCTGCGACTTAACAAATATTACCAATATCGGTAACCTAATTATGTTGCACAAATTTTCTGCCAGCAACCACAATCCAAATAGCTCGTTTGTTGGTTTCACTTTATTCCCAAGAAGCTGAGGAACGTTAATCACTATGAAGGAGCCCATGGTTACCGCTTCTAGCTACTGCTAAATAGTAAATTACTTAAGAAAGTTGCTCACTTATACATATACAGAACGAGAGTCGACGGTTGCCGAAGACACTTGAACGAAGTTAAGAAGTAGGAGAGAAAAACTAAAAAGAGAGGTAAATCCGAAAGGGCGTAAGAGCATATGGAAAAGTTATGGCACGCGTACTTTTTAGAAGCCCACGATTGCCATGAGTACGGTCCACCCGTCCCGATGCGTACTCTGGCATGACCCGGCGCGTACTCCTGACAAATGCGCAATAGAAGTTCCATTTCGGCATGCCAACACATTTCGGAAGTACATTTTCCCGCCTTGTAACATGCATAAGTTATTTTAATGGGCAAAACACATTTTCTGTCATACAACAGCTTTCGACCGTATAATATATTATTCTTTCTTGCATCCTATACCATGTTCCTGCATCAAACACGATCTAAATGTTATGTATAATCGAGCACCTGGACAACCAATAAAAAATCCATTATATGATTCTTTATCTGTTTGCAAGTTATACGTTAAGCATTAGGCCATTTCCGCCTAGTTAAAATTCCAACAAACAATTTAAAATTTATAATTCCGGAGCATAATCTTCGTTTATTTGAGTTAGACATTTGTATTTAATACGTTAAACGACTTTTAACTTTCTAATACTAAACCTACAGTCTGATTCTATCACCATCGAATAGAAAAACGACACCTATACGTGCGGCTTTGTGGGCCTTTATACAAGTGCAACACCGTTAGAAATATTTACGAGGGAAATAATAAGTTTTATTACGATAAAGACAAAAAAATTACCATCGACGAGGGTTGCTATGAAATAGACGAAATAAACAAGTACCTAGAAACAAAACATATTGAAATCGGCGAAAGCCAACAAAGAAGTTAATTCGGCGGTGACTTTGGATGACGGAGAGTGGTTAAGAGTTTGTTTTGAACGCAGCATAGAACAACATCCCAGCAATATAATCCGTTTTCCTCTATGCGTGGACGAACTCGTAAACATTACGTTGAGACTAGTGAATCATACGGAAAACCGGTTAATTTTTCGAAAGACGTGTACCTTTGCGTTCGTCTAGAGCTAAGACGCAAATAATTGAATCAAAATGGGTATAATTTACGAGGACAAGCATCAGCAGCTGTAGCAATACCACGCATGCACAACGTCTACAGTAGCTGTCGAGACTACAGAAAATATTCTCTCATTGAGCATTGTCACCGTCGTCGTCGTCAAATAACAAACCTATATAAAACGCAAAAAACGTTCTTGAGACCAGCAGTCGTTCGCAAATCATCGTTAGATCTTAACGAAATAAAATGCAAAAGAAGCGTGAAAAAGCATCAGCAGCAGCAGCAGCAGCAGCAGCAGCAGCGTCAGCACACTTTATCGAAGAAACTCGTTCCTATACGTGTGGATGCAAAAATTTTTAAAAGCACTCGGTTACAAGCTTTTGCATCCTAAAACAAGACAACAACAACAACAACCACAGAGTGCAATGTCAAATACGAAAAAATAAAAATTACTGCAAATGGTCAAACGAGGTGGCAAAATACGCGGAGATTTTGGCAAATTGAAAATGGCCGCAGATCACATTTTGCCAATGACTAGTTCTCCTTTGAAGAAATTACGATTCGACGAGGTTGCCATGTTAGACATATTTAAAAGACCTCGCTACGAAGAAACAATTTCGAAGGAATGTTATTATTCGTATTTGCTCTTCATGCGAAACGCAGACCACAGCGATAGGGTGATCATAAAAATTCAAAAATTCCGATGCTACAACCGCAACCTACAACAGTTACATTAATATTAAGGGGACGTAAAGGCGCGGATAGATGTGAAAATTTTCGAACAATAAGTTAAACAGCACACGTGTCTAAAATATTAAGTAGAATTGTACAAAGACGAATGGAAAACGAGCTGAAGAAATACTAGTAGAAGATCAATTTAGGTTGTTATACTTGGGCGCGGCATACTTCACCCGCCATTTTATAACATATACCGCCCACGCTTTACGAGATATGCAATCGCTATTTAAGTCAAATTTGCAAGCACAATTTAAATAAAATCAAATTACTCACGTGGTGGCATCTCGGAACCTAAATCTCAGGATCCAGCGGTGGTTAAATTGGGTTGGGTTGGGTTACGCCATGTTGAATATCAGATTTCCATCCGTCCTAAACCTCTACTGCACTCGTAAGGGGTCGAAAGGAGATAAGGTACCAGGTACAATAAAAAGTAAGATACAGGGAACCTACATACATATTCCCTAAAGAAAAACACATACCACACCTCAGATAGTTGTTGCTTGGTTCACGTCTCGTGGCCTAGTCCCGCTTTTGACACTCGCGCACCCCTGCATTCACTCTGCGCGGGCGCAACTGTCAGCGACGACGGAAGTTAATGTTATTAATTTAAAAATACGCGGCAATTAACTTATAAATGACAACTAAATCTAAAACATGCTACATTGCCATTTTGGGCATGTAACAGGATTTAGGCAAAACAGGAACACGGCAGGCTATTTTAGTTCTGAGAGTGATAATAGAGAAAACAATAGGAAAAGGGGAAAGCGTGTATATAGGGTTTGTAGATCTGGAAAAAGCATTCGACAATGTAAAATGGAAAAAAATGTTCCAAGTACTAAAAAGATTGGAATGACTTTTAGGGATAGACGAATAGTACATAGCTTATACAAAGAGCAAACAGCAGTACTAGAATTAGAGCAGAAACGTAGAGAAGTAAATATTAGGAGAGGGGCGACAAAGGGATGTGCTTCATCCCCATTAATTTTTAATTTGTACATTGAAGAGGCAATGAATACTGTCAAATCCAGGAAGACATTTGGAATTACTATGCAAGGACAAAAGATCGATATGCTTAGATTTGCAGATGATATAGCGGTATTAGCATCTAGCAAAGAAGAGTTAGAAGCCGCTCTTAATGAAATGGAAACAGTTGAAACAGAGAGATACGGTATGAAAATTAACAAAAAAAAACTAAAGTACTGGTATGCAAAGGAAAGGAAAATATAAATCAAAAACAAGAATACAAATAGGTAACGAGAACTTACAAGAGGTTAAGAAGATCTGTTACCTAGGAAACCAAATAACGCAAGATGGAAAAACCGCAAAAGATATAAAACAAAGATTAGCAAAAGGTCGTGCGACATTTAACAAGAAAACGCAACTACTGTGTTCATACACAACAAACCAAGAAACAAGGAAAAGATTGCTTAAAACATATGTAAGAAGCACAGCACTGTACGGCTGTGAAACCTGGACATTAGTAGAAGCGGACAGGTAAAAGATAGAAGCCTTTGAAGTGTGGTGCAATAGACGTAGGATGAAAATATCATGGACAGACAAAGTTAAGAACAAAGAGGTACTAGAAATCGTAGGGGAAGAAAGAAATATGTAGAAAACAGTAAAAAATAGGAGGCATAGGATGATAGGCCACATACTACGGCATGAGGGAATAGTGCGAAATATATTAAAAGCAGAGATAGGAAAAAAGAGAAGTAGAGGTAGACCTAGGTTAGACTATTGCACACGGATAGTGAAAGATATAGGCTGTAGGAATTTCAGGGAAATGAGTAGGCTAGCTCAAAATAGAAATCAATGGAGGAACGCGTCTAACCAGTCCCAAGATGGAAAAACTAATGACGAAAAAAGTAACTGTACTTGAATTATTATAAGCAACTACAAGTATTAATTGTGCAATATTCTCGAATAATGTTAATTGTTTGAAAGGATTTACTGGAAAACTATTAATTCGGCAAATGTCTAAATGTGGGGGGGGGGTGATCTTTGCAGCCACAGGCTGCATAATCCCCTTCACATACCATTGAATTTCGGTGAAATAGGGCATATAATTAGAAAACAATAGAAGGGGAATCGAGCTGTATATAGGCTGTGTGAGAATTTCAGGGAACTGTGTAGACTAGCTCAAAATATAAATAAGTGGAGGTACGCGTACAACCAGTTGCGAGACGGAAAACCTAATGACGAAAAAATAAGCACACATATATCTGAAACTACAGGAGTTGGTTGTGAAATATTTGCAACTAATGTTGATTGTGCGAAAGGATATATTGAAAAACTATTAAAACGGCAAATGTTCAAGTGTTGGGGGAACTTGACAGCCACAGGCTGCTTACCCCCCTTCACAAACACTGAATGTCGGAAAAATAGGATATATAATTGTAAAACAATAGAAGGGGACTGAACTGCATATAACAAGAAAGAACAGCACTATATTCAAAGACAACAAAGATAGAAACAATAAGAAAATTGTTGAAAGCATATGTGTGGAGCACAGCACAGTACGCCTATGAAATACGGGCACTAGGAAAAGCAGACAGAAGAACGGTAGTAGCCTTTTGGAATGTTGTGCTTTAGATGTATGAAAATGATAGCATGGACAGACAAAGTTAATAACAAATAGGTTACAAAAATATTAGGGGAATAAAGATTGTGGAAAAAATAGGAGGCAATAGGACAGAACGCGTTCTAAGGCACTTTTGGGGAATACTACTGGATATATTACAAGCAGAGATAGGAAAAAAGAGGTAAATATAGGCCTAGATCAGATAGTGATAGATGCAGACTGTGCAGGGACAAGTGTAGGTTAGTTTGGAATAGGAAACAATGAGGGTACGCGTTTAACCAGTTCCAGAACTGAAGACCTAATGATGATGATGATGTATATAACTGTTGTTTTAAAAATACATAAATGAGCAAATTCATATTCTATTTTTAAAATTTATGTATCAGCATAAATCTACATTTACTATTCCACTATTTGTTTCATTTTCGCACTTTATAATGACATAAACACGAAAATCAAAGATACTACACTATTAAATAAATAGGTAATTGCATTTATTTTAAAATAAAATATCGCAAGCCACCCCTTTGAGGGTGTTGGCGACGGATTTAAAATTGTTACGAAAAATAGTTTTGTTAAAAATAAAAAATAATCTACCTTGGCGTTTCTCTTAAAAGTGAATAATAATGTTGAAAATTAACGTTACTTATGCCACTCGCGCTATAAAGTTAAAATTGAAATTAAATATAATAAAATCCGCTTACTGCAAATTATTTTTAAATCTAGATATATACTTCGAATAGCACGTGGTTGAAGCAGTCCCAAAGAGCGGTCTAATGGAAAGAAAAGAACACAGGTTAAAGTAGACCCTTCTACAGCAGGGAACTGTAACTGTAGAAAAACACTACAGTAGAAGAGGATACAGGAAATCTTCGAAGGACCGGAAAAGCACTGTAAACATTGTTTAAATACACACATGAATGGTTATATTTAATATAAATAAGTACACGATTTGTACCTAATAGCAAAAAACGCCACCCTCTACTTGATCAGATTTGTACTATAGTTTTCATATAAAAATTTGAAATGTTGAATCTCGGAAACATATGAATTTATAATTGTTTACCCTGCGTCATCTACCGAAAATTCACAAAACTCCAAGCAAACGTACTGAACATGCGCGCGAATCAGCTGTTGTTTGTTTTGAAATACAGTTCAATTTCTCCTTATTTATCTATGATTTAGATTCCGGAGTGCATTTCTATTAGTTGTGTTTTTAAAAATGGAAAGTGTTAAAGTAGATAGCGAATATTTGAATTACCGTTCGCCCTTAAGTACACGATATGCCAGCAAGGAAATGCAGTACAATTTTAGTGATCAGAAGAAATTTTCAACCTGGCGTCAATTATGGATCAACTTAGCAAAGGCCGAAAAGGTTAGAATTTCTTATCAATTTGTTTATGATTTAGTTATTGCTTGTTACTATGGTGTTGACATACAACTTGTTATGCAAGAGTTAATTTTCTACTAAAAATAACTGTGCCTCTTTCCAGGGGCAGATTGTAGCTTTTTAAAGGAACATTAACTTTTTAGTGAAAAGTTGTATTACGTTATAAACTTATTTTGATTTTTTCAAACTTATAAAACTGCAGTAAGGGGGCCACTTTACAATTTCCATTTTTTTTAAAAAATAAGCAGCCATTAGTAAATATAATTGTTAAATTACAGCTTTTCGTAAACCTAATTGTTCGTTTTTAGTACTAGTTAGTAACAGTAATGTATAGGAGTAACATACATATTGATATAGTGAACATTTACATCGGTAACATAATTTTACAAAATACTGTGTAAATATTTTCTGGCAATATTTTTTTATCATAGTAATGTCGGTAGTGAATGACACTCTGTTGCTCCCAATCTTTATGGCAATCTATTGCAGTACGTCATCTTAATCATAGTTGTCTTTCTTGGTGCCAATCGTCAGATAGGTTTGATGTAGCTTCTCTAACGTTTCGTATTCAGTGTTGTCTTTGAATAACTTATGACGATCTGTAACTGTCTTTCATAATCCAATTTTTAAAACCGCCTCTGCCTTTATCTTCCAATCTTACACTTAGTATGTTTGTTCTCTTGGCAAATACAAACTTGATTGTCTGTAAACTGTGTTCACGTTTAAGATGTTTAAAAGGTTCATGTATTTATTCAGAGAAGTTGGCACAATATATACTAAGCAGTACTGAAACTTAGTGGTTAAACGATCTAACATGTATAATTTATTAATTTTTCGTAAGTTTAGTTGGTGATTAATTGATCTAAATCAGTGGTTCCCTCGCTGTGGTTGGTGTACTTCCAGGGGTACACAGCAGACTGTTGAAACACAAAATCAAAGTTCTAAATTTTGGTTTAAAAAATTAACAAATGCATTGAATCGCCAGTTTACATTGGGTAAGTTGTTTGTATAGGTTGGATTTTGTAATTGATAAAATAAAATTTCCATATTTTCCAAGTTTGTACCTTATATTTAATTTTTAGGAATTATTTACTTTTACTAGTATAATGATAATGATACTTGATATATTTTGTTGGGTTTCACAAAATTTTCGACTTAAATCTTTACCTGGTGAAACATTCGGTATTGTCAGCAACTATTTAACTTGCTGTCTCAAAGAAAATAATTTAAAAGAAAAAGTTATTGGTCTTTGTGCTGATGATACAAATTCTTACCTTGGAGGAGCTGAAAGACGTGGAGAAAATAATGTTTTTGTTATTAAACTGAAACAAAATCTTAACCAGGATTTAATTGAAGTTGAATGTGTAGCACAGCGCGTATTTTCCATATCACTATAAGAACATTAGCTGATGTTTTGCCAGTTGATATAGAAATTAATATTTCTGAGATATACTTATTAAATTTTATACTATTAGAGTAGAAACATTGAAAAATTTTTGCAACTTTGTAGAAACCGATTTTTCGATGATACTAGGATGTTCACAAAGAAGATGGTTAGCATTACTTCCCACCATTGAAAGGCTACTTCAAATGTTTTCACTGCTAAAAATTTATTTTCAATCTCAAGAAAAGTGTCCTGTACTTATTTTACAATTCTTTGAAAATCTAGTAACATAAGCTTTGCTACATTTTATTAACACTCAGGTTTCAATATTTCGTAAAGCTGTTACAATAATTGAAAATCAAACTGCACCCGTATTTGTTGTAATTGCTTTAATTGAAGCTCTGAAAGCTTCAATATTGAGCAAGATAGAGGATGACTTTGTTCCAATAAATGTTAAAAAAAACTGTACAAAAACTTAAAAATGGAGACGTGTCACAACACCAAGTTATTGAATTTTGAGAAGCTATTGTTTCATTTTATCAGACTGTGCTTACTTATTTGGAGAAATGGACAATAAAGTATTTCAGGAGATGGAAACAACAGCTGGATCATATTAAATGAAAATCCTTCATGGAGTTAAATTGAAACAGCTTTTTTGTTAATTAATAAAAAGATACCAAACCATAAATTATTGAAAATTGATATATATGAGGAATATGTTACCTTAAGCAAAATAAAAAATATTGGAATGGTCAAAAAATAAAAAGTTCCCTGTTCAGAGATGGATGGAAACAACTGCATATTTTAATAAGAACCAGATTCCTTGTTCAAATGTTTTAAAATTGCCAGTGTTTTGTCTTCCTAGCACTAATGTTGCAATTGAGCAAGTATTTAGCATTGTGTTGAATGCTTTTTCGACTAGTGCTAAGGTATACTTTAAAGTGAACACTTCGAGGTGTATGTTAACATCAAAACAAATTTTGATGAAAATTGTAGACTTTTATAAGAAAATCAAAATAGAAAAATGTTTTAGGAAATATTCATGCTTTAGAGAAATATAAAGCTACTTCATCAAAATAATTTAGAAGGGTTACAAATTTTTTATTTTGTTTAAAAATGAATACTGCATTTTGATTGTTAATTTAATAAAAAAAAAATAAATTATGAAAAAACTTCAATTGTTTGTGACCTTTAATGTAATTAGGATATAGCTTTTTGTACGTATTCTATTTATTAGATAGCAAGGGTAAGGTATTGGCTTCACAGGTTAAACTTTTTATTGATAAATTAGCACTAAAAATTCTTAATTTAGGAATAAAAATTACTCACAACATCATCAATTGTGTGAGAAGGATTTGAATAATATTAAAAGTTCTGTTAATACTATAACTACCACACAACGTTCATTCTGAATTTTCATGAAGACACACCGTTTTATACAATAAAAGATTTTATCAAATTAGAACAATTAACCTTAGCAAAACGGATGACATTTCACAACTATCTACTGTCAAATTCCATCATACTGACAAATGATTTGTAAATATGTCCCATACAGACATTCAAATAATATAAAATCAGATGAGATTTTAACACAATTTAACAATTATAACCACAATATACAATTTACAATCGAAATAGAAAACAACTACTCAATTCCATTTTTAGATACTCTTTTAATCAGAAAAAACATTAAAATAATCACAGATATGAAACCAATCAGCTCTGGCAGGTACTTAAATTACAATTCTTGTCATTCATTTGACATGAAAATTAATTTTATCTTAGGAATTCAGCCATTCCATAGTAACGGGTGTTACATCCAGACAGTCATTTACATTTCCAATGCTCCACCTGTAGGTACTACATTGGCCAGGAGGCGAGTTTTTTGTTTCCTGGAAATTTAGAATTTTGCCGAATCCTTGCCGTTCCAGGCAAGGTAGGGATCTTCAACGTGCGTGACAACACTCACACACGGGACCTCCATTTAACCTCTCATCCGAACGAGGGCGTAATTTTTATGAAAAATGCTCACCTGCCATTTTTCAAGCAGTCGGCCGTGTCGGGATTTGAACCCGGGACCTTGGGATCCGTAGTCTTACGCTTACTACATTGATCCACGGCGACGCCTTGTTACATCCAGACATTACATGTGATTTTCCAATGCTCCACCCGAAGGTACTACATTGGCCAGGAAGCGAGTTTTTTTTACCTGGAAAATTTTGAATTTTGCCGAATCCTTGCTGTTCCAAGCAAGGTAGGATCTTTAACGTGCGTGACAACACTCACACACGGGACCTCCATTTTACCTCTCATCCGAACGAGGGTGTATTTTTGCGAAAAATGCTCGCCTAACATTTTTCAAGCGGACCGTGTCGGGATTCGAACCCGGGACCTAGGGCGTAGTAGTCACACACATACCACTACGCCACGGAGCCGCCTCATCCAGACACCATAAAATTCAATATTAAATAAACTAAAGAAGTTAAACAATTGCCTAATATACACCAACTCATAGTGTCCTGTGAAATTTATGGAGCTATTGATGTATAAATGTTTTATTCACATTCCATATGCAAAATAAAATAGAAAATGTGCAGTAACGGGTGCTACAGAAAACAGCCCTGATATAGGGATCTTAGTGTGATTAACCTTATAATTCTGTGAATTGAAACTATAAACAAAACTGAAAAAATTATAACTGTTGGTCAAGATTATAAACATTGCTATGACATAACAATGTTTTTTATAGACAAAATATTAACAAAGTTTTAAGAGAAAAAGTATGGTAACGGGTGTTACAAGAATAGTAACGGGTGTTACACGATTGAAATATCCAATGATATTCCAAGATTTTAGGTCTATGGCGATAAAAAATAAAACCCAAATAAAGTGTAACTTGTTTATTTTCACAAAAATATGTTTATAGGCCTATATATAAATATTTTTTATACACATAAACCTAGATCTCAAACACATCAACTTTATTTTTAAATACATACAAAATAGTGAAAATTCCTTTGGGTTTTACATCTGCGTTTGGTAATTTACCAATAACTTGATCCAAATTTACATATGTAATGTCCTCATTATCAGCTATGAAGTTTGTTTTTTCTGGTCCTTGAGATTTCAAAACATTACTGACAAACACTTCTCTTTATATAAGAAGTTTCCTTGGGAAATTGCAGCATATCTATATGTAGTTCCTTCTGAACCAGTACGACCTCGCAAACTGGGAACTTTTATAAGCAAAAACATACCAGGTCGTATTTCTCTTGGGTCATCAATAGGAGACGTTACTGTAAGCTGGGGATTGGCTGGGTTGTCTTCACATTCCGAATCTGAATATACATCATTGTAACGAAGACGACATGAAGCCCTCGTTGACAATTGTACAGATGAATCAGAGTCAGATTCATAGTCATCAATATCTTTAATTGCAAGTTTGGTCATCAAAGATATTGATGATGTTTTTCCAACGAGGATGTTATTTGAATCATAGACTCTAAAGTGATGATTCGCTTGGATTGTTGGAATAGGTAAAACACCTTCCCAATAGTTATTTAGTAATATCTCATGTTCTGATACCTCGGTTTTATCTACATAGAAACTTGCTATTCCAGTAACTTTTTTGTTTACATGATCGTGGAAGTCTCTTGCAGTTCCGATGTGAATCTTTCGATTACCTTTCACCGCCATCCAGACATGTCGTTTCACAGTTGCACCGATTCCATCAACAGCTCCCTTCCCATGGCTACTTGCGAAAAAGTTCCATTCAAATGTTAGACCAAAATCTTTTTCCATTTTGCACATGGCAGACATTGTGTACCTACTCTTAAATTGACCGGCACAGTTATCACTAAATATTACAAGTTTATCGACTAAAGGAAAGAATGTCTTAACGTCTTGGACAATTTTGCTTAGGAAGGTATACACACCGTATTTACTATGGGTCACATCATTGCTTACAACAACATATGATTTTTTTCATTTTTAGGCAACCAAACACAACTTGTAAAAATACCGACTTTTTGGTGGCTCCAATGAGCTGCTTGTATTTCATCTTGATATGTCAGTGAATAATTTTCTGCAAAATCTATCTGAATTACTGCATATGTATCTAAAGAATCGTTCTTTTTCAAATCCGAAATGCAAGTTTCAAAATAGTTTTCTTGCATTTTTTTAACATGACAATGAATCTTAAAATGAGAAATCTTCTTATCGAGTTCTTCGGTAGCTTCAGCCATGTTTCCTCTAATAATAGTGAGCTGGATTCCACCTTCATCGGTCCACTGCTTCCAAGTCTGCTCTGCTTCCAACGCTAAATCTACTGTTAGATCAGTGATCTTTCGCGATGAACGTGTTGAGCATTTACCCCATACGCAATCCTCGTTACCCAAATCACAACACAGATATTCTAAAAGTTCGTTATGGTTTTTCGGGAAAAAATCATTACTTTTAGAAATGCTATCGAGTAAAAAATTTACGTTGCTGTGATATTTACATACACAAACGTTATGAGGCATTTGACACACTGGAAGAACATAAGCTGGACGGAGAGAAAAAAAAACAGATTTTTTTATAGCTATATTTGGATGTTTAATTTTGAATTCTTCTAAAGCCTCTTTTATTGTCATCACCATGTTTCTTTTCTGGATATGTATTCTCTTTCCAGTTTCAGGACATTTGACTGACTTCATATCTCGTTTTCCAGGTGCCTGTCTGCTTATAGGGTCACTGGTATAAAAGTCCATTATACACTGAATATGTTCTTTGGATAAAACTCTAGTTCCCTTACGAGAACGCTTTACCTCACAGTTACTAAAATTTAAGCTCTTGAAGCCCATTTCTAAAGCAAGTTTATTAACAACAGCAATCTTTTTACTTGGGCTGCCAGGCAGGTTTCTTTTTACTCTATTCATTGCTTTCCTGAAAGATTGTGGGTATTTGTAGCTGCCTGTTAATCAAAATGTTAATTTGCATTTACAATCACACAAAGGAAATGATAATTTAAAGGAATATATCACCTACCTTTCACTGGTTGTAGTGGTTGATTGTACTTGCACTGCTATCAGATAATTATGGACTGTATGTATAATGTTCACTAATTGTTGCTAATTACTGATGCTCGATGCACCGAACTAAATCACGAACCAAAGCCAAGCGAGAACGAAGTTGAATTGTCGTCCACTCGTACATTACCAACCCTTTTATGTCGTTGCACTAAAGGTAGGGATAATGGAGGGTTTCTAGGTGGGAATAGTTTAAGGACTTAAATTAATTGTGATTGGCATACTACACTACAACCAAAATACTTATAAAGCCTTAACATACCGCCCACCAAAATAAGTATTAGGAACTTATTTTCTAAGTGTGTCTAAACGAGCAAAAAAAAAAAATATATATATATATAATCGTAAATTTAAAAGTTAACTTACCCTAATATACTAACTATAATACTAAGTTGCCTCTGAAATGGGAGAGGGCACAATTTTACCACGGGCCTTTTAAATAGTCCCTGGGATGTTGCCACGGTAGCCACACGACAAACATTGTCCTTTCCATAATGCAACGTATGTATACGTCCCATTTTCCACTGTAATGGAGACACTGAGTATCCTTAATCAACACCAACGTTCCCACCATTAACGAATAATTAGCAGAAAACCATTTGGTTTTCTGTTGAAGTGTGTGCAGGTACTCCAAATGCCACCGTTTCCAAAATGATTGCTGAATACGTTGAACCAGTTGCCAACGATTTAAAGAAGATAGTTTCAGATCTAAGACATTAGGGTCGGGAATGACAGACACTGGTTCTACGTTCAGAAAATGACCAGGACTTAAGAATGAAAAATCAGTGGGATCGTTACTCATTGGACATAAAGGTCTGGAGTTTAATATGGCTTCAATTTGAGCAAGAATGGTGTTAAATTCTTCGTACGAGAGAATTTGTTCGCCTACCACCTTCTTGAGATGGGACTTTACAGATTTTATCCCAGCTTCCCACATTCCCCAAAGTGAGGAGCCGACGGAGGATTAAAACAAAGTGAATACCTTCCGTTTCAGATGACTGCTTCATATATTCGATTAGTTCCCGAGATGCTCCGATAAAATTTGTTCCACAGTCACTATGAATTTGCAAGCATTTACCTCTGCGTGCTACAAACCGCCGTAAAGCTGCAATAAAGGCTTCTTTAGATAGGTTTGATGCCAACTCCAGATGTATCGCTTTTGTACTAAGACAAACAAATAAACAAACATAGGCTTTCAATGATTTGGCACCTCTAATACGATTCATGGTGATAGAAAAGGGTCCACCGTAGTCTACCCCAGTATGTAGAAACGCTTTACCGGCAGTAAGTCTAGCGGGGCAAGTCGCCCATAGGAGGGCATAGCGAAATAGGTTTTGACGAAAACATCGAATACAAGAGTTTAGGCACTGTTGAATAGCCCTTTTGCAGACAGAATCCAAAATTTTGTACTAACAAAAATGAGTAGTTCTAAGTCCAGGGTGTAAATATTTCGTATGGCAATCTCGAATAATGAGCTCTGTCACCCGGTGTGACCGAGGAAGTAGCAAAGGAAATTTTGTATCATAAGATACGTCTGCATTTCGCAACCGGCCGCCCACCCTTAACAACCCATCACTGTCAAGGAAAGGACTGAGAGGTCGAAGTTGTTTATTACTAAGTTTTCCTTTCGAATGATATCAATGTCCTGACTGAAAACTTGTTCTTGAACCCGTTTTATTAATAAATGAAGTGCATACTGTTCGGGAGACCAATAATTGTTCTAAGTTTCGAATATCCAAATTTGCACGAACTTTCAAGTTACGAATGAACTGACAAATATATACCAGAATCCTGCATATTTTTCGCAAATCTGAAAATTGATTTACCATCGAGTCTACGAAATGATCTGCAACGTGTATATTAAGGGATAAAGTTCTTTTTCAATGTGCATCTGAGTGTGATCTGTAAGAGTTGGTTCCATATGAGCAGGCCAATTCTCTTTAGGTAATAGTAACCATGGTGGAGCCGTCCACCACAAAGGATGATTAACAAGCTCAGCAGCTAATAATCCTCTTGATGCACAGTCAGCAGGATTATCCTGTGATTTAATATGATGCCACGATGATGGAGCCACTCGTTCTTGGATATGCGAGACACGATTGCTAATAAAGGTCTTCCAATTATACGACGAAGATCGAATCCATGCTAATGCTACTGTGGAATCTGACCACGCAAATGTATCGTCCAATACTAAATTATCTCTATACGTATTTTGCACATACTCGACCAAGTTCGACAACAACACTGCACCACACAATTCTAATCGAGGTAATGATATACGATTGGTTGGTGCGACCTTAGATTTGGCACAGACCAATGATACTTGGATGTTCCCTTTCTCATCGACACAGCGGAGATAAACTGCTGCTGCATATCCAGCTTCCGATGCATCACAAAATGCATGAATTTGTACAGTTTGATGGTTATCGCAAAGAATCCGTCGAGGAATTTCAATTTTCAATAACTCGGGTAATTGTTGAAGATACAGATTCCATTTTAAAACAATTTGTTGGGGAGGAAGTTCATCCCAGCCAATTCCTAATATCCATACAGATTGAATCAAATGTTTTGCGAAGAAGACCAATGGTGATAATAACCCCAGAGGGTCAAAGATCCTTGCAATTTCGAAACCATATTCCTTTTGGTACAAGGCCGATCAACGATATTAAGATTGTAAACAGCACATCACTCAATGGTTGCCATTGCAGTCCTAAAATTTTTGAGAAGTATTGTTTACCTCTTCAAACAAAATGCTTGCTGATACCGAACGGAATCAGGTAAATGGCCAATGACACTTGGCACGTTGCTATTCCACTTTCGCAACATAAAACCACCTGATTGGCAAATTTGGTTTAATTCATACACGAGTCGTTTGCCATCCTCTATCGAATCACACCCTGTAATCAAATCATCCACGTACGTATCCGATGCTAAAATCTTGGAAGCAATAGGAAAACGTAACGATTGACTTTGCAAGTTCTTGAATTACACGCATGGCTAAAAATGGTGATGATGTGATGCCGTATGTAACAGTGTTTAGCTGATAATCGATAACAGACTCCGAGAACTTAAATCTCCAAACTATACGTTGATAGTCTCGATGGCTAGTAGAAATAAGAATCTGTCTATACATTTGCTTAATGTCCGCAGTTAAAACTACAGAATGTAAACGAAAGTGTAATAACAACTCCATGATATCTTTTTGAAGAGGGGCCTGCGAGTAAATGATCATTTAAAGACCCTCCACTTTGAGCGCTGGCTGAAGCATCAAATACGACACGAAGTTTTGTAGTTGTACTGTCTGGTTTGAACACGGCGTGATGTGGTATGTAATATACCGGCGATAATGTAGACGATCGAGTTGAATCCGATACAATACGAGACATGTGACCACTATCGATATAATTCTGCATAAATTCTCTGTACGAATTATACAGTTGAGGATTTATTTCAAACGGCGTTCTAGTGAAAGAAATCTTGAAGTGCTATTTCCGAGAGCCAGCAAATAGCGGTTCAGGACCATTGAAAGGTAACAAAACAATAAAACGACCGGTGTCATCCTGCTTGTGAGTGTCCACAAAATGCCTTTCACAAATTTCCGCATGAGGAGATAATTTGTTAGAATCTGGAATATTTTCCAGTTCCCAAAATCGAGTAATGTTAGCATCTTCTACAAGTGCAGCTAATGATATACGAGATGTAACAGAAGAAAGAACCTTCCTGTTAATATCCACCCAAAGGTAGTGTGAATTGCCACGGGTTCTTCTAGTGACCCAATGCGAGTTGCGTTTAATAAAACACGCGCGAACAAATCTGCACCTAACAATAAATCGATATGGCTAGGTTTGTCGAAGTCCGAATCTGCTAAATCTAATCCAACTATGTGAGGCCAACTATTTGGTGAGATCCTTGATGAAGGAAGGGTTCCACAAATGTCTGGTAAAACAAAACAATCAATACTGTACTCTGGAACAGTTTTACCTTGAGGACTAATTTTACACGATACTTGTCCATACGCATGAGAAGCAGATAGACCTAAGCCTTCAACCTTCATTGAAATATTCGATTTTCTTAAACCTAAGCGTCGACAACACTTATCAGTCATGAAATTTTCCATTGATGCACTATCTACAAGTGCTCTTACTGTCTGAACTTTACCAAACCCATCTGTAATTGAAATTCTTGCGGTGCCTAATAACGTCATTGTGTTGGACGATCTAGATGATAACAACGTACTTGTAGTAGTGTTGCAGGTGGGTTCGGGAAGTTGATCTGTTGCCTGAGTGATTGCAGGTTTCTGTGCAACTGTAGGGTTTTCAAAGTGCAATAAAGTATGATGACCCTTGCACACTTTTTACAAACAAGTTTGGAAGAGCAGCGTGTAACCATATGAGAGTTGCGAAGACAATTAATGCATAAGTGTTTGTCTTTAACAAAGTTATAACGGTCTTGTGGCGATTTATTCAGAAACATTTCACATTGGTATAAGTTATGAGTACCACTGCAAAGACTGCATTTCTGAGCGAATGAAGTTGTTACGAATGACTTTCGAACTTGGGGTTTTGAATATTCAAAGGAACGTTTAGAAGGTACACTAGATGATATGGTTTGTTTAACGGACGTATTAAATTTGGACGGTGTATCGGAAACAACCATATTGCTAATTTCTAATGCCTTGCAATGTTTTTCTAGAAATAATTTTAATTGATCATAAGATGGAATGTCTGATGTATTTTCTAATTCAAATGTTTTCAACAGATTTGTATCTACCTTTTTTGATAACAAATTAAACAATACGAAGTCGAGCAAATCAATCTTAGTTTGACGTAAGCTTGATATATTTTCCGTAAAGCAATTAAGCAATTCTCTTAAATCTGTATGTGAATTAAATTTTGCTTTTGGTGACGATTCTAAAGCATTCCAATGCGTGTTTGCAATTAAACGTTTTGAATTAAACCGCTCCACAATAATTGAATAAGCTAGCATATAATTATTATTCGAAATTTGCAAATGTCTAATGAGTTCTCTAGACTTAAAATCCAACGCATCAATTAAAAATAGAACTTTTCGATCGGTAGCAATTGATTATTTTCATGAACTAAATTATTAAAAATTGAATAAACTCTTGGAAATGTTCTATTTTTCCAGAAAATTTTTCATTTCTATCCGAGGAGACGAATATTAGTACATGAGCCGATGCTAGTAATATTTTCAGTCAAGCATTTTTCAGCAGTGGATATATTATCAAATTGTGCCTTAATAATTTTAATGTTTAACAAAGACCTATCTATTTCAATTCTTAGTGTTGTAATTGCATTTAATAATTCAGAGTTGTCCTCATCCAATATGCACGTTTTATAAGCAGTATCTACATCGTTTTTGATATCAAAGGCGCTTTCAGCCATAATATTAACAGAAATACAATTGCCTTTAATATGCTCCAATTTATCTATCGCACCAGATATATCAGATAATCTATCGAGTGCGGCCTTTAAATCCACTATCAACCTATCCGATGAAATATGTGCCATCCTAACGAACAAGGTTACTAATATCGATTTTATATTGATTTCAGCTACAAAATGAAGGGTTTGTTCACCTAATAATAGGATATACCAAGGGTAATGTTGAACTACCTGTTAAAGAATTTTTACTACAACGTGCCTAACGGAGCTTGCAAGTTTCAATATGACAAAGAGCAAAGGGTTTTATTCTACCCGGTTTTACGAATACCTGAATTCTCTAGCGAACTTGAATTACAAGTTTAAAATAACTGTATTGCTTAAACACTTTTCTGACTACAAATTCTTACGTTAACTATCCCTAAAATTTACAAAGATTTGTCATTTTAAGGCTTTATAAGATTCTGTATCAGTACAAAATTTCAAATTTAATGCGAGATTGCATCTACTATAAGTTACTTTACACAATTGACTATGAAACTGGTGGTATGACTACACTTTTCTTCTAAATGCGGTCAACCCCTAATTTAAGCGAAGAGCAATTAACAATGTAGTTAAATTGAATGCCAAAATGCCAATAATAAACCAATTAATAAGCAAAATATTTGCTCAAAGGACCAAAAATGTTAATCAAAATGTTAATTTGCATTTACAATCACACAAAGGAAATGATAATTTAAAGGAATATATCACCTACCTTTCACTGGTTGTAGTGGTTGATTGTACTTGCACTGCTATCAGATAATTATGGACTGTATGTATAATGTTCACTAATTGTTGCTAATTACTGATGCTCGATGCACCGAACTAAATCACGAACCAAAGCCAAGCGAGAACGAAGTTGAATTGTCGTCCACTCGTACATTACCAACCCTTTTATGTCGTTGCACTAAAGGTAGGGATAATGGAGGGTTTCTAGGTGGGAATAGTTTAAGGACTTAAATTAATTGTGATTGGCATACTACACTACAACCAAAATACTTATAAAGCCTTAACACTGCCTATAGGAGAAATTTGTTTACTACCTTCACAAGGGCTCTTAAGTTTATTGCGATATTTCCTCACTCTTTCCAAAACCATCTTTCGTCTTTCTGCTAGTAATTGGTCATTTTCCGCTGCCTTAAGTTTTCTCAATTCTCTTCTTTGTTTGTCTCGTTCCCTTTCTTTTTGAAGGTGCTGTTGCCATTTTTCTTTATCAGCCTTAAGTCTTTCACGATGAGCTTTAATGAGAAGTTTTTTCTCGACTGGTGACATTTTCTACAAAAAAATAGTATAAACCTTTCAACAATTCTAAAGCTTCTCTAGCATGCAGTTCTTGTAACACCCGTTACCAATATTTTGTAACACCTGTTACCATATTTTCAATCTTTAATTGTCAAAACTAAAAAATCATTTTCTTATCATAATACTAAGAATAAACATAACCTCACTTTTATGGAACATTAAGTGAATATGTGTTATGGTGTAGCTGTTAAATAAACTTTTGTATGTTTTTGGTAACGGGTGTTACAAGAAGCACTTCAAAGTAAAACTGAACTACAGTGAAATAATTTTAATTATCTTACCTTTATTGATTATGTTATACAAAGTTTAAACTTTCAACAATGAAACTGCACCAAAATTAAAGATGTCAGCTGACTGTCAATATTAAAAACAATGATGCCAACTTAGCTAACAATTCCATTTCAAATTACACAAAGGGAAGAGTAAAGTTGAAACAGTAAAAAAACATTAAATTATTAAAATATCAAAATATTTCTCTTTGATTATGAACTTTCGGACTTCTTACAGCAATGATATGCAAGTAAAATTAATCTAAATAATTTTTCAATTTTTTACCCTAAGGCTCATTTTAGTATGGAATGGCTGAATTAAGAACAAAATACAAGAAATTTCACATTGCGTTTCTATACAAAAAAAATTAAAGAAACTGTACAATCTTCTAATTAATAATAATTACCCAAAAACTCTAATTAATAAATTACTATTTAACTAAAGAAATAATCATGACTTCGATATTAATCCAAATAAAGAAGAAAACATAAATCTTAGTACAAACATAAAATATGCATCACTTTCCTATATACAAGATTTGACACTTAGATTTATCAAAATATTTTTGCAGTATAACGTAAAAATTTCAAAAAAGAGTTTAATCACTGTTCGTAATTTATTTACAAAAATTAAAGACAAAATGCTCCTTTGCTGACAAGAAATATGATTTATAAAATAAATTGTTTAAAGTGTGATCTTTCATACATAGGTCAAACTTCACAAAATTTAAATCAATGGGTCACACAGCATAAAAGTGATATAAAAATAAAACCTAAAGCCTGTGCTTTGGCAACTCGTGCTCTTGATAACAAGTTGGCCAGATAGCTGACAGTAATAAGTTGGTGAAAATGAAGCTCTGTAACTATATTGTTCTAAAAAAGTTGTAAAAAGTGGTAATAAGTGTGTAAAATGTGTGGAATGTGTTAATGCGTTTCACCTAGCATGCTTTCAAAGAGTAGTATGCAGGTGGTTGATTCCAGTAATAATTTAATAAAATGCTGTGACAACAGTGATGCTTTATCAACTATTAAGTGTGCTGTCTGACGATGGTGATATAAATTGCAAACAAAGAGAAAGTCTTTATAAATTGTTAATCATAGAAAAAGATAAAAGAATTGCTGAACTAAAGGTAATCAACAAGCTTTTATATAATAAAATTAAGTTAGTAACTATACTTAATAATCAACATACATCAGAAGAACACTTTAGTGATAAGAAGCAACCTTCTTATGCCAATATCCTTGCTGTTGTTAAGTCTAATAATTTAATGGAATTAGTAGTTGCACAACAAGTTATTCATAACATTAATAATGATGAAAATCAGAATCTAAATAACATGGCTCCTTCTATATATCCAGAACAAACTATTGTGCAGGAAAACCAGTTAAATAAGTCAATTATATTAGCTGATGTGAAACATGCGATTTAGAATGTAAATACAAACAAATGTGAAAATGACCAATTAGAAAGCATGAACAGATTATAAATCTTGAGCAGGACATTAGGTTAGATGACTTCATGCTAGTAAAAAAAAAGATCACTAAGACACAAAATTACACAACAAAACAAGGCTGATAAAATTGATCGACAGGTTGAACATAAAATTTAAACGAAACGCACATGTTCAGGAATTGTTGACTTTAAACAAGCTACGAGCGATGGGTTGTGTGGGGTCAGGAAAAACTATGGCTATTTATTGGGAGGAGTGCAAAAAGCACGACAGAAGAATCTATCATGAAATACTCCCTGTATGTTTGTTGTGGTTTGTTTTGTATTTTTCTTAATCTTTTTTGGATATTAAACCACTCAGAGTTTTTTAAATTGTCTTTATTTACGTTTCGATCCATGACCTAGAGGCGTTCTAAAAATAATGGATCGAAACGTAAATAAAGACAGTTTTAAAAACTCCGAGTGGTTTAATACCCAAGAAAGATTAAGAAAAATACTATCATGAATTATTTAAAGTCAAATTTAGGAAATGAGGAAGTTTCAGTTTCTCGTTTTACCGTAAATAGTGAGTACCCATGCTTCAAGGTTAGTGCTCCTATGAAATGTAAAAATCTGTTACATGATTCTGAATTTTAGCCGAATGGGGTAGTGATACGGAAATTTAACTTTCCGAAGTGCTATTTTTTTCCGAAGACCACTATGAATCCCGCAAACGGGTAAATTTACTACATGTCTATTACCAAATTTAAAAGGTCTAAGAACTAAATTAGATCAACTGTCTGCAGGTGTAAATACTAGTGATTTTGATGTCTTAATATTCATCGAAACTTCCTTGCATTGTTTGTTTTGAGATCTATCGTGCTCATCGTACTGCTTTGACGAGCTCTTGTGTCAGGCTGGGTGGTGTTCTTATTACTACCAGGAAAAATATACACTCAAGGAAGCTCTCCTCCTTATATCAACTTTGGAAAGCATTTTTGTTATGTGTACAGTAAATAACAAGAAAATCTTAATTGGTGGGGCATATCTACCACCTACTTCATCTTTCTGAGGGTGATTTCATAAAAAATGATAGCTTGGATTCTAACAAAAATTTATTGTTTTTTATACATCATTATTGATAATCTGATAAAAAATTTCCTACAAACAAATTTTTTAATAACCAAAAATATCCAAAAATACCAAAATTAAAGTTCACTAAACATTTATTGCGGTTACAGCAATTGTGGGTAGCATTGTAAAAAAGAATGGTAATGAAAATACTCGATCACTAAGAAATTAACTCAGGACATTCTATCGTCAGGAACTGAGAAAAGCCAAAATTGAAGCAACTAATCAATTTATTAGAAATTCGTCTAATCCCATGAAAAGTATATGGAGTTTAATAAATAACAGTCGTACAAAAGTCCAATGCAGTGACAATGTAGTACTCAAATCAAGTGATTTCAACGCTCACATTATTAATATTTCACTACAAGTTGTGAAAAATCTCTCGTTGTATCGTTTAAGTCCAGTAACGTTACTTAATTCAATAGAAATACCCAGTAATGCAAATTTTGTATTCAGATCAGTAACTTTGTCGGGAGTTAGAGATGTCATAAATTCTCTAAAAAACTGCATGCCGTGACATCTACGAATTGAACTCTTATCTTATTAAATCAATCAAAGATACTATAATTTCTCCTCTTACAAAGATTATAAATAATTGCATACAAAACAATGTTTTCCCGGACTTACTCAAAATAGCTAAAGTACTGCCATTACATAAAAAAGATGATACAAATAATGTAAACAACTATAGACCTATTTCCATATTACCCATTTTCTCAAAAATTTTTGAAAAGTTTATGCAAATACAAATTATCGACTAAGTTGAAACTAACGGATTATTCCATTGTTTGCAATTTGGGTTCCGTTCAAAAAAATGTGCATTAAATGCTGTTTTGTCACTGTTGAATACAATTTCACAGGGTTATGAAAGTAAAGAATTTTGTATAGTTACTTTTTTAGATGTCACCAAAGCTTTCGACTGCATTTCCCATTCTATATTGATTGATAAAATATCCTTTTATAAATTTAATTCGAACAGTTGCTTACTATTGAAATCATTTTTAATACAGAGAAAACAATATGTTGCTTTTCAAGACTCACTTTCAATTGTTGATTACAATTTACCCAATACCTATTGGAAAAATGATTCATATGGATGTATTGTCATAGGAAAATCAAATGAAAAGGTCTCTTGTATATCAAATGGTATAACTTTTCACAATCTTTTTCAAATAAATACTGTGACTAATTATAATCAGAACTACTTACATCTTGTGTTCACGAATATAAAGAACGTCGTTACGGCTGCAGATGAACCACTTGTTAGCTCTGATAAATATCATCCGACTATAATCTTTCGAGCTCATGTTCCTGCATGTTTTGACAATACCCAGCATCAAGTCGATGAACTCAAGTGCAATTTCTTCAAGCTGTCAATGACCATTTAAGTTCCGAATCATGCTGTTGATGAATTGGGCGTCGCCATGGATCAATGTAGTAAGCATAAGACTACAGATCCCAAGGTCCCAGGTTCAAATCCCGACACGGCCGACTGCTTGAAAAATGGCAAGTGAGCATTTTTCACAAAAATTACGCCCTCGTTCGGATGAGAGGTTAAATGGAGGTCCCGTGTGTGTGTTGTCACGCACGTTAAAGATCCCTACCTTGCCTGGAACGGCAAGGATTTGGCAAAATTCTAAATTTCCAGGCAACAAAAAACTCGCCTCCTGGCCAATGTAGTACCTACAGGTGGAGCATTGGAAATGTAAATGAACTGTTGATGAATTGTCAATGTAGTACCTTGGGGTGGAGCATTGGGGATGTGGCCGCAGGCATAGCGGACCTTGTTCGAATTATAATGTTGATGAATTGTATCATCAGATATTATATGTTTTTGAAACTTTTGTAACGAAAAATAGAGTAATCACTCCCAAATTCCCTAAATGGTACTCACGTAAATTAAAGAATATCATCCTTCAGAAAAAGCCTGCACACAAAAATTAAAAATGTGTAATACCTCACAAAATTATATAAAGTTTTATAACCTTTCCGAAACAATGTAAACAATTTTGCAATCTCTTGAACATAATGCATATGCAAATTGGGCACATCTTTTTCCAATTATTGAAGAATATTGTAAAGAAAAAATTGAAGTCGTTCATTTTTAAGTGACTGGACAGTAGTCAAAATATAGAAATAAATATGTTTTCATTTTTGACTAACCAACTAGAAATAGCATGTCCTCGACTTCTTTACACTACATGGAACTTTCACGAAGCTGGGCTGCAGATGGCATGGGCAGAACTTGTAAAAGAACAGCAGATCGGGTCGTTGTTCAAGGAAAGGATATATCCTTGATAGATGTTCTTACAAATATTTTATTAGATTTTATAAAATCAATAGCGAAAATATCAAACATTATGCAGATGTAAAAAATCAATAGATTAAACAACTTAAAGATACTCTGAAAGTTCACCAAGTAATGAATAAGTTCGAAAGTTGTATGCTGTGGTTGAGGATTTTATCTTGTTTAAGCTGTGGTGAATATTGTTGTCACCATCATTTGGGAAATCTAGATTATAACGAAACACTGAATGAAAGTCAAAATTCAAGTTCAAATGTATCTATTAATATTCCCTCACCTTTAGCTGACAAAACAAATACAATCATGTGTAAGCAAAACTATAGTGACGTTTATAGCGATGAAAGCTGCACTGAAGATTATCCACTCTCTAGTCTATGTAATTCCGCTGCTGGCAATAAAAAAAAGATATATGTTAAAACGTATTATGAAAATAATAAAGAAAAGCTTCAACCAACATCACTTCCAGTTTGTAGCATTAAAGCAGGGTTCTATGTTTTAGTTTCTGTACCTAGAAAAAATTGTAAGAAAACTGAACAAAGAATATTTTAAATATGTTGAAATTTGCTAAACTGACATTGAGCATGACAAAAAGATTAAAATAATCTTTTTAAAGTTATGTGACTTTGAAAAAGGAACAAACAAGTAAGTTTTTAAGTTGGATGGATGAAAGAGATATTAGTTATGTCAAAGAAAATCAGATATTGAAAATTCTTCCTGAGCCATATAGTTATATGCGGTAGCCCAGAAATTCTTCCTAAGCCAAATATAATTATACAAGGTAGTCGACTCTTTTATAAATTTGTAATCGAAATTGATGTTTTTGAACAGGGTTAAAATTTTCAATTATTTTGTGTAGTTTATAATTGCATTTCTGGAAGTTTTTTAATTATAAATATCGTATGTGATGTAAAATATCGTTTCCATACAGACGTATGTCATTTCCATACCAATAACTTTCATTACCATGTTCACATGGTTTTTTCCGTGTCACAAATATTTTTTAAATTGCCAATAATTCAAAAAAATTTAATTTTTGAATGTGTTGTTTGCAAACTTAAAATTATGTCAAAAATAACCTGAATAAATAATACAAGTTTTACACCAAATGTAATTTTTTCTGTTGTACAAATTGTTGCTCAAATTACTCACTTTTTGGAGAATCACCCAGTTGTAGTAATAAACGTTCTTTCTGTTTTTATGATGCACTACATGGTAATTGAAGGGAAAGGATAATAGAAAGGATAACAACTTCAAAACTGCTCAGTAATAAGTGGGATGTCGCAAAACAAAAGTAAATACCATAAATTGTGTATATCGTAAGCATTTTGTAATACCTGCTTCAAATGAACAATAATATTAATATAATTAGGATCAACACATAATTTTGGGTATTGGTGTCCAAAGTATCAAAAGATAGATATACTTCTATGTTTTATGCTAAATCAATAGTTTGTTAACCGTGGAAAAATAATTATGAGGATTATAGATCAGCAAATTTTGCACATGTACATAATATACATTTTGTAAAGATCAAAATTGCTAAATACAATATATGTTTATCCATTCAACTAATTGCTTTAAATAGATAATTTCCTTGTATGGAATACCGTGTGATATCATTAAAATATTTTACTCGCTGAAATACTTTATCTTCTATACATATAATGCATTAAATTGCTTTCAATTTTTATTTCAGTAGAATACTTAAAAGTCGTTTTATAACTTTACGAACAGTTGACAACCTTCTTTGAATTGTGCCCGACTTTAGAAGTCATGTATGAATACTTTTCAAGGTAGGCGATATTTTTTTGGTTGTATAAAATTTATGTAGAATACAATAAATAGTTTCTTTTTATTTTTCATTAAAAGAACTTTTTACTAATAATTTTTATCATTCCTGTTATGAAGTGAATATTCTTCAGGTTGTTTTTTTTTTCGATTAATTCATAATTCATTTATAAGTGCTATCTAAAATCTTTATAGCACAAGTTCCCATATCTTAATATTTTTCAAAGTACTAACAAGTGTTCCATTTTGCACATTATGCATCATAAATTTCTTGATACATCGTTGCTGTTCATGCAAAATGTCATGTAAAATAGTTAACTTTTCAGGAGACTAAAAAACTTAATACCTGTCAGTCTGAAAGCACCATCTTTTTATATTAATAATAAATACTTTAATTAAAATAAGAAGTATTATTTATTTTACGACAGATAAATATTTATTACAGGTTTTTTAGAAGTTAGCTTAACGTAAGATCTCTTTTGGTTTATAACTATCCACAAAATATTACATAAAACGTTTCGTATTGAAGCATATTGCAGTTTTCATTATGACTAAGTTTTGTTGAGCTACAAAAGTTTAAATTAAGCTATTTTGCAATTATATCGTATTACATTTTGGATGCTAAATGTAAACGTTCAAGATCCCGACAAAAAATAGACGATACTTTTGTGTATAATCATATTTAATAGTAAAAATACACTAGGCCCATAATAATTATAATGTTATATTTAAACTTTTAAGAAGATTAAAGAAAATCAAAGCTTCTATTGAACAATCAGTTTTGAAAAAACAACTAGGCCTATGTTACAATATGTTGCACTGATTGGATGTGGCATCATCGCATTCATGGTGAAGGGAGTCATAAATATGATGGTAGTCCCCGTATGATGTTCTTCAAAGATTGTAGATCTTCAAACATCCTTTGAATGATTTTGTTGGGTGACTTGTATAACACGGGTATCTCTTGGTAGACACCAATTGTCTTTGGCCATCTTGGAAGTTCTTTCTACTCATTTTCTAGGTCCACTTTGTAATAAAGGTGTCATTGAAAGTATTTAAATGCACATACATCGGTGACAAAGCGATCGCCTTTTTTTAAACTGGGCCGTACACTACTATAGTAACCGCTTGAAAAGTTTAAAAAGTCACTGTAATTTAACAATTGTACATGGCTTATTTCATGCTTCCCGCATTACTTTTACATGTTCATAAGGTTTGTAAAATTTTTTCCATTGGTTTTCTTTTCAATTTCGCTGTGGACTGACCAGGGCTGCCATGCATATGTTGACCGTCTGTGTGCAAATATAAAAAACGCTGCCCTATACTAAGCTTATACATATACCCTCGTAAATATTCTTCCTAATAATAAATGTGCAGAAAAACAAAAAGTTTTAAAAAATTGCACTTATGTATTTGTATGTATGGATAACTTTTGTATTACAAGTGGGCTCCCAGAGCTTTGGTATCCACAAATTTTGAAATTAATGATGATAAGTCAATACTGTCACTAATGTCATGTTCAATTGAAAGTGTCACTAATGCTGATAGTCTTTCCTGGGTCATAGTTGATCTCAGATAGTTTTTAATAATTTTTAATTTGGAAACGAGCGTTTTTCGGAGGCCACAGTCACAGGTATTATCAATAAAAAATTCACTGAAGCACTACTACGTTCGACAAAGAAGAAGACAAGCAGTTTTTATAAATATAGTGTAAAGCTTCATTAGCTCTAAAGTTCAAAGATATATGCGGTTGCACGCTTTGATTTCCACAAACAATTCTGTTGCTTTGGTATCCGAGTGATGTATTTATTTATTTATTTAATTTTAATTCTCAACAGCTACAGAGTACCCTTACAGAGAAATATATTATAATAATTATCATTTGAGCATACATTATCTAAGTGATGTCTTATGGTTGTTATGTTGTTATTATACAGGGTTATTACAAATGAAATAGACAGTTTGGATAGGTTATAGAAAGTATATTTTTGAAAAGTTAAGATTATTACTTATATGATTATAAAGAAGAAATGATTAAGTTTTTATTTAAAATTTTTACAAATGTTCAATGTGTGCACCTTTGGTAACACGACAGATATCAACACGGTAGTCGAATTCTTGCCACACGCTATTAAGCATGTAACGGTCAACTGTAGCAAGAGCATTTGTGATACGTTGTTTAAGTTCGTCGATATCAACAGGAAGCGGTGGTATGAAAACTTTGTCTTTTACATAACCCCATAAGAAATAGTCGCAGGGCGTTAAATTTGGACTACGAGGTGGCCACGGCTTAAGCACAAGGTTTTCCTCACTTGCACGGCCGATCCATAGTCTAGGAAGATGTTCATCCAGATATTTTCTGACCTGTAAGTGCCAGTGAGGCGGGGCTCCATCTTGTACAAAAACGAAGTTATCACTATCTTCCTGTAGTTGAGGCATTAACCATTCGTGTAACATGTCCAGATAAATTACTCCGGTTATTGACACTTTGTGAAAGAAGAACGGTCCGTAAACCTTTTCACAAGATAAAGCGCAAAACACGTTAACTTTAGGGGAATCGCGTATATGTTGTAAAGTCGCTCTTGGGTTTTCTGTGCCCCATATCCTTACATTATGTCTATTAACTTTTCCACTAATGTGAAAGGTACATTCGTCACTGAAAATTAAGCGATTAAAGAATATGTCATCATTTTCGAGGCATTGTTGCATCTCCAGACAAAAATTGTTACGTACGACTTTATCACCGGCATTTAAACTTTGTACTAACTGCAATTTATACGGTTTCATTTTCAAACGTTTCCGCAGAATTTTCCAAACAGTAGGTTGAGGAATTTGCAATTCTAAACTTGCTGATGTAGTCGATTGTCTTGGACTTCGTAAATAAACATCACGAACACTATCGATTTGTTCTTTTGTAACAGGAGGTCTTCCAGTACTCTTTCTTTTACACAGACATCCACTATTTTCGAAACGTTTATACCAGTCATAGATTGATTGCCTTGTTGGTGGTGTTTTACCGTATTTTGTTCTGAAATGACGCTGCACAACAGTAACTGACTTTGTTTTGGCTAATTCAAGAACACAATAAGCTTTCTCCACTTTAGTAGCGGCCATTTTGCTAGACTGGTAGTTGTTTTAACAGCAGTACCAACCTAACAGTTGTACCAACATAAACTTTAAGAAATTCCCTATAAACCTATCTCGCTTACTATATTCAAATACACCAGTCTGATTTTTTAAAGGCTATCCAAACTGTCTATTTCATTTGTTATAACCCTGTACAGATCTATATCCCTGCAATAAAAGTTAAATAGTTTAGCAATTCTAACTAACGCAGCATGCATGGTGTAGTTTGTCTTTGGACATTTATAGTAAAAAGTTTCGGTATTTCTTGTTGAATGTTGTAGCAGATAATAAATTGGGACAATCAATACGATTCCTACATACATTGTAGACAAAAATTATGTCGGCAATAAGGCATCTTTTAGTAAGGTTATTCACATTATAGTGCTCCAATAGCACAAAGTAAGGTAGACCATGTGGTTAAACTTTTCTTTAAACCACACAAGTTTAAAGAAACGTTTTTGTATATTCTCAAAAATATCAATACTGATTTTGTAACATGGGGACCAAACAGATGAGCCATATTCAAGTTTGGATCTTATGCAAGTATTGTAAAGCTTAATCAGTACCACATTATTCCTAAATTCGTTGCAGTTTCTTATAATGTAACCACTCATTTTATATGTATCCTTAGGAACATGATGAAAGTGTGCTTTGTAGTTGAGTCTAGAATCCAGCAGGACACTAAGATCTCATACCGTTGAGGAAGATTGGAGCGGTTTATGTGCTATCTTATAGATAAAGGTAGTATTAACTACTTTACGTGAAAATTCAACAAAGCAAGTTTTGTCATGATTAACAGAGTTTATTATTCTGACACCAGGTGTCAAAATAATCTAGATCTTTTTGCAAGAGAACACAGCCATTAACACTTTTAATTTGCCTAAATATTTTTATATCACCTGCATAGAGTAGGGATTCCGAAGAAATGTATTCAACTATATTATTAATAAATACTAGGAAAAGTAACCGCCCTAGGTAACTGCCTTGCAGCACCTCTGATGCTGGATTGAAAGTTACTGATTTAACATTATTATGCATTACATACAGTGTACGCAATCTCAGGTATGAATCCATTAAATTTAAAAGATCTTGAGAAAAGCTAAATGTGTTTTTGAGTTTATTAAGAAGTATGTCATGAGATACCTTGTCAAAGGCTTTAGTAAAGTCTATATAAACTGTGTCCACTTCACAGTAAAGTTTAAAACTCTTTTGTAAGTAGCTCGTGAATAGTATCAGATTAGTAGTGGTTGACCTGTTTTTCACAAAACCATGTTGCTTATCAGATAGTAATGGTTTAATCGAACAATAAATGTGACTATGTAGAATTGATTCATATACTTTAGAGAAACAGGATAAAATGACAATGGGTCGGTAGTTCTCTACATTAAGTTTGTCTCCTTTCTTTAAAATTGGACAAACCTTACCATTTTTCCATTTACTTGGAAAAATATGCTGTTTGATAGATTTATTGATTATTATTTTTAGTGGCTTGTAAAAATATTTTTTACAACCGTTAAGGATGTAGAATGGAAGTTTGTCATCTCCGATAGAACTCTTCGCATTGAGTTTATCAATTGCTTCTTTGATATCCTTATCACTCACACATTTTTAGTCTACATAATATTGCATTGCATTGCATTGACAGGGTGTAAACTTGAGCAGTGGGAATCTTTATTATTCTGATTATATACACCCGAGAAGGTTATTAGAATACCTATTTCCTTGGTATTTAACATTTGGAGGAATTCTAAAGAGATTCCTTTTATTGATTATAAAGGTAAATAGTTTAGTGGGGTCCTGCTTTATATCAGCCTGGATCTCAGCTATATATTTTAGTTTTATTACGTAATGTTACTCTAAATATTTTGTATTGAGTTTCACTATTATAGTCTTTATTAAGTTTATATTTATGTCAGTATCTATCTTTTGGTTTTAGATCACAAATGATGTCTGATGTATACACGTTCTTCTATTTTTCGGTACATGCACTGAGAAGATATCGAATATAATATTATAAAACTTTTCAGCATAGGCATCAATGTCTTCATAGGTTTCAAGAACATTCCAATCAGTTCTAGCAAAGGATCGATAGATCAGATTAAAGTTGGCTTTCCTAAAACAATATTCATAACCTTGCTTAGGCTTCTCAATTTTTGTATGATCAAAATATACTGTAATCTCCAGTGATGGATGATGACTATCTTCCCATACTAGTGAAATATCACTTTCGGCAGAGATACAATTGGTATTGGATATTAGAAGGTCTAGTATACGTTCATTATTATTCTGCACGGTATTAACCTGTTTGGCATTCAGCAGTTTAATAAAATTTTGAAGCCCTAATATTAGTTGATCCCATAAAAAGTTGTTGCACTGCTTAATTAGATAGATCCAATGTGGTATATTAAAATCTCCCAAAAGGAGAAATTTGTTACAACTGACTAAAAATGGTAGTAGATAATCATATAATTGCTCATACTTATCTGAAGAAGTATTTGGTGGTATGTATATGACAGGCGGCTCCGTGGCATAGTTGGTATGTGTGTGACTACTACGCCCAAGGTCCCAGGTTCGAATCCCGACACGGTCCGCTTGAAAAATGTTAGGTGACCATTTTTCACAAAAATACGCCCTCGTTCGGACGAGAGGTAAAATGGAGGTCCCGTGTGTGAGTGTTGTCACGTACATTAAAGATCCCTACCTTGCTTGGAACAGCAAGGGTTCGGCAAAATTCAAATTTTTTTTAGGTAAAAAGCATCGCTTCCTGGCCAATGTAGTACCTTCGGGTGGAGCATTGGAAAATTACATGTAAGGTATGTATATGACCACGATGTGCCATTTCTGATGGCCAAATTGAACTTTTACGACGACACCATCACAGATCACTTTTGGTATATTGAATTCAACACTTTCTGAAGAGTATTTCACTGATACAGCTAGGAGTACACTTCCACCTTTAGTTTTACTTGTAGCAACTTTATCTCGATGACATTTATAAACGATGTATTCGTTAGGAAATAGTTCATTATTTGAAATATCAGAGGTGAGACAAGTTTCAATACATGCAATACAGTCAAAGTCTAGTTGTTTGGTGAGAACGGCATTATAAAACTGAAATATTTTGGTGTTTAAACCTCTAACATTCTGGAAATAAATATTTAACAGACTTTGATAACTATTACCATTACTGTTAGATTTAGTCAATTCTTCACTATGTATGTTGCTAAATAGGTTTATTTGTGCTACGTTGTTGATCATCCTATCTTGCGCGGGTGAAAAAATCGAGTCACATATGTACCAGGAGCCCATATCTCAGGTCACATAACCTTGTCAATATTATGCAAATTGATTGTAATCTTAAAAGACGCATAATGTTGAGGATATTTCGAATTTAGCGGATCACACTGTGCCTCAGGTGTGATAGTTTTAACATAACTTTCCAAAGTTTTTATGTTTGTGGACTGATCCAGTCTACTAACAAATAAATATCCCTTCCTTGGAGCAGCCTATATGTTAACCTCACCAGATACACTACTACCTATAATGCACGTTTAGGAAATTTCTCGTGGTACACATATCAAATGTGCAGAAAATTGTGTACTTATAGCGAACCACGTTAATTTTATAAAAGCGGAGTAAAATGACAAGATAATAATTGTATCTGTCACAAATGTTTCAGATAAAAACGTTGAACTAACGCCGGTAATATAATTGGGGTAGAGTGTCTACCTGCAAATGCAACCGTTGATTCATGTAGAGTTGGAAAAAATGATAAAATTGAAATTTCAATGGAAGTGCTAAATATTAACACAAGCGTTTGGAGGCTATTAAAAAGGAATTATTAAAGTTATGTCAAGAATTCCGCGACTGCTTTGCGTTTAATTTAAAAGAACTAGACTGCACACATTTAATGAAAATGGATATTCAAGATACAGATATACCTGATTCGAACAAAACCATATCGCACAAAAGTGAAGGATAGAAAAATAATCGCAGATATAGTTCAAGAATGGAAAGAGGCAGGTATTATAATGGAAACTACATCAGCGTATTCTAGTCCTGTAGTTTTAATTACCAAGAAAACAAGTGAACCGCTAAACAGTAAAATCAAATTTTCCAATAGCAACAGTGGCTGAACATTTAGAAAATTTGAAAGGCAATAAAATTTTTCCGACGTTGGATTTAGCACACGGGTATGTACAGTTAGCATAACCAATGACGCAAAAATAAAAAGTGTATTTATTATGCTAGATACAATGGAACAATTTGAAAGACTAATTTTTGGATTGACAAATGGCACTTATGAGTTCAGTCGATTCTTGTTTATGGTGCTAGGACCGTTAAAAAATTATGTCACAATGTCATATTTAGACGATTTAATTGTGCCTTCGAAGAATTGGTGCGAAATGTTACAAAAATTGAGGCAAATTTTTGATGCTTTCAGGCGCACCAACTTGGATTAGAGCACATTGAATTTTTGAGTTTAATAATATCGGCAGAGTTTCACCTGGATTAGAAAAAACCAAGCGATTAGAAATTTTGCAAGACTCAAAAATGTCCACGAAGTTTAACAGTATTTGGGACTTACTTCATATTTCAGATGATTTATACCGAACTATGCAGTTCATCCATTATTCGTAGTGAAGTTGAAAATACGTTTTTATATGAAAATTACCTACACATAAAGGTGAAACAAAAACACAAGCACATTATCAAGGACTGTTGATAATTACAGAAACGTTACCTGCTGATACTTACCTAGTAGCTAGTAGTAAATGCATCCAAGGTCATCGATTTACAACAACAGTACATGTGAGTAGAATGAAAATTTATAAATTATCCAGAAGAAGATGAGCAAACAACGTCAGAAGAGGAAGATGCACCGGCTGATAGTGATGATTACGAAAAGTATTCTGAAGAAATGGGTGAAAATTTCAAAAGATTAGTGAGTGTACGGATAGTATTGCTTCAAAAGAATACGGTGATGCAAGTGTTAATGCATCGGGTATTCAAAAATCTAGGGGTTGAAAACCACGATATTTAGAGGACTATGATGTGAAGTACTGATTGTTTCTGTTTTATCTTATTCAAACCGAGGTGTGTCAAGTAAGGCTTTTGTGCATACTTTAAATTGTTATAGTTATTTTTTATAATGGGTCACCGAGGGCAATGATACGTCAGAAGGGCCGAGTGTAAGATATATTGTATATCAGACTAGGTAGGCGTGTGTCACGAAGCGGACAGGGAGAGTAGGTTGGCATTGGATGTTGAATTAACACATAAAAGAATTGTATTGCTTTTGCAAATAAATATATAGTTATGTCTATATAGGCGAACTGTTTATGATTTATTCTGACCCGGAGCTGATATAGCAAATAATTTTTATAAGATGAAGAAATTCTAGCTTATGTAACAAATATTTAAATATTTGTATAAGTTAGATACAGAGAACCAAAATTTAAATTTGCGATTGTTATTGTCAAATAACAGTTATCAGAACCTTATTTTCGTTATCATTAACGGCATTAAATACTTCCTGGTTCCATTTCAAATCTTCATTTGATGTCAGAATATCAGTTTGCAAAGTGCATCTTTATTTTTAATCGATTAGACTCAGCAGTAGCTCTTGCATCAGGATTATTTATGTTGAAGATCGTTCAATTTTCGTAGTATTTTACAAAATAATTATGCTTCATAATTATGCAAAGTTCTGTTACTTATTGCATGTCGCAAAATGAATTATAACTTGCTTGAACTTACACATCCGAAGAATTAATATTTACTCAAACTTACATGGTCGATGTCGTAAAATGAATCAATGGCGGATCTTAACTACTTCCATTTATATTCAAAAATTCTAACTCGTCATTTTTCATTCAATTCCAGATTTATTTCGAAGCACTAGTCATCTTGCATGATGTAATATTTACAAGGATGTCACATTTAATGATATAACTAGTGTAAAGCTGTCGCGGTTATTCTGATTTAAGCCTATCGTAAAGCGTCGTTTATTCTTTTCTAATAAATGAAGTCAATGTCCGCTGTCTCTTTCTGTCTGTAATATGTAGCGCCATTAAACTCGCTTATTTTATCTATTTATGGTCTTTTGGTAGACGGGCGCTTCTTTTAATCGGAGCGTTTGTTCATTGATTGAAAATAATTAGCCTTTAAATCATTTCTAATAAAATGACGTACTCTCATATTAAATAACCAAAAATTCTCGAATGAACGTGTTTTATTTAAATGATATATCTACAAAAGGAAATTAATTACACAATTAATTAAAGCTCGCAATTGCATTCCTAATGATTGATTTGCATTCTAACAGGGTACGATTTTTAGTTTCGCATAACTGAAAATCTAAGTTATTTTTAGTATTTACAGAATAATTATTTATGAAATGGATGGCCTTTGTATTTATATCTTAAAATGAAAATTTGGTTTAAAGAATCTCTTAAGAGTAATTAATTATACATATGGCTGAAGTGAATTAATTTAAAAATTGGGAATCTAAGTTTATATTTGTTTCATGATTTTTTACACTCTGCAATAAATGCAATACATGGGATTTAATTACATATTTAATAAGGGTTTCTTTCTTTTATGTGCTGTGTTAATGGGATACGCTTATATTTATACCGGGTAGAAAAATCAAATATTGGGACATTCCAATTTTTCTCGTTTTTCTTCTCTGGTAATTTTTCATGGAATTTGGCATTCAATGACCTCTCGTGAACTCATTATCATATCATTATATATATATATATATATATATATATATATAAATAAAATATATAAAATATATATAAATGAAAACTAATTGCTTATAGCAAATTTAATAAATAAAACAGTATATACGATGTATAAATAAACACTAACTTTACGAAAAATCGAAAGAAAGTTTTTAATTATACAAAGCAAGCTAGTACTTTCATAGCCATAAATGAAAATTTGTTTGTTTCATAAAGGGAATAAACATTCATCAACTAGTTTCGATCTCACTGGATCTCATCAGGATGAAGTGGTTTATAACCCTTATGGGTTATAAATCATCATGATGAAGTGGTTTATAACCCTTATGGGTTATAAACTACTTCATCCTGATGAGATCCAGTGAGATCGAAACTAGTTGATGAATGTTTATCCCCTTTATGAAACAAACAAATTCTTTCATTTATGGCTATGCAAAGTACTAGCTTGCTTTGTATAATTAAAAACTTTCTTTCGATTTTTTGTAAAGTTAGTGTTTATTTATATAGAATGCTGTGAAACCTCCTTTGAATGCGGGAACTGGCCCTTAAAAAAAACATTCGAGCCCCACAGATTGGGCGTCAAGAATGCTGTGAAACCTCTTGAATTACCTGGTCTGTTGATTTTCTTCTGTTAATCGCCTCGGCTGCTCCTCTAGATAGCTTTCATCCTCATACATAAAAAAAAAACAAACACATTCCTACCACAAACATCAACGTCAACTCTATTTACATCAATATTCACAATACATTAAAATTTCAAAATTAAATTTATTATCATTTTAATGTGCATCCAGAATTAAAGTCCTTGTAGGATGCCTACTAATTACTATAACAATATATGCAGAGTACAAAGGGAGCATCTACCACCCCTTTACGTTAATTAACCAGGTTCGTCTAATTGAGCTCAAAGACATACCCTAAATTTTCATCATAATCCAGAACATCAATACTAAATACCCCTTTCTACTTAAACAAGCAAATTTCACCTTAAAATTAAAATATTATTGTTAGTACAATTTCACTACTGTCCATTTTAAATAAACAAATTAGAAAGTTATTCAACACACACCAAAATCTCAAAGTTCAAACAAAATAGTATAATTTACCTGAAGGTTACTTGCACTCGTAGGTTCAATGTACATCGTCCCTTTTGTTAATCACACCATTCCAACTGGGTTATATTTACGGCTTCTGATTCTCAACGCTTTAAAAATTTTCTCCATCACCATTTATTTAAAGTTGTTTCAGGGCTTTTCCGGAACTCCTCTGTGTATATCTGACCCTTGTTTCGTGGATCCAGACACGTTTATGCACCATTTAAGTATTAATACCCCCGAAAAATAACAAAGAACTTCATACTTCTTTCACCAATATACGCCAAAACTGCCTACTTTTGTGTATATATTTGTCGTTGTAAATTTTTACCAATTGGTACAGTGATACTAAACTTTATTACCTCATATCTTCTTTTCTAAGTGCACTAACGTACATTCATTGTAGCACGTATAGAACAAGCTGTTTTAAATCACATAATATTCGAGCAAACAGTTTAAATTATTTAATATTAAAACCGGAAAACTAAAAAGCACTGTTTAACGCGTTCAATCAAGTCGAAGATCTAAGAGAGCTTGTTTATATTCACCTCGGTATATATAGCGGTTAGCCTGTCTGTCGGTCTGTTCCCCAAAACGGCCAGTTTCTAGAATTTCGCATGCTCTGTTCCCATTCCGTAGCCCGCGCGTCGGTTTTTACGAATTTTGTACTCGCCCCAGTTAAATCTCAGAAAATTTCCACACGGCACGCAAACATGTCCGAGAATACCTAATTAAATTTTATACAGAAATCGTTGTTTCTACCTCTGATATTTGCATCCTATTTTCAACCAATCGTGACCCTCGTGACGTTGCTTAAATCACGCCTTTACTATATGTGTCTCGGTCTTGTGCATATTATCTGTCTCTATCTAACCTGTTCTTATTAGTGCAAATTGATATTCCTTATTATCGATTATTTCAGTCCATGTGGACTATCTGGGTTAAATAACCCCGTATCGCACCTTCTCGTGAATATTAAGCCACGGTTTCTCCAAGATTCTTTGAAACCATTTGTTATCTACAAAATTTTCGCCGTACATGACATTTAAACTACGCAGGTGTTCAAACATAATATTAATTCTCAGAGCTTTATTTTCTGGTATTATAATCTTGGATTTTCACAGACTTTTATGCTTATTATTAATAATGGTTTAATTAACTCCAACTAAAATTGACTTCTATCCTTTCATTTTAGCGAATACAAATTAAATGTTAATTATTATGTGTACACTTTGTTTAATACCGGTTACTTAAAATAGGGTTAATTAATATAAATCTTGCCCGTAATTTCCATTTGTTTCTTTCTTAGGAATAATTAAATTACACGCAGAGCTTTTAATACTGTTTCTTTTGATATAAAGCGTCTTGTACATGATTTAAATCTCTGATTTTACTGAAACGACCGAATTTATTTATGCTTCATGGTTTTAATAAAGCGTACTTTTTCCCAAAGCTTCTACACGGTGATTAAAATTATTTGATGTGATTATTTAATTTTCTCCCTGGTTTAAATATGAGTATTTTCCCCCTATTTGAATACAAATAATCCAACTTATTTGAATTCAAATATAAAATATTTAAACCGCAAACAAAATTTACAAAAAAAATTGCCTATCTCTCTCTACCCTTATCTATCTAACTTACCTACCTTATCCAATCAAAAAAAATATTTACACCTACCTATATCCCTATCCTATTCCTAACTCTCACCTAATTCTATAAACTGAAATTATCCCTAACTTCATCCTACTTATCCATCTAATCCTATATACATCCTATATACCTATCCTATTCCTAACTTTTAACTAATCTTCACTATACTTTACTTCTCCCTACCTAATCCAATATACCTATCCTATTTCTAACTTTATTCCTAACTCTCCACTAATCTTATATGAAATATCTATACTTAACCTATCTTATTTTCTTTCTACATTTACTCTTTATTCTCATCCTAAACCTATTCCTAATTATCTCCCATATTTATCCTATACCTAGCTTTATTTTCTATAAACACTTACTTCTACTCTTCTATCTACACCTATTCTATCCTTATCCTATTTAAATCTAACTCTCTTCTTGACCCTCCATGTTTTTCTTCTTACCATCCTAATACTCTTCATCCCTATCTCTCCCCCTTCTATATCTATACTTAACATCTCTATTATCTCACATACAATAAACTTATCATCCCTATTATCCTGACTCTTAAATATTGCTTCTTCTTCAGTCCCTACACTTGTCTGTTTCTCATTTATTGTTGTTTCCCTTTCTGCCGACAAACCAAACGATACTACTTTACAATTATCGATTTTTCCCTCTACGGAAAATCCTATGTACCTTCTAGAATTCTTATGTAATGGAATTCGCCAGAATGAATCCCTTAAATCTACTTGATTAAAAACAAACTTGCCATCTTTACTTAATTTCGCCTTCACCTGCTCCTGATATGCTGCTTCTACCCCCACTACTTCTGCATGTTTTTGTATTAAAGCTTGAACCTCTACTTTCCTTTCCTCTGGACATCTTATCGTGTTGATCTGTTTAACTTCATCATCCTCTACCTCTACTACATTAATACTAAACCCCGTGTCATCCTCTGTGACTTCATAACTGCCCTTCCATGGCACTACCCTATCATTAATCCTTATTACGTTCCTTTCCATATCTATCAAAACCCTAACTTCATCATACAGTCAACACCTAAAATGCTCTGAAACTTCAGTCCAGGTACAATTACAAACTCCTGTTCACAGCTTAAACCTCCTATATCTATCCTAAGCACCACAACACTATTTACTACAGCAAACTTCTTTTATTTGGAGCTACTAAATGGCTACGCTTTATAGGCATAATTCTATCACAAACCTTATCCCTAATTTTGCTGACGAATTCCTCCGATATTAAACTCGCCTCTGCCCCTGTATCAAGTAATACTTCTACGTTATTCTCAAAAATTTTTAAATTAATAATTGGCAAACATAAATTTTCCTTAGTTTCTGGCTCTACTTCCTCCTCAATTTTGAAAAATTCACGTGGATGTTCATATACATTTACACTGAAATCTAGTGGTCTGTCGCGTTCTAAAAATCCTGTCCAGGTCTGTTTTCCCTACTCGGTCCTGGTCTAGCCGTCACCTCCGCGTATGTCCTAGGCGTTTCCATTCGTTCCGTGTCTGTATTAGCAGTCCCGCTCATGTCTGGTGAACTATTTATTCTGGTAGGTCCCGGTCTCGGTGCAGGTCCCCTTCCTAAACTATTACTCCTAACATATGGTCGTCTCTGTTCCCAATTCTGTCGCTGGTATCCGTAACTATTCTCCCGTCTAGCGTAGTTGTCCCGTCTATTGTCAAACCTAACTGTGTTGATCTGTCTTTCCCTGTTATCCCGAGGTCGTCCACTACTTACGTCGTCGTACCTCTGCAAGTATTCTAGAAACATTTCTCTGTCCACTATGTTCTGTAGTGCTACGTGTTGTCTTATGTCTACCTCGAAGTGTCGTGATAAATACTTAATAATTTGTCGGTCCGTCAGTGGTGGGTTCAGTTGCTTTGCTATGCTATACTTGCGTATAGCATATTGCTCCTACTTCCTGAAAATTCTCCTTAAATTTCCCTGTGATTAAGTCGTCTCGTACCTGGTCTTGTCTGTGGTCACTCCAGTAGTGCTTTAAAAATTTGTTTTCAAAGTCCTGATACGTGTCTATGTCCTGTCCTACTAAATTGTACCATGCTTCCGCGTTGTCCTTTAATAAAGCCTTTATCGTATTCAGTTTAGTCTGTTCGTCAAATAAATTTCCCACTAGATTTCTTACGCTATTAATAAAAATTTGTGGATTTACCCTGTTATCGCCATAAAACTTCATGTGTTGGTCCAATGATACTCCACCTGTAGAAAATCTGGGACCATCCCCCGTTAAATTTGACATGTTGTATTTGATACTACTAACTTCGCGTTCTACCCTGCCTAACTGATCCCTACATGAGTCCGTCATTTTTACATTAATCTCTTCTTCACAGAACATGCGTACTTCGGACTTTAAATGTCCCATTTCCTGTCGAAGACCTGTAATATCACGCTCATTTTTTTCAACCCTGTTTTCAACTTCCCCCAGTTTCACTGTAAGACTATTTTTAAATTCTGTAAATTCTCTCGTCGATTTTTCTATTTTATTCCCTAATTCCTGATTTAATTGGTCAAATTTCCGATTTGAGTCCTCTCTCGCTCTATTCGATTCATCGCTTAGCAGTTCTAATTTTCTGTTAGACTCCTCCATCGCTCTATTCGATTCTTCCCTAGCTAATCGCATTTCCTCTAACATTCTCATCATTAACTCATTTCCTGTTTCTCCTGATTCCGTCCTCGACTGATCTCTACTGCCTCCAGCTTCTTCCATTTTCGAAATTTTCTCACACAATGCACTATCGTCACTTCCAATTTCCACTCCTTGACTCCTTAACCACTCCTTTCTCTGCATACGTTCAAATCACTCACACACACTCTAAAATACTCCTAAATTTATACACACACAAAAACTCTCTCTCTCAGATCGCCAGTTTCCTGGAATAAAATCACAAAAATTTTATTTGGAACTCGAGCCTCACTTTTGGGTCGCCAAGAATGCTGTGAAACCTCCTTTGAATGCGGGAACTGGCCCTTAAAAAAAAACATTCGAGCCCCACAGATTGGGCGTCAAGAATGCTGTGAAACCTCTTGAATTACCTGGTCTGTTGATTTTCTTCTGTTAATCGCCTCGGCTGCTCCTCTAGATAGCTTTCATCCTCATACATAAAAAAAACAAACACATTCCTACCACAAACATCAACGTCAACTCTATTTACATCAATATTCACAATACATTAAAATTTCAAAATTAATATTCAGCATAAATTTTAATATCGGAAAATTTCAAAATTAAATTTATTATCATTTTAATGTGCATCCAGAATTAAAGTCCTTGTAGGATGCCTACTAATTACTATAACAATATATGCAGAGTACAAAGGAGCATCTACCACCCTTTACGTTAATTGACCAGGTTCGTCTAATTGAGCTCAAAGACATACCCTAAATTTTCATCATAATCCAGAACATCAATACTAAATACCCTTTCTACTTAAACAAGCAAATTTCACCTTAAAATTAAAATATTATTGTTAGTACAATTTCACTACTGTCCATTTTAAATAAACAAATTAGAAAGTTATTCAACACACACCAAAATCTCAAAGTTCAAACAAAATAGTATAATTTACCTGAAGGTTACTTGCACTCGTAGCTTCAATGTACATCGTCCCTTTTGTTAATCACACCATTCCAACTGGGTTATATTTACGGCTTCTGATTCTCAACGCTTTAAAATTTTCTCCATCACCATTTATTTAAAGTTGTTTCAGGGCTTTTCCGGAACTCCTCTGTGTATATCTGACCCTGTTTCGTGGATCCAGACACGTTTATGCACCATTTAAGTATTAATACCCCGAAAATAACAAAGAACTTCATACTTCTTTCACCAATATACGCCAAAACTGCCTACTTTTGTGTATATATTTGTCGTTGTAAATTTTACCAATTGGTACAGTGATACTAAACTTTATTACCTCGTATCTTCTTTTCTAAGTGCACTAACGTACATTCATTGTAGCACGTATAGAACAAGCTGTTTTAAATCACATAATATTCGAGCAAACTGTTTAAATTATTTAATATTAAAACCGGAAAACTAAAAAGCACTGTTTAACGCGTTCAATCAAGTCGAAGATCTAAGAGAGCTTGTTTATATTCACCTCGGTATATATAGCGGTTAGCCTGTCTGTCGGTCTGTTCCCCAAAACGGCCAGTTTCTAGAATTTCGCATGCTCTGTTCCCATTCCGTAGCCCGCGCGTCGGTTTTTACGAATTTTGTACTCGCCCCAGTTAAATCTCAGAAAATTTCCACACGGCACGCAAACATGTCCGAGAATACCTAATTAAATTTTATACAGAAATCGTTGTTTCTACCTCTGATATTTGCATCCTATTTTCAACCAATCGTGACCCTCGTGACGTTGCTTAAATCACGCCTTTTACTATATGTGTCTCGGTCTTGTGCATATTATCTGTCTCTATCTAACCTGTTCTTATTAGTGCAAATTGATATTCCTTATTATCGATTATTTCAGTCCATGTGGACTATCTGGGTTAAATAACCCCGTATCGCACCTTCTCGTGAATATTAAGCCACGGTTTCTCCAAGATTCTTTGAAACCATTTGTTATCTACAAAATTTTCGCCGTACATGACATTTAAACTACGCAGGTGTTCAAACATAATATTAATTCTCAGAGCTTTATTTTCTGGTATTATAATCTTGGATTTTCACAGACTTTTATGCTTATTATTAATAATGGTTTAATTAACTCCAACTAAAATTGACTTCTATCCTTTCATTTTTAGCGAATACAAATTAAATGTTAATTATTATGTGTACACTTTGTTTAATACCGGTTACTTAAAATAGGGTTAATTAATATAAATCTTGCCCGTAATTTCCATTTGTTTCTTTCTTAGGAATAATTAAATTACACGCAGAGCTTTTTAATACTGTTTCTTTTGATATAAAGCGTCTTGTACATGATTTAAATCTCTGATTTTTACTGAAACGACCGAATTTATTTATGCTTCATGGTTTTAATAAAGCGTACTTTTTCCCAAAGCTTCTACACGGTGATTAAAATTATTTGATGTGATTATTTAATTTTCTCCCTGGTTTAAATATGAGTAATATATACATATATATATATATATATATATATATATATATATATATATAATCTTCTCGTTTTATTTGCTGAATATTAATTTAAAATAATTCAATTTATTGGGGATTGCAGCAAATTAAGAAAGTCTACTCTTTTTTCTTTAACTCAAGCTTTCGAGATTTTATTTTTCTCTTCTTCAGGAGTAACTAAATAAATACAATGGTAAACAAATAAATAAATTCTAAAAGTTAAATACTTACGAATGTGAGGTTTGACTTAGATTTAAAATATTAATTTTAAATTACAAAAATATGTTTCAGAATTTTGAAGGTAAAAGTAAGTGTCAATGTCAATGGGTACTACAAAATTAAAATTAGTGATACAAAAATAATAATTCCTTGGATAAATTTTAAATATTAAACAAGTATTAAAATAATTAATTAACTAACAAACATAAACTAAAACGCAAGAGTATGTACGTCTGTATGAGAAATTTGTACAAGTAGTAGGAAGACGTAGAAGCAATAGAATCACATTCATTTTATCATATAAACATATATAAATGTATAGAAATACATATATGTGTGTGCATGTACACATGCAAACAATTCACATACAAAAAATAAATAAAACAAAAAAGAAAGAACATGTGCAAGAATACACGTAAGTATAAACGTAAACATACAACCAACGAACACACAAACACCAACAAACAAACACACAACACACATACACATACACAGACACATAAACAAAACAAAAAACAAAGCTAAGAATATAAGCACTAATGAGATTTAGTAATTATGTCTGTGGTACAGTTTTTGTTCTTATTTTGGTGTCTATTTCAGTAGATACGCGTATATGCAGCTAAGATTATCTATATCTTTTTTTAAATTTAGTGCTTCTGGTTCTTGTGCAATTCTAACCATTTCTATGAATTTCCTTTTTGTAGTGTCCTTTTCTACATCTAAAATTACTGCATCAGTATAGTTCATTTTGTGGCCTGTTTCTATAACATGCGTTGAAAGTGCTGAAGAATTAACATTTCTTCTGGTATCACTTTTATGTGAAGTAATTCGTTGGTGGAGCGTCCTTGACGTTTGGCCAATATAACTTTGAATACAGTTACAACAAGGAATTTTGTAGACTATGTTAGATTTTAGTTCTTTTGAAGTAACATCTTTGATTTTAGTGTAAAGACTTCTGCTTAATTTGACATTTTTTAGTGCAATTTTAATTGTAGGGTTTTTGATTATAGATGTTATTCGTTTCGTTAGATCTCTGATATATAGTAAGCTTACGTATTTTGAGAGATTATGAACTTCTGTTAGGTTATTGGTTTCTTCTTGTTGTGTATGCGGTGTTGGATGTTTTTTGATAGGTGTATTATATAATAGTTTTGTTAGAAATCTTCTAGGATAACCATTCTTTTGTAATATTTCATAAAGGATTTTTAAATTTTTATCGATAAAGGATTGATTTGATAATTTCAGTATTCTTGTTTTAAATTCAAAATAGTATTAATTTTCATAAACATGGGATGGTATGACATATAGTTTAGGTATCTTCCAGAGGATATTGGTTTCTTGTACCAGTCTGTTACGATGGTTGTATCGTTTCTTATCACTTTTAAATCTAGAAAAGGCACAGAATTGTTTGTTTCACTTTCAACTGTGAATTGTATATGTTCATCGTAGGAGTTGAAAGTAATTAGTATGATGTCCTGTGCATTGTATGGTATGGCACAAATCAAATCGTCAACAAATTTCTTACAAAATGGCACAGTGAACGGTAATTTGGTTAAACAGGTGTCTAATAATTCATCAATGACGTACTGTGCTATTATGGGTGATATAATAGATCCCATAGGTGTGCCTGTAATTTGTTTGTAAAATCTGCCTTGGAATGAAAAATAATTTGAATCGAAAATAAATTGAACAAGTTCTATGAATTTTTGAAGTGGTATTTTGCAGTGGTTTTTTAATAATGTCCCATTTATTACTTATGCTTGAAATAGCACGACTTGAAGTTATATTTGTGAATAACGATACAATGTCCAGACTAATTAGAATGTATCCATTTGGAATATTAAAGTTGTTAATGTATTGCGCAAATTCAAAAGAATCTTTAACGTAGTATGGATTTTGAACTTGATAAGCAGAAGTTAAAATGTCTTTTATGAACTGGGTGAGTTTACTAGTTGGCGAGTCAATTGAAGAAATTATAGGTCTTAGTGCAAGTTGAGGTTTATGGATTTTGGGTAAGCCATAAAACTTTGGACATGTCCCATTATATATCATAAGTTTTTTGGCTTCAAGTTTTTCCAAATATCCTTCGTGTAGTAAGTTACTGACTAATTTGTTAGTTTTCTGTTGGTTGGTGCTTGTTGGATTTCTGGGTATTGTTTTGTAATGTTCTTCATTCGAAAGTAAATCAATAGCGAGTTCAACATATTGAGCTTTTGGCATTAAAACACTAACATTACCTTTGTCAGATTGAATAAGGAGAATTTCTGGATGTTCTTTAAGAAACAGTTTACATTTTTTATATAGATAAACGAAGAAATCATTTTTGTTTTGATTTTTATGAAAAAAGTTTGTTATGACGTTAGTGATTCTAGTTCTTGTTAAAAGCTTTTCTTTTTCTGGGAGTAAATCGTTAATTATTTCTACTTCTGCTAATAATTGTGGAATGGATATATCTTGAATAAACGGTCGAATACAAAATTTTGGTCCAAGTGCTAAGAATGTACATACGGTATCTGGTATGCTTATATTTGTTAAATTTTTAAACCATTCACTTTCAACTTGAATTTTGCTTCCTTTACTTTCGCTGAGGTACTTAAATTTTTTTATGTTGGTTGTTTTAATGCTGTGGAAAAGTTTGTTGAATTTTAGATCGATTCTACGTTTAAATTCGAACCATGTATCTTCGGGTAAAATGGTATTTGCCCAATAAATTGAATTATTTTATATATATATATATATATATATATATATATATATATATAATAATGGCGTGATAAGGGGTCACAAGAGGTCATTAAAACCCTAATTCTAAAAATAAATCCCACTAAAATATAATAGAATCAGGAAAAAAGGGAATTTTCCATAAATTCATGGTTACGCCGTGTATAATACAAACGTACCTTTATCATTGATGTACAATGCAAAAACGCAAATTGCGCGTGTATACATAATCATCCTGTATGATGTAAGCATATTGTCAATAAATAGCAAGTAACATAAGTTGTATATGTAAATTTGAAGATACCTTAAAGCACATTTAAATGCGAATGTAAAAATCGATCGTTTATGATAAATATAAAGCCATTTATTTTTAATTATCCATACATTTTTGATAAAAATGCATTTGATTTGCGGTAAATAGCATAAAAGAGTACAGCTTTACGCATTTAGATTGAGAAACTACAATCAATGTGTATTTAAAAACCTTAAAGTTAATAAATAATTTTGTGTCCTGCAACGAAATCAAATATTTCTATAGAACGGAACCCCTTTTGCATTAAAACCAATTAAAGTTTAAATTCATTACCCCGTGGATATTGCAATTTATTGTAAACATAGAATCTTCTAGAATATAAAAGAATGAGTCATCGATATTTAAAAATACGTCAAATTCGTCAAACTTATTAATAAGTAAACATTTTTATTTCTGGAAGCAGCTTGAACATTGAAAATAAACCGTACAATTCCTGGAATAACCGATAAATAATTGATTGTTTTTTGCATTAGTATGCGACGCCGCAATAATAGTATATATGAAACAAGAACAGATAACATACGTCACGGATAGCTGGAACAATAATTAGGTAATAAAACTCCACGATTTTAGACGTAATTGGGTTTTCTAAGAACTTTACATCATTATGTTCTACACTATTCGAGTATAAGCTTCTGAAAACAGATAAATTTGTATATAAAGAAGCGCTTATCAAATAAAAAGGATTAATTCATTGATGCGGTTTCATTCATGCAAGCGTGAAACGTTATTTAAATTTTTAAAGTGCAAGCTGTTGCTACGCGAAAATAGTATCTGAGTATGCAGTAAGCATATTGTAATTGAATAGTGGCGAGGTTGAAATGAATTAAGGAGCAATGCTTTAAACGTAACTTACAATGAAAAATGAAAATGATTAATTACAAGAGGCAAAATTCCTCAATATAAAGCTATTTTAAGAAAATGACCGAAGGGAAGATTTAACGAGAAATGTACTTTGGTAACTACTGTTTTAAATGAAGATTTTTTTTAAATGGGAAAACGTGTGACCTGATTTGACGTCAATCTAAAATAAGAATTTTTTTCTCAGGAACATTTTTTGTGGATTTTGCAAGTACCACTTTTAGATTTATTTTTAACTGATTTATATTTAATGTAAGGTATAATAATAATAATTGTTAATCATATAATATTTGTTATGTAAAAGTGTTTTACCAGGAGAATTTGTGATCAGAGTTCAAAATACGCTAACCTTTTAATAGATTATCTGTCAAGGATTTTTTCTGACCAAAACAGATCTTTCAAGCGTGAAAATAATTATAACCAGCTAAACCATTCTCAAAAGAATAAGTTTAATTCTGTAAATTTAAAATAAGATAAGGAACCTATTTTTTTTTATATCCTTAGAAATTATATTTGTTTGAAAGAAACATTGTTGTAAATGTTTTACATGCTTTTGTATGGGTCATAAAATTATAACAAAACTTTGACTGAATAAAATCAAATTCAGACTCACTTAAAATAAATTAAAATGTACTCTTAATACGATAAGGATAAATACATGTACATTTACAAGCTATATTTTCACATTCACATAGAAAATTATGTATGAAAATTCCATTGAAGTGAAATGCAGGAAAATATATGAACATATGAAAAATTTTGTATAGGTAAAATTGGCAAACCTAAATGCAGATGCGAGATTGAAAGCTCAGTTAAGCCTTTAGATGACATTCGTTTAATATCAATGAGTTGATCAGTTTGTAGTAATTGACATTTAGAAACTTACTATAAATGCTTATTATATCTTAAGTTTGTAAGTCATGCTTACAAATTTTATTAATTTAATTTTCTTATTTGTACAATCTTATTTACATGTATACACATTTCCTATAGACGATTTAAAATAATAAAAATACAAGGACGTAAAATATACTTAAAATGTATGCGTTTGCTTTTATATTTATTCAAAATGGATATAACCGACAATATTTTCTTGCTTTTAATTGCATTCTATGCATTTTTCAAAAGCTTTGTAATATAGTTTATTGAATATTACATTCTTGAATATTATTTTTCCCTTTTCTTCCCTTATGTTTTTGCGATGGTAGACTTGTTAATGATGAATCCTCTGGAGTAGTGTTCATGTCTATTATAGTTTGTCTATTAACACTGGATGGTCTTTCATTCCTGAAACAATTCATGTTTTTTTAGAATATTGTAAAACACTTTCTAATGTGATACATAGTTATTTGCATTATATAAGCTGTGAACATACACTTTTAGGTGCTAGGTGTTTTTAAATGGCCGAGGCAAAGCGTAAGCGTAGCGCGTAGCCAAGGCTAATTAAAATCTCTGAGCACTTAAAATGGCTTTTGCAGCATGTAATATATTAAAAATGCATTCTCTCTTCGACATTTAACTATCACAAAAGAAGAAATTATAATGAAATAAAATAAATCACTGATTATAAAAAATTAGTAAATTATTATAAGGTGGTTTGCTGTCAACAGTACCTTGGTAACAATGCTGTTCTGTTTAAGAACTATATTTTATAACATTTGTTAAACACTTTCACAATTTAGTTTAAGGTCAATTTTAGAAGATTCTTCAAACACTGCGTGCTATAGTTTATTTCTAGAGAAATCCAAAGAGCGGTACATTCAAGCTTACGACAATTTCATTAATTGATGTGGAACAAATTGTGTTTATACAATAACTGAAGATGTGTTGTTGACGTTTTTCTTAAAAAAATCAAAGACGTCTCTAGCTACATTATGGTTTGAGTACTCCATGCTGAAATTGACTATGTCTATAAATAGAAACCAAGACATATCAAAATTTGACTACTTAGAGGCATTTATAAAAAGAAAAAATGAAGGGTATCGGCCTCAAAAGTCTTGAGTATTTACTAAAGATGAAATTTCGAGATTTTTGTTAGAAATATATGTAATGAAAAAGTCTTCAAATTGTTTTGGGGTAGCTGGCGTATGCCGAACTAACGAACTGTATAATCTAAAAATGAAGGATGTGAAATATCAAAATTGTGTCCTGTTGCTACAGATTATCACTACAAAAACAATGTGCAAAAAGATTTGTAGTAATAGAAGATTGGGTGAAATTTGTTCACCATTACAAACAACTTCGACCGAAAAAAACTCAAGATAAAGTAGTTGGAAAATATATAATATTACAAATTCTTCACGAAATACCCAAATTTCTTAAAATTTCAAATCCAAATCAGTACACTGATCACTTGTTTTGACGAACGCCTTCCACATTGTTAGCAAACGCCTCGGGTGTAGATGTTTTAGATATGAAAAGACATGGTGGGTGGATGTCGTTAGCCGTGGCAGAAATATCTACTACAGACTCTATAAGTTATAAATTCAAGTTAAAGTAATACACACTCAGTAAAATGATCAAGCCACTGTTCAAGAAACAGATTCTAATGAGCATGTTATACAAATCGACAAAGAAGTAAATATTTACAGTGCCATTGCATTTGGTCAACAGGAGTTTAATAAAAATATGCTTTTAAACTTTTTTTGAACATACAACAATTGTAATTTTACATTTAAATTTCACTGTAAATAAATATTAATCTTGTTGTCATGTTTACTATTTTGTCCTAGGTGCGAAAGTTTTTCATAGCTAGTAAACACCTAGCGACCAATCACCTGGCATGCTTTACTTTCTTTTTCAATTCCCTTGTTACAATTTCATAGAGGGTAGGATGAAAAATAATTTTTGTTTAGTCTGTGCTGATCATATTTAAATTGCACCTGCCTGTTTTGAGTATTAATTTATTTCCCACACACCTGCTATGTTGTTTGAGGGAACCTCGAAGCAGCAATGTTAATGTTATACACTATCACAATTTCATGATAATTTTGTAGTAGTTTTTGTTACAATATTTCGAGGTTATTAATTAATGTATTGCAAATGGTTTTTGCTCGTGCCCTCTTCTTAAGTTGACGTTACATGATGTTTTTAACGTCTAAGAGACATTGTTTAATTTTGGGAAATAAAAATAAAGGTATATTTTGTTTGGCCGTGTGGATGTGTTTTGTGGTTCGTTATTCAAACAGCTTGGTTCTAAAGATTTATTTTATTGTTAGACTGACTGAATGAATATATAATCTGACATTGGTAACTAAGCATCGACATCTGTTCATCTACCGTTTTCTCAGAATTTACAGTTTAATTGTGTACTTAAAATATTTATATTACTTACTTAACAATGCATATCTGTTATTTTTATAATGATAATGTAACAGCTTATTGCGTGCTTTTTGATTGGATATGTTACTGTCACTAGATGATACAGCCAGACTAATTACCTGAAATGGTTGTAGCATGAAAATATAATAAGGAAATTGTGTCTTTTGCTAATAACTTTAAAGAGCTAGAAAAACTGATTTAGACTTACAATTCATAGCTCAGCATAAAAACTTCTTAAAAGGCAATCCCGAAGCATTTAAGATTGCTAAAGGACTCAGGGATTGCATTTCTTGTGAAAATAATATAATTATATATATGGAATCTTAAAAATGAATGCATTGAAGTAGTTATTGAATTACCTATAGGTAGCCTTAATGCCATTTTCTTTGAAAACCTTTATGTATTTAGGAAAGCAAAATATTTTGACAGCAAGCCTAGGTTTTTATGAGGTAAACTTTGATACTAAATTTATTGTATACAGTATTCTCAAGGTTAAAACAAAATTGTGAACTTAAAATCTTAAGAATATTATTTTTAAAGAAGATCTAACACTTTATTAACAAAATCTTCCAAATAATGCTAGAGATAAGTGTTCGAGAAATCGAACAACAAATAATTTGCATTAGGTAAAGAAGGTGTTCTATGTTCACATGCACAAGGGATGAATAACACGTTGACAGTCTTTCAAACCACTTATACATTCCAATAGGATGATTCATATGCTTGGTTGTTTGCTTACAAAAGGAATTTGGAGGTAATGGATTTAAATGAATAGGACTAGGTAGGTTTTCTGTGTTTTGTAGAGGAGATATCGTCAAGGAAATAGAGCAAATATAAATTAATTCTTAGATCTTAAGTATGGATCTTGTATTCGCAAATCCGGTCATGTAGTAATTACTACAGATATTCAAATAATACTCAATACGACTAATTGTAAAACAATTACTGCAACTAACTATGCTTGATTACTTCAGACTTTAAAGTATTTGACTGAAATGATTTACGTGGTGTACCGCTACAGCATAACTGATATGTGAGGTCTTTTAGTTGCTACCATATATGAAATAATTTTTAAGCATATTCATTGCATAGATATTAATTATCAGTGTTACTAAACTTTAGTATACTTAGCCTCATATAAATAAATTGTTGATTTAATTATAGATTATGGCAAGGATACTTAGATGGTTGTATTTGGTGATGAATATTTGACTCATATGGCTTTCTGAAGTAAACTGTCTATTGCCGTCGGGCAAGTAAAAACTGATTATAAACAATCTCTGAGCTAGGTAAACTTACATTTATTTATGTGTATGTTGGAAATAATACCCCAAAAGTCTTAATTCCCATAATTTTGGAACCATGTGGTATATTTTGTATCAATAACTTTGATGTTTAAAACCCATTGCATGCACTTTTAAAAGTATTTATACTAAGGAACTTGATGGACCCTTACTGAATTGAACAATTGATGAAACTTACAATTGTATCTGACATAACTTTCACCATTGAAATTGTTAGGAAATGTATGTCTTGAATTCATGACTGATCCAATTAGCATCTCATTCAAACTGCACAGAAACTATGGATGTGTTGTATGTTTGCCATTTTCATTATTATCTATATACCCTTAGAAGTGAGTCATCCCATTGAGTGGTTTAAAACTAACATTGTGCCAATTCTTAAAAAGTCTGATATTAAGCTGTGCGCATATCCTATTGTTAAGCTAGACTATAATCCATTCGCCGTAACTTTAGGATGGTATCAAATGTAAAAATGAAGTGTTGGCAACTATATGCAAACGAATAGCTAGAATTGCACTTAAAGGATACTGTCACATAACACAATAAAGGTTGGCAGTTTGCCACCAATTCCTCTTGCCAATGGGAGTATGCATATACCTTTCATTAAATGTATTAGAATTTTAACGAACATTGACAATGTAGCTAATGCAAATGGAATAAACATTTTTTATGATAACTATTGGAGTGTGGGATGGTTGATTACTTTAAATATCGATAAATTATGCTTCAGCTGCACTATATCGACTTTTGTATCTCGTGCTTCAAAAAAGTTTCCATGGTCTGATATATCTTACATGGGTAATGTGTTTAGAATTATTATATTCGAAATTAAAAGAGCATTTGAGGTTTTATCACTTCATTCTTTTGCAAAATTTAACATTATATACATCTGCCTGTTGCTGGAATGTGTGTCACCAACTTGTTTGTCATGGCTCTTTGAACATTCAGCTCTAAAAAATAATTCTGGGAAGTGTTACTTGGCGACTAAAGCAAGTAAAATGTAACGGATTTATTTTTTTGCATCTCACTGTTCTCGAGACTAAAAGAATTTGTGAAAACCGAACTCAAATGTATAAATTTACTCATAATCTGTTCTCTATGGGGTTATATTTGGATACCTTATCCTATACCTACATTTTTAAAACACAAAATGTTCTTGCATTTTTAAAATTCTTTCTGATTTCCACGTGGGCTAGATCGTATCTTTTTTTTTCCTAAATGCTGTTTCTGCTTTTCGCATCTCTGTTTATGAAAAATTTCTTTTGGAGCCTATAGATTTCCTAATAACGTTATTTCTTAGTTCTCTGTTTCTATTTTTCTTGTTATGTGGATATGTTTGTATATTTCTTTCTTTCATCTACAAAGTTTTTATTTTAATTGCTATTCTTTACTGTGTTCTCAGTACATTTCTAGATACATTCTATGAACTTGACTTCGGATTCATGTACATGGATTTCATATCTTTTTTGGAACATTGTTATTTACCATTTGTTTGTTATTTTCTATATCTTCAAAAAAGTAAGACTTTATTTATTTAAATTTATCGTACTTTTTTTGGCTGCTTAATTAGTTTCTTAATCTTAATTTGGCTGCAATGGTTTATCACAACTGTAACGTGCATTTTCGATAGTTTAACATTTTACGCTATACTCAATTCTTAAAATACATCGGTTTTGGATCGCTGTTTGTATCAAGTAAATACTTCAGAATAATTCAGAATTGTATGAAATTTAACTCGTGTGTATTAATTAAAGATAGATAAATTGAAGATTGATTCTCATTAATAAATAAATTCCAAGGAATGAATGTTAAACAGCTTGTAATTAATTATAGATTGCATCGTTCTTGTCTTGCCATAAATATATATTTTGTTCTTTATGTGGATATACAAGTCTAGATAAGAGACGATAAGCGGTTGTAATAGCGAGGAATTGGATAAACAGACGAGGAGGAGAGTTTTGTTCTTGGTTCCGATATATTAAGTACGTTAAAAATACTGTTTCTTTCTGCTTTTGACAATAGTGAGAATTAATGCGGGATTAATTTTCGTATTGTTCATGAACAAGCACGGCATGTTTTTAGTTGATTTTCTGTTGGAAATAAAAGCGGTAAAGCTTGTTAAACTCGAGGCACGTGTGTTTTACGGAACATTTGACGGACGGTTTTATTGCTTACGCGTGCCTACTAATTGTTTTTAGTTGTTTTTCTTGTGAGACAAATGCTTTAAGGAACATTTGACGGGCCTACTTTAGTGATACGCGTACTTTACTAATTTGTGGTTTTAGTTGTTTGTCTTGTGAAATAATAGTCGTAGAACTTGCTAAACTGACCGATTCTTTCTTTAGGATTAATGTGTGTGCGATCTAGTCTAGTGTCCCTTTGTTTTATCAGATTAGTGCCTACTTTGGATTATTTAAATACAGTGGATACTGTAGTTTCTGCATTTTTCTGACACCAAAGAATTTAAAATAGATCATTGCTTGCGCGAATTTCGTTATTTGCGAAATATAACAGATTACCGGTTTACAAAGGTATTGGTTGAAGTTTCTCACTGCTTTTTGGAGGTTTATGAAAATAATATACATTTGATCCCAGTTGAAATTAAACTAGTGCTACAAAATATTTCGAAATTATTGTCTCAGGAAATAGAATTAACAAGAAATTTATCAATGCTACATAGTTCCGTAGCGTGATGGTGTCTGCTGCTAACCCCAGTGAAATGCGTAGGTGTGATTAGTGTGACGTGTGATAAGTTCCATCAACACCCTCACAGTCAAGGGTGAAGTGCTTCGTTAGTGCAGGACATCGTGAATCTCACACTTCCGTTGCAAGGAAGCGTTGCTGAAGGACTTTTGTAAGTTGAACTATTTCCTACTTGTTATTACTTTAAATATCTATCCGTTGCTTTACCATATCTTTGTCGTTCTGATACCTTTTACAAAAGACTTGCATGATATTTTAAAACATAAGAAAAAAAAGAAAGAAAGAAAGAAAGAAAGATCAAAACTACTGAATTACTCATATCAATTGTGTCTTACCTATTTATTTTTTTTAACATTTTGTCTGATTTATATTTAATTGGTGTGTGAGGAAACGTTTCTGCTACTCCACAATATTACCTCACTTTGTACTAAAAATTTTTGTACTGCTTTTACCGTTGTTATATTATATAGATTATCCAAACAGTTTTTTTTTACATTCTACAAAGTACTGAATAATTTAGACTTATCATTGATGCTATGCTTTTTCTTTTTTTTCAGGTTTGCTTGACTATTTTTCTTGCAGATATTATCACTAACTCCTTACAGCCGCGTACATTGTATGTTGGTCTGCTTTCTAGAACCCCCCCTAATCTCCGATTGAGCCCGGTCATTTCTGTGATTGTCGTTGTGTTACGCACGGCTACGAGCCAACGTAGCATAACTTTGGCGCCCGAACAGGGACTGCCACGAATTCGTAACATAACACAACTATATTGTGATTGATATTTTTGTCAGTTCCCAAATAGTTCTTGCAATCAGCAATCCGATTTCTAAACATTCTTTTACCAATATACAATTTATCAGGTACTCTTCTTTTAAGTCGTGTGGCCCTACAATATCATCCTCTCTACCTTTACCTTCTAATTTCTGGTAATAACCAAATTTTTTGTTTTCTAATAATGCTTCTAAATTTTTATACACTTGCTGTATCTCATCATGATTTCTTGTGGCAAACATTAGCTTCGTACTATCAATATATCATAGGGTTTTTAATCTTTATCACTATAATCCTGTCACAGACTGTTTCATAGCTTTTAACTCCTAGCTTTGCATTGATGTAAATTCTACTCGTGTGAGACCCATTTTTAGTTCCAAAATTTATTATTCATAATCTCCTGACCATTAGTCACCATTCTCTTTCCGTTTAACTTTGCTTAATTTGACAATATCTAGGGCTCATGTGTGCATTTTTCATTTTAAACATTCTAGTTTTCCTATTACAACTAAATTTCAATCATTTAACACTCTAATTCTAGCATTGGCCATTATCAATTGGTTGCAGTTCTACGCGAAGTATAGCAATACTTCATAGTGCACCTAAGGCGTTTATCTTATGTGTTTTTAAAATTATGATAAAAAGAATTGCCAATAGAGCGTTACAGTATTGAATACTGAAAGAAAGCAGCCTGCGTCGACCCAGTAGTATTACGTATTACAAGGCATTTATGGGTAAAGTGAAAGCACTGAATACAAAACAAGGATAGATCAATCTACATATGGCATTACTGACTAAATTCTTTATGTCATTAAGATAGCAGCAACTACAATGCCGGCAGTAGAGCAAGTTGCTTGCCAATTTTATGTTAATAGCAAATTCACTTTTTTAAGCTTACCTTTAAGCGGGAAGTATGTTTAAACATTATTCTTGTTTGTCATATGTGTATTATGGATATGATATCTATAGTGCAACCCTTAAAACTAGTTTGCTAATTTATTATAAAGTGGGCTATATTAGGAATTGAAATAGCTACACATAAGCTAACGTATAGTAAATACCTTTTTTCTTAATCTTCTTTGGGAATTAAACCACTCATAGTTGTTAAAATTATCACGTCTTGATCCATGATCTAGGATCATTGCCAAAATAATAAAAATTTCAAGTTTGGCATTTATGACAAATTGAAGGTGACTTTGATTTATTAATGTTTGATATATTTGGTTTGAGTATATTAGGCGAAAATTTTAAAGTTTAGAAGAATGAGTGCCTTCAATTTGTGTTGCGCCCTGGGAGCGACTTTGAGGTTGCCAATACGCTTAACGTGAAATCAGCTGATTAGTTTTTATTGTTAAATTTCATATAAATTCAATAACTTGAGGACGGGAAAAACATTTTTTAACATGTTTCTATTTATACAGTTGAGAGGAAGGTTATTCAGAACTGTGCGATTACGTTGCCGTAAGGCTTAAGCAGCCGTTTTTTATATTTATCTTGAGGAGGAAAACTCATGATTTAGGTTACATCTTTAGTAGATTTTTAACATGGTTCTGAGGCGACCGTATGGCGGGTTTACACTAGTCATACCAATGTTGTTCTACGAATATTTGCTAAGAAAATTGAATTTTTATATTCCTGTTTGTTTTTATAATAGTTCATTTAACACCAATCTTTTGATGAAATCGCCTATAGCAACAATGTGTACTGAATTTAATGAATTTAATGACTTATTATGTGATCACTTTGATATGTTTTTTGATAGTTTATCCAATATTGTAGATTGTGCTGTTTTACATTACTCTCAAAATGTGTCAGAATATTTGTTTATAGTATTATTCTCTATTGAGTAGTTTTAGTATTGTCTTATAATTGGTACATTGTACTGTTGGACAAAATTCCGATAAATAAATAAATATGGTTATGAGGCGACCCTAAGGCGGATTTACACTTGTCAGATACCATGTTTAATGAAGATTGTGTATGAATCTGAGGCGACCCTATGGCGGGTTTACAATTGTCAGATATCCAATGCTGTAACGAAGATTGTATATGGTTCTGAGGTAACCCTCCCTATGGCGGGTTTACATTTGTCAGATACCAATGTTGTTTTATGGGGGTTGCTAATATGCCTATTGTTATGTAGTTAGTTATTGTATGTATAAATAGAAATTATGTATGTGGGCTGTATTTTATGGTAATATTGCAAGGAACACCCAGGAAAAACTTGCAATGCTACCTATATATTGGGGGCATTTGATTTTCATTTGTTATTTGTTTTAGTAATGGAATCCATTATTGACTGAGAGTCACGGATTCGTTTGCTATGCAGTTATTTCTATGTAGGGTTATATAAGCAGCTTCTTTGATTTTGCGTTTTTGGTGGTTTTCGTCTTTGTCTATAATTTTTGCATTTTCCCATTTTATTTTATGACTGAAATCTTTTGCATGTTGACAAGTCATGGATTTTTCAGATTTTCTATTTTTTATATATGATTTATGTTCTTTTAATCAAACTTTAAATGGTCTGGAACTTTTACATTAAGCGTATTGGCTACCTCAAAGTCGCTTCCAGGGCGTAACATAAATTGAAGGCACTCATTCTTCTAAACTTTAAAATTTTCACTTAATGTATTCAAATCAAACATTAATAAATCAAAGTCACCTTCAATTTATGTCATAAATGTCAAACTTGAAATTTTTATTATTTTGACGAATCCTAATCATGGATCGAAATGTAAATAATGATGATTTTAACAACTATGAGTGGTTTAATTCCCAAGGAATATTAAGAAAAATGCTAAGCAAACCGCAACAAACATACAGGGAGTATTTAGTAAATACCTGTTTAAATTTTATATTAATTTAGTAAAGATACAATTTTTCTATCTATTATTATTGCAATTGAATCGAAGAGTTAAAAACAAGTTACTTTAACTTAGTCGTAATGACAGTTGTCATACCTTAGTGTAAAGTCTGCTGCACCTGGTAGTATGTTTTTAAAATCTTCTGGAACCTCATCGGAAGATTTTACTAATTCACGTTCTTGCATTTCCTCATCTTGTGATACTTTGTGGAACTGCTTATGTATTAAATTGCTTTGAGGTGTATCTCGAATTCTGCTCTGAAAATTACATTCATAAAAAATTAGTCCGACTTCTACTGTATCATGTTTATTAAAGTACGTATTACAAGATGATGATTGACTAATAAAATAAAAAAATGTAGAGGAATAACAGAATGTCACGCATTTATAAGCAGTTCGGATTTGGCTAAATTGATAAAACAGTTTATGTTGAGCTTTTTTAGTTGTTATAGTAAATGATTTTTGTAATACTTCTTGTGCTTTAATATTTTATTTTACTTTGGATTTGATTTTTAGGTCAATTAGAAGGTATATAATCATTATTATATGATGTATTAAATGAAATTACTTTGGGTGCTATTATTTTCTGGATCCTATTAAGGTAGATAATATTGTAGCGGGATACTACTACCGCGATTCACTAATTTAAAACAAGTAATAACAAGAGTCTTTATTATTCACTGTTCACAAGTCTAATTAACAGTATATGCCTTATTTATAGATGTTTTCAGTCCAATTAACAATGAAGCAGTATCACACTAACGAATTTATAAGCACTAAAATCTTCTTAAACTAACTTCTTAACCATAGGTCCATTAACAACACTAACACAACTATTATTTATTACACTTCTATCTATTTATGTATACTACAAGCTGCATGTATATTAGACACATCATATAACATTTATGTATACTCTTGGACTTCTAAAAGCTCAACTACTTTTACTTTACACGATATAATTTATATTCGACATTCTGGTATAGACTAACTCTGTACTTCATCATCGGTCTTATTTATACCGTGAATTAAAAAGGATGACTCATCCTCCAGTAATTGCCAGAAGCTTCTCGGTCCATGGAGAATATACAGTGCTTGCGGCGTTTTGTGTGTTTGATGGGTTGCCTAATAGTAGCTCGCAACAATATATTAGGAGTAGTTTTGGAAAAATACAAGCTTTCCAACAAAAGTGTGAAGAAATCTTAAATATTTTGCAGTATTTATCACTAACCACTCCGAATCATAAGTACCGATGTGAACCTGGCGCCCAACTTCATCAAAAATTTTTTTAAATAATTTAGTGGGTTTGTACCTCGTTTGTACCCGTTTGTACCACTTTTCATTTCGTTTGTACCTCAACGGGAACCGAGGTATAGCGTTTTTAAATTTAGGAACTAACGTTAAATCGGTACATACACTATTTTTCAAGATATCGAAATACGACCAGGTGGACTCGAAGGAGAATCGTTTGTACCTGTTTGTACCTCTTTTCATTTCGTTTGTACCTCAACGGGAACCGAGGTGTAACGTTTTTGAAGTTTCGGAAATAACGTTTAAACGGTACATACGCTATTTTTCAAGATATCGAAATACGACCAGGTGGACTCGAAGGAGAATCGTTTGTACCTGTTTGTACCTCTTTTCATTTCGTTTGTACCTCAATGGGAACCGAGATGTAACGTTTTTGAAAGTTTCGGAAATAACGTTTAAACGGTACATACGCTATTTTTCCAGATATCGAAATACGACCAGGTGGACTCGAAGGAGAATCGTTTGTACCTGTTTGTACCTCTTTTCATTTCGTTTGTACCTCAACGTTAACCGAGGTGTAGCGTTTTTGAAGTTTCGGAAATAACGTTTAAACGGTACATACGCTATTTTTCAAGATATCGAAATACGACCAGGTGGACTCGAAGGAGAATCGTTTGTACCTGTTTGTACCTCTTTTCATTTCGTTTGTACCTCAACGGGAACCGAGGTGTAGCGTTTTTGAAGTTTCGGTACATATGCAATGTTTTAAGATATCCCAAAATGAGCATGAGGACTCGAAAGGAATCGTCTACTGTGTTGTATTCCTGCGCTTAGCATTATCCAGAACTAACGGCGAGGACGTGGCAGGATTCTAGTTCCATTTTTGTTTTTTGTTTTTTTTTTTGGTTTTTTGTTTAATATCGCATATAAGATCTCTCGCTGGGACAATGAAAATCTTAAATGCTGATACAGTTCCATTGTCCACTGAAGCAGCCGAAGTTGTACATACAACAAATTTAACTGAACCTACCCATACTCGTATGTTAGATGATCGCGATGAATATGAACTACAAAGTAATCCTGATAGTCCCGACATATTATCGCAAACTCCACCATGTATAACGCATGATGCATGTGATGATCATGTATCCGAACCAACTCAGACAAATATTTTAAATGAAAAAGAAACCTGGAGAGGTAAAAAAAATAAAGAACCTAAACGTGGTAAATATTTGAGAGTATGTCCTGATGTGAGAGTATCCATAAAAGCCCAACCTTACATCAAAAATTCCAATATTACAGAATGGTAACATTTACGTCCTCAAAATATTTCAGGAGATATATAATGATAAAAAATACGTGTGCATTTGATGCCATAGTCCAGTCTTTATTAATAGGTTACCGTGATTGGACATGTTATTATGATTATGTAAATAATAACAGTAACAATACAATGAAATTTATACAAATGGTATGCACAATGAGCAATTCGCAAAAACTTCACAAAGAGAGGGCGCTAATTTTGAGTAACATTTTCAAACCAATAAGTGGCACGATTGACTGCGCAAATAACGTAAGTCAATTAATAATCAAACTTTTAATGCAAAATGCATTATCTTATGAGATATTGCAGCACTGTGCAACTTGTGAATGGATGAATAAAGATAGTATCACGATCACTGAAATAAATACTAAACCGATGTATAAACACGGTATGCGCGGTTTAGAAAAAGCTCTAGGTGAAAAAATGGAGATATAAATAAAAAATGTAGAAGATGCATTAATGATAACTTAATTGTAAACATTACGACAGGAATGCATCTTTTTATAGATGTTGAATGTTTACAATGGACTGAACTCGCTGAACGGCTCGGATATCCCGAGTGGCCTGGTATGTTTACAATTTCCGAAATACCAGTTGATATCAAATTTTGTAATTGTTCCTACAAAATAATCGCAGCAATAGAATATGTCGGTGGTACCAATAAACTAGAGATAGGACATTATATTGCACACTGTCGTCGAATATCAGGAAATTGGGAAACATACGACGATTTGAGTAAGAATAAGGCCTCTATAACAACATCATCAAGAACTCTTTTACAAAAAAAAAGAATATCCCTCTTCATAAAACAGTAAAATAACTGTATTACATTTTACGTCTGCATGTAATGAAATACGAATTGTTCTCTTTATTATTTTATTATAAAATTACTAATTATAACAATTAACACACATTAAATTTTTAATAACAAATATAAAATAAATATAACAAAAAAACATAAACGAAACAAAAACGTTTCAAAAAAAAAAAAAAAAAAAACAAAAAAACAAAAAAAAAACAAAAATGGAACTAGAATCCTGCCACGTCCTCGCCGTTAGTTCTGGATAATGCTAAGCGCAGGAATACAACACAGTAGACGATTCCCTTTCGAGTCCTCGTGCTCATTTTGGGATATCTTAAAACATTGCATATGTACCGAAACTTCAAAAACGCTACACCTCGGTTCCCGTTGAGGTACAAACGAAATGAAAAGAGGTACAAACAGGTACAAACGATTCTCCTTCGAGGCCACCTGGTCGTATTTCGATATCTTGAAAAATAGTGTATGTACCGATTTAACGTTAGTTCCTAAATTTAAAAACGCTATACCTCTGTTCCCGTTGAGGTACAAACGAAATGAAAAGAGGTACAAACAGGCACAAACGATTCTCCTTCGAGTCCACCTGGTCGTATTTCGATATCTTGAAAAATAGTGTATGTACCGATTTAACGTTAGTTCCTAAATTTAAAAACGCTATACCTCGGTTCCCGTTGAGGTACAAACGAAATGAAAAGTGGTACAAACGGGTACAAACGAGGTACAAACCCACTAAACTATTTTAAAAATTTTTTGATGAAGTTGGGCGCCAGGTTCACATCGGTATCATAAGTATTGTTTATTTATTTATTTTGCATTTCCAACAGGTGTAAATTCACAGAAAATAATAAGATAGTATGAAATAAAACTAAAAGTATTTGAAATTACTTTAAGCACTTTCGCCATGTCTAAAATATGTTTAGCGAATTAGTCTATATCACAGGGACTGTTGATATGGTTAAAGCTTGAGCACATTACACAAAGAGGTGATTTTGTTAGCATTTTAGAGCAGGCAGTTGGTAAAAACAAATATGCAACGCTATCTCGATTCAGTACAAGCATTACAAACTTAATATAGAAAACTAATTCAGCTGAGTCAATATTATTGTGAAGTATGTGGTAAAGAAAAGTCAAATCCAACCTCAATGCCGTGATATTCTAATGACGATAATTGGAATTTATCTAGCAGCATTCTTGCACTGCAGCATTGTGAAGGATGTACACGCATTGTTCTGCGATTTAGAAACTTAAGAAAATTTGTTTGATCAGATTCATGTGAGATTTTATGGCACTCATATAATGGGGATATTAAAAAGGAAAAATATCCAAGTTTACAATGTACTAATGCTTGATATAAAGTTTTTAACACATCGATATTTGAAAAATTCTTAGAGTTTCTTGTAATGAAACCTAAAGTTAAACAAAGTGACGAAATTCTTTACTTTTGTATATGGTTTAATATGGTTTTTAAACTTGAAGGTTTAACAAAAAAAGAAAGTAGATGTGCTATAAAATAATGAGACCGATGCTATAAAACTGTTTATTTTAATTTATACATATTCAATTATTATCCTTTTCAATATCCTCTCCCCCTCCTCTCTCTTCTTTGCGATCCCTACACCACTGCAGGTGAATTTTCCATAGTTCAAAACAGTACTGGAAACCGTTTTTTGTGAGCTTATTTGTTACGCATGTTGCTTTTTCTTTCACAACTTTAACGGTCTTTAATCTTGTACCTTTTAAGGCAGATTTGACCTCGTGGAACAGATAGAAGTCACATGGTGCTAGATAAGGCCAATAACACGAATAGTCTAACGCTGGGATGTTATACATGGCTGAAAATGTCTTGATAGACGATGAAATGTGCACTAGTGCGTTGTTCTGCTGAAGAACCCACGACTTGTTTGTCCACAAGCAAGTCTTTTTCAGATTTTTTTATGAAGTTGAGATACAACCTGAAAGTAGTAATATTGATTAGCAGTTTTGACCTTCAAGAACCCAGTGGTGGTACACAATCGTATGGATATCGTAAAAAGAGCATCTCAGACGTGCGTCATCACCAATATCTTCTCAATCATCTTGGAACCGTTTAAATCACTCAAAAATCTGCGCATGTGATACACATTCATTGCCATACACTTGTTTTAATAAACGATACGTTTCAACAGCGGTTTTTCCAAGTTTCATATGAAATATCATGACACTTCATTGCCCTATTAAAACACATAATTTTTTCTGCAAAGCAAAATATTATACAAACAAAGACCATGGCCAGACTAAGATCTCTACAAACACAGAAGGGGCGGCAATCGAATGAGGAAAGATTTACGCTATACAGTTGTCGGTCGTATGAGTTTGGCGCATGTGTAGTTCATCTGTAGTGGCATAGTCTCGTCATTTGGTAGCTACATATCATACACCATTTTACTTCAGTTTTTAACGTTTTACAAAATATTTAATGGTATCCTTTTTAAGTTTTGTTTTGAAAGCTTTTTATTGGTTTCTCTTGACTTTTCAAATTTTGAAGGAGTTCAAGTGAATATATTAATAACGTTATAAGATAACGCGATAAGACTTACCTGGTCTGTTATTGAAGAACTCTCAGTTCTTGTAGACTGCTCTGTGCTGAATGTAGTTGTACTCCGAATATCGGGTGTTTGATCTTGGCTCTTTGACGGGTCACATTTAAAAACAGTCATTAGTGTATTTTGTATATCTAGTAACATTGGACAGTAAAATTAAACGTCTGTATATTGTTTTACCTGCTGGTTTCTTGCTATTCATATTAGTAAACGCATATGATTTTCCAGCTTCAATGTTTGAGACACATGACTTTGGTGAGTGTTCACTTTTATTCTTTTTATTATTGTTTTGTAATCTGTCCCATAACGTGTTATGATGTACGAGATGTTTATAGTGCTTTATTTTGTCCTTTGAACTGATTGAATGTACAGGTACACTTTTTGATACAGGAATTTTTGTCATAACAGTATTTCGAAGCGAGAGTCTATTAAATCTTGTTTTACTCCTTGTAATTGGATTTGTGTCCGAATTTTTCCTTTTTTGTTGATCTAAAACAAAATTTTTTTGTTAGAAAGTTTGTTTAGTATCAAATTTGCACCTTCGTTACAAAACTACATGTTTGCACACAGTAGTAAAGGTTGAGCAAATCTGACTATTTTCAATATTTTGATATAGTTAGGGATTTCTAATTTAAACCCAAAGTGTTTGAAACCTTAATAGTATATATGTAAAAAATTAATTAAAATACAATGGTGGTCTTCCAAGATCTGATCTGTTTGTCCTGGGTAATATACGCTCTTGAGGGAACTCATTTATCTATTTTTTTTCACAAAAGCTGTTTTTAAAAACAGGTCCACATTCGACGCCAAAATATTTATTACCTGTAAGACAAACGGGTCAGTAAGAAAAGAACAAAATCAGTAGCGGAATGCTCGCTCGAATTACGTGTAACAAAGGCAAGAAAAGAAGGCAAAAATATATGAATGCCGTGCTATACATAGCTGGAGATGGAGGGGTTGCTTGTCTAAAGAATGAAATGACAGTACCACGAACCAGTTCGCCTTTTTCTTAGAACATCTGTACCTGAAACGGTAATTAAACTCAAAACACATGTAAAATATAACTCTAATAAACAACTTTTTAGAATTTAAATGGCAAAACAAAATTAAATTACTGGTTTAAGGAGAAACATCTGAATTCTTCACTCCTCGCGTATCAATATTAAATATTAATTACATCTAAGTAACAAACAAATCGAAGGGTGTTTTGTAAAATATTGCCATTAATTTATAATAACAATACTAAGTGGCATTTAACCACTGTAATTAATAACAATGTGTATTGGTACAGCAACTATCTAATGAATCATATTTACACAGCAACATAAACATACGTATTATAAATATCATGAGAATCTTAACTACTTACTATATATTGCTCTAATTACTTACTATATTGATGCAGACCGAGCTGAATAGAAGCTAATTAAACACAAAAACACACACAAAATAATACATTTAGATACAATCACAAATTATTAAACAAACCTTACAACATATAGTATTCTTCTTAACATTTCGAGAAAGTAGGCAAGTAAACAGTTGTCGATCACCATGATAATAATATGCCTTCACGCAGGCTGTGAAGGATCTGGTAACTCATAAAACATATCTCTGAAATCTGTTTACTACTGTATTTCGATTTTGTAAGAGTATGTTGGGTTTATAGTTAATAAGTGAAGAAATAAGTCATGATTTTCATTTAAGCCACTCGTTTCATTTATGACAAATGTGTAGTACACTCTATATAGAAACTTAAACAACGTTCTAGTAAAAACGCTAAATTGCAAAACAACACACGAAATTATTGTTACAAGAAAGCAACAGAACCAACAACGATTTTCAATTGCATTTTTAAACTTGCAACATTCAGGGAATTTTTATCAAACACATGCCTAGATAAGAAACTAGAAAGTGTAATATAAACATGTAGATGTTCTAATTAAATAAAGGACAAGCAATGTTGCGTGCTTAACTGAGCTAACTTGAAATAATAAAAATGTAGCGAACAAGTAATATTCAGATAAGTAGAAACTGAAATGGTTTTCAAATTAGAGAGGCATTAAATTACAAATACGAAATGGAACTTAACAAAGTGTTATTTTTTTAAATGTATATCTACATATATTTTATTTTAAGAACCGGGTTTTGGCATGAAAGACACCGCATGAATGGTGGTTACCATGCAACTAAATGTGCTTAGTAACATCTGGTTAAAGAAAATAAAAACAAGAAATTTTTTAAAAATTGATTCTTCGGAATAATTCATTTAATTGCTGTTCGTCTCAGATGTGAAACAAACCAAAAACGTTGATGAATAATAAAATCAAGCATTTGAACACCAGCGTGAAAGTATTTTCAGATAAATAAAGTTGATATACAAATCTGTAAAGCGACTTTTACTAGGTAAAAGAGTGGGACATTTCCTGTCATAGGATAAGGGTGCTGAGGTAGGCGACCACCAACCCATAAGAATCCCTCTCTAATCAAGACGGACAATTTGCGAAGAGTCGTTTAAGAACTGATCCGAACTAGTTGACGTTCAACTCAATAGAAAAGTGAGTCTGTTTAGTATCTTTAATCAGGGAGTTAAAGTGCTATGGAGCTCTATACAGGACATAGGTTCAGTTTATTTTACCAACGGATTTTGTATGTTATGGACAAAGCGGGGAGTTCAAGCGGCAATGCGAATAATAAATTAAAGATGAATCACGTTCCAAAAGCATTTCAGTTCAAGAAGGGGATGTGATATAGGTATGGTTGCGAAGGGCAAAAGAGGTCAATGGAAAGGAATATCCTTCGTCGTCAGCCAACTGCAGGAGAATGCGTATCGCATGAAAAGTGGCGTACTTTACCCCACAGATTAAAACGAAATGGAAACTTACTAGTGGGGGTTAATTGTATAATTAAAGTAACCCGTGGGTTCTTTAATATCCCCAAATGGAGCCAGTGAACTTTAAGGAAGGATTTCCTTAAAATGATGGAACGCAAATATCTTCCGACTATGCTAGGGGTCTATTCCTTGGGTAGAGCTTATGAGGATTGGTCGTGGTTCTTTTTACAAAACATTATTTGCTTACTTGGGCTTGATTCTTATCAAAACAGAGGTTTAGGGAGGCCGCCACCAAGTCATTAAGTTTTAAACACAGGGTTTCCCTAAGGGAGACTTGGAAGTCCTTAGAGAGGGATCTCCCATTAACTGCTAACGCAGAAGCTGTAAAGAGAATTTAATTAAATTAACAAAGTGAGGACACAAGAGGTATTCTCTTGTTACCTCATAAAAAACAGAAAAGATTAATTATGCACACAGTATTATGAACACAGATTTTACTCTTCAAATTCTGAAAAGGCTATTAAAGCTTCTTGTTAAATCGGAGTTACCACTTTATGCTATCTGTTCATATACCTGGTTACACTATTTCTGAACTTACTTGTGCAAAATAAAACAATTAATTAAGAAAATTAAATGTTGATTTTTAATTAAAAGTTGTTCCTTCATAAAAAATTATATGTATAAAATTTACGTTTAAGAAAAGATGATACAAATTTCATCTGAGGTAGGATTATGAATTCGAAAGAAATATCAAAAACTTTGTGTTTCTTTTACTAAAAAAATGTAACTCAAATCTATACCAAAAATACCAGATCTAATATTCGGTTTACACATACATAAGAGAATATCTAAACTGTCTACCAATTCAATGTTCAAAAGCTGTAATTGAAATTATGTATAAATGAAACTTTAGTCAGAACTCTATGGATTTGCTTAATTTTAGTAATAATAATAACTGTGATTACACTGCATTTATATTGGCAATAAAAATTTATTAAAGTCCTTTCTAGTTTGTTAAACAGAATTATGGCACTAATAGGTCATCGTAAGGTTATTTTCTGGTGCAGCCTTGTATCAAAGTTCGCCAAGTGCAGACGTGATGTAAGAATAATACAAATTTCTTACCTACAGGTGTTGTTTGTGTGATGGTACTACATCATGTGTAAACAGATGTTTATACATACTGTCCTTGGGCAAACCATTGACTTCGCCTCCTTGTGTTGTACAGCAAATAATCAGCTGCGTAATCCTTGTACCTGACCATATGAGCTTAAAGCGTGTCTTCTATACGCACCAAAGGGACAAACCAAAATCCATAACAACGGTAATTGCCAATACACCAAACTTCGATGTACTAGCATATGTAGGATTGTTACCAAAATAATTATCCTCGTGTAGTTGTCTACATAGTTACTTGTAAATTCATACTAGCAATTTCAAAAAGACCAATTTCATTAATTATTGGACGTTAGATTTAAACTATAAAATTTCTATCTACTTTGTAGAACATTTCTTTAAAATTTAAACATACAGTTTCATCGCAAAACTTTTCCATTAAATCCAACTACTATCGTTTAGTTGAAGGACGGTCATGCTAGACCAATACTTTTCTTATCGCTACACCGATGCGATTGAACTATCAACTCGATACTTGTAAATGCAAATAAAGGATCAATGTCATCTTGAAACACAACATTTCAACGGCCTAATTTTATAAAACTATATAAAACGGAATCATTGTAACAAATGAGAATACGAAGCAGTCTTCAAATGAATATGCAAAACGATTATTTAAATGAAAATTTTAAAGGTGTGTAAAATGAATATTTAAGTGAATATTTTATCGTGGTGTAAAACAAGGAAAGAGCGCATTATTAGAAATCACTGAAGCAAGTGTCCATTACACTTGGATTCTTCCACTATGGCTTAAAACCACACGCAAATTACTTGCTAGAACCTTCAGGTTCCCCATGTTAACTCGTGACAAGTGTTCTAGCCAAAGTGACCGCTGGCACCTTGTGCACGACATAGGAAAGCTGTTTGGCCTTGATATATATATTTGTACTAATATTTAACGCCCGATGTTAGCAACCAAACTAGCATCTCTGTATTGCGGTTAGACCACATGATTCCAATACAGATATTTATTTAATTGAAGATGTTTACATGATATAATGGACTAGACAAAAGGTGTGTAAAACTAATAATTTATTGGTGTTCTGCAGTGGTCAAAAAAACTGTTACAAGGTAATGGTTTTCAACTTGAAGTCCTGAATAAGCTCATCGGCAGAACAACGCCAAACAATTCGTTGATAATCACGCTGATAAAGATTAACAAGGATTTGCCTATACTTCTGACGAATTCTGCAGTAATGGCACAGAAATAAACACGAAATTGTAACAAAATTGCGGTAATATCTCAGCCCGGCGACCACTACAGATATAATTTAACTACCACTAAACAGATTCAGAATTCTGGCTTACCTATCTTGCTTTGTTAGATCTTTTTAAGATACAGCTATGAACTTTTGAAATGAAATTATTTTGAAATTTCATTGTATTGTGCAAACTAAACTTAGATAACCACCGGAGATAGTGAACTTGTAAATATGAGCAAAGTTTATATAAGCAGAAGCTTCAAATACTTACAAGTAATACTTCTTATTTAAGCGGCAGCGGCAAGACGAGGAACTGTGCGGAATTCAAACATTAACTTTTTTTTTATCACCATAGCTATTATTACACTAGCCTTATTACAACTGTCGCGGCACACCACAAAACAAAGTACTTGAAGATTAATGGCGGTAAAAACCATATATTATACTATGTACATAAGAGGGAATTGATCTGCAAGCTACATCTTATGCGATAATTAAAGTTAATTTGAACTAGAATTGCAAACGGAACAGTAAGAGTCATCTAATATTTATTGGTAAGTCAAAAATTATAATTAATCGCAACCGATATCAAATGTAAATAAATACGTTAATCGCATCACAAGTGTTAACGCGCGAGGGGTCTTATAATTTTATATATCGACTTACCTCAGCCGTATTCTATTGTTCTATAAGTGTCGTCTCTACTCTTCAACGAAGTGGACTGTGTGGCTATTTATTGGACGTGTTACGTATGCTCTATCACTGTGTTTTTAGGGTTTATCCATAAAATCACATTCGAAGACATTAATGACTTAGCTCACTTTACCGAACCAACAAACGTTTCTCTTCGATGTCTATGAGCAAGTGTCAATCACTACCCCTTTTTTCAACTTAATTTTCACAGACACAACGGAGGTTTTATGACATGATATAACGGGACAAGGGATGACAGCTTTGCTATTTTATTTACAACTACGAATTTACAACGACTTAAAATTAAACACGAAAACGTGCGACAAAGAGACCAAACATCCCGCTCACACCAAAATAAGTATGAACTAACTTATTTTATATTTAAAAATAATTATAGCTATTAACAAAGAAACTTAAACCGACAAACTTATATAAGTGAATATATATATATATATATATATATATATATATATATATATATTGTAATGTCAGTAGGAGCTTCAAGGGTTCTAAGGGTTGTTTTGAGTAGAAGGTAGTGTATGCCAAATAAAATAATCCATATATTAGATCCCGTAATTTAAAAATGTATGTTTGCCGTACTTTACATACGCTAAAGTATTTGAAATGTTAGTTGAAATGTAAGTGCCAAGATGTAAATTAAAATGACTTGATGACGTGATAAAATACACAGTGCTCAAGGTTTTATAGAGTTATAATTTAATAGGCCATTGAACGTACATTTGCCAACCGAAAACCGGATGCGTCTATGGTTGTCCACTATTAACCACGCAGATCCAGGTTCATATGTGAATTATTTTGGCTTTTATTTTATTAGAATCAACTTTTGGACAAACATGTAATCTCAAAATTATAAGTAATTGCAGTGTCAAATATGATTGAAGGGTTGTGAAATATTTGGGACCAATGATAGAATATTATGTATAAAATAGGTAAGTGCTAAAGACAAAACTTGAGGTATTTGTGACACGAACTCAATGATAAAATGTTATTGGATGGTTTTATTTTATATAATATGTAATAGAGTAGGCAGAAAATGTTGTAATTATCACCTAGGATAGTAAACAAAGGGAGTTGATTTCGAATTATTTTTGTGTAAAGACGTATTTATGAAACTGCGCTAAATTGTATAAATATTTTGGAAGATTGAATAAATGTGTTTGAATTGTAAGAGTTTTGATTTATACAAGAAGAGTAAAGAGAAGCATCAGTGTATAAAGAATTAATAGCGGCGACGAATAAAAAGTTAATATTGGAAATAGTGCGACAGCGAACCGACGGAAAGTAAGATTGGATAGGAACGAGATTGATAAAGGCAGAAGGCATCGAGTGAGAAATATAAAAGTGAAGAATTGAATAGGATTGATTTGGATATGGATTTATATGTAGAGGGGCATTGAGTGGTAAACAGGAACGAGAATAGATTTGGATTGAGTGTTAAACATGAACGAGAATAGATTTGGATTGAGTGTTAAACAGGAACGGGAATAGATTTGGATTGAGTGGTAAACAGGAACGAGGATAGATTTGGAAAGAGCGGATTAAAAGCGGAAGTGTACGAGTCAACGAAGAAATTACTACGGAAGAATTAGCGCAGGGGAAGTAAAATAAAAAGGGTATTCTAAATTCTAAAACTCGGGTCATTTATTTCAGATTTGGGCGCAACAAAATTAAAGAAAGATACCTGGAGGCTAGACGGCAGTTCAAAGTGATAGTGAAACATTGTGAAGGCGCATACGGCGAAAAGGATTTTGAGCCAGCATTAAGAGAGGCCAGTAACGACGTATAATCCAGGTGAGTTCTGTGTATTATAACGTCAAAGTCATAAATTTTGTGGTATTAATTAATTTGGCACAAGGCTACGTTGATCATATAAAATTTGGCATATACAAAAGCAAATTCTAAAAAAGGGTACTAAAACAAAAGACAGTGCAGTTTGGTTGGGCATTGCACATCTACTTACCACTGAACCCACGGTAAGTAGGTGGATACCCTGGGAAGAAAGAGTTCAGATAGTCGAGGCATATTAAGAACAATTTTGATTTAATAACCAACCAAACGTTGCATAAGTACGGGGCGTGAAATAGATATTTGCACAACATATAAAATCATTAAATTAATAAGAAAAGACACACGAATATAAAAAAAATAGGGGGGCAGTATAATAATATATATATATATATATATATATATATAATAATATTTGAAAGTTTGTTTCTTGGAAAAAAGGTCTAAATAAATAAAAAAAAATTTTTACATTATATGTGTGTTAAACAGACGTTTCGACCGTCGCTAGATGGTCTTTATCAATGATGTTTTTTCCCCTATAATACAATACATGCACATTATATCTTAACAAATATCTAAAATGCTTACCCATAAACGGAGTTTTATATATTTATAACGTAGTATAAATTGAGCTATTCACTGAATCATATGGTACGGATACAACAATCTAATTTATTTAATTTACAATTGTACAAAACATTTACGTCACAAATTAAAATATTGTTTTTCTGTATAAATTATGTACACCTTGATGCGAGTTGCTAAACTCTCTGTCAAAATTTAAAATTCGAAATTTTTAGTTAACATGTATATTAAAATGTTTAGTACAGAGTTTGATTGAAGACTAATGCTTGATTTATCGAAGTTTCTATTTCTTATCACTTTTTAAAAACAGGTTAAAATCGTAATACTTTCTACAATTATGTATATCTGTCTTATTGGGTAAATTTAACTTTATGTATAAATATATATTTATACGTTTATTTATTTAAATATATATCTGTATATGTATTCATCTGTACATACCTCTACACATACACATACGTTTACTCACTTTATCTCGCCTCCATATATACAAGACAAACACCTTTTCCTGATTAATTTTATGCATTTTTATTTTAATAGATTATAATATATTTTACTTAATTTGCTAATATCTATTTTATCATTTACTGATGTTGGATGTTTAATAATATACACCATCTCTAGGAATTCTCGAATTTTTTGGTTTGCTTCTGTTTTTAAAATTGTTGTTTTGTTGAATTCGAATTTATGCTGGGCTTGTTTTTCATGTTTGTTTAGAGCAGTTTGGTTAGTTTTATCATATTTATGACCATTTATTCTTTTCTCTAAATGCTGTATACGTTGCCCAATGTATACACAATTGCAATTCTGTTGACACGGAATCTTATAGATGGTGTGTGTTTTTTTATTCGTAGGAGTGTTATCTTTTAATTTACTAAAACAACTTTTTGTTAAATTGTATCCCTTGTGCAAAATTTTTATGTTATGTTTTATTAATAATTTTTGTAGGTTTTCGGATAAATCTTGTACATATTTTATTATTGATTTATTTTTGGTATTGTTGATGTAGTTTGTGTTATAGTGTTTATTAATTTGTTTTCTAAATATCCGTTCATTAAATTTAGTGGGTAATTATTTTCTCGTAATGCGTTTTTAGCTTTCTTAATTGCTTCCCATCTATATTCAGGGTCTGATAGTTTGATTGCCCTATCCGCTAGTCCTATTACGACAGACTTTTTCTGGGAGATAGGATGTTGGGAGTAATAGTTAAGGTATCTTCCCGACACTTGGTCGGGAAGATACCAAGAAACAAACTTTCAAATATTAGTATATAAAAGAAAGTCAAGAAATACTAATCGAATATTATATATATATATATATATATATATATATATATATTACTCAAATTTAGACCAGGGTAGAAAATTAATTAACGACAGCAAATAATTTTAATCACCGTGTATAAGGAAGCTTTAGGTACTAATACGCTTCATTTAAAGACATATTGGATAAATTCGTCATTTACTTCTAAACATAGGGTTTATATTGTTTAGATAATGTTAAACACCGTGTATATCAGAGCAGTGGAAAATAGAACGCTTAATTAAAGGCCTACTGTGTAGATTTAAATCATTTAATTAGAATGTAGGGTTTGTATATAATCATAATCAACGTGTAGAAGGAAGTAATGTAGAATTTCATTAGATAATAAGCATTATTAAAACCATGCAGCATAAAAATTTATTCGTTTCGTTAAAAATAAGGGATTTAAATTATTCACTAGACGCTTTCTATAAAAAGAAGCAGAGTTAAAAGGTTCAATTTGTATTTAATTTAATCATTCCAAGTACTAAAACTATCGAGAAATTATAAAAGACGTGGGGAAGGCACGCAAAAGACTTCAGCGTATTAGAACTCAGAACACCTGCAGAAATAACGATGTATATGATAGTTGATAAGCTTTAAGCTATATGAGTGCAAGTAAGAAAGCGAGTTTGTGGTATAGAGACAAGCGAGATGGAATGCATTGGTAGTTAAATGAAGGGAAATGTGTAAAACGAGAGCACAGGTTGTAGATAGAATGAACAGACTAGATTGGCGGTTAAGCTTGAAATAAGATGCAAACAGGAGAGGTGGAAACATAACAATTTCTATGTAAAATTAGTTAGTTGTTCTCGGACGTGTTGCGAGACGAGTGCAAATTTCAGTAGAATCATTGTGCCGAGCCATCGGAAGGGAAAATAGAATGCGAATTTCTTAAAATCGTCCGTCGCGGGACAAATTCGACCTGCAAGCGAGCCATTATAAAAACCCGTGCTGATAGGAGTTTAGCTCTCTTTTATTTTTGATTTTATGCGATACTTCAAACAGTTTTGCTCTTTATTTTTTGATTTTATTCGATACGTCCAGCAGAATAGATGGTGATTACGTGCTATTATAACAGTTATTATGCATTAGTGCACTTAGAGAAGATAAAATAAAGGTAATAAAGTCTAGTCATATTTGCGGGTATTACTGTACCAATTATCCAAATTAATAACGATAAATAAATAAATAGAAGTATGCAGTTTTGGGTATAGCGTGAAAGAATTATGAATTTCAGTGCTATTTTTCGGGGGTGTTAGTAATCAAATGTTATTCGTAAACGTGATTGGATCCACCAAACAAGATTTAGATATACATAGATGAAGTCCTGAGAAGCCCTGAAACCTTTTTAGACGAATGGTGGTGTAGAAAAATTTTAAAGGCGGTCAGAAATCCAAAGACGTAAACATAAACCAGCTGGAATGGTGGGATTGGCAAGGACGATGTACATTGGAGCCACGAGTGCAGTAACCTTTAGGTAACTTATGCATTGTTGTTCGATCTTTGATGTTTTGGTGTGTGTTGAATATCTTTATAATTTGTTTGATAAAGATGGACAATAGTAAATTTGTATAAACAACAAATTTTGAATTTTAACGTAAAATTTTCTTGTATAAGTAGAAAGGAGTATTTATCAGGTTTATGTTTTTGTTATGATGAAAATTTGGGTCTGTCTTTGAGCTCAATTAGACTAACCTGTTAAATTAACGTAAAGGGGTGGGAGATGCTCCCTTTTATTCAGACTCAGGTCTGCAAATATTGTTAACTTAATTAGTATGCATCCTACAAGGACTCTAATTCCGGATGCAAATTAAAATGAGGACAAATATGAACTTGAAATTTTATGATGCTGAAATTTAATTTTGAAATTTTAATGTATTGTGAATATTGATGTAAATAGAGTTAACGTTGATGTTTGTGGTAGGAACGTGTTTTCTTTTATGAATGAGGATGAAAGTTTTAACTAGGTGAGCAGCCGAGGCGGAAGGATTCACGAGGCGATATTCAGGTAAGAAATCGAATATCAGAGGAGATTTCACCGTAGTAACGAGAATCACAGCAAATCTATATATATATATATATATATATATATATATATATATATATATATCATTAAATATTAATTAACTGGTAGTAAACTAAACTAACCCTTAGGCTGTCTTGACTGTAGCTACACGAACGATACCATTCCTACTACTCTTCCTAAACGCCATTGTAGGGGGGGGGGTATTTTCTTCCTTTATGAAGACAAGCGAATCAATAGGCAGGGTAGCGGAATTCCTTAACCATGTACCTTTCTGTTGCAGCGTGTGCATGTATTAAACACTCCATTTTTCAAAAATCCTTGTTGCATTTGCTGCAATAGTTGCCAGCGATTTAAACGTGAGGAGTTTATGGACAACAAATCCGGATCTGATAACATCGAGATTGGTTCAACATTAAGAAAATGACCCGGGGTCAAATCATGCGGTTCGCAACTTAGTGCGCAAAGTGGACGTGAGTTGAGAATCGCTTCGACTTGAATCAATACCGTCGAGAATTCTTCAAACGACAAAATTTGTTCACCGATAATTTTTGTCAAATGAGATTTTACCGATTTAATCCCGGCCTCCCACAACCCACCAAAATGAGGAGTATCAGGAGGGATTAAACACAAATTCGATTCCCTCAACGTCTGCTGAATGGTGCATCAATTGAGAGATTTCACGAGCGGCCCCAACGAAATTGGTGCCATTATCACAATGGATTTGAATACATTTGCCTTTTCGAGCTATAAATCGACGTAAAGCACCCAAGAAAGCGTGTGTCGACAAGTTAGACACAAATTCCAAATGGATGGCTTTAGTGCTGAAACAAATAAATAAGCATATGTACGCTTTCAATGATTTTGCGCTACGACACCGATTCATTGTGACAGAGAAAAGTCGACTCCCGTATGTAAAAACGCCTTACTTGGAGTTAACCTAAAAACTGGTAAATCTCCCATAAAGCCACAGGGTTTACACAAATGCAGGATTTCAAACATTGCCGAGTAGCCCCCTTTGCGGACAAGATCCAATAATTTTGAGTTAATAAAAATTGAGTTGTTCGATTTACAGGATGTAAATGTCTATCATGAGAATTTAATATAGTCAACCGATGCGGTTGAGGAAGCAAAATTGAAAATTTTGCATCATGGGATAACTCTGAATTACGCATGAAGCCAAAAGTCTACGTGAGGCACAATCCGCAGGGTTGTTCTGGGACTTAACATGAAACCACGAAGATGGAGGAATACGTTCTGTTGTCTTTGCACACAGTAGTTGCTTTTTCTTGTTAAATGTAGCACGACCTTGAGCTAATCTTTGTTTTATATCTTTTGTGCTTTTCCCATCTTGCGTTATTTGGCTTTCTAAGTAGCGGAAATCCTTAACCTCTTGTAAGTTCGTGTTACATACTTGTATTCTTGTTTTTGATATATTTTCCCCACTTTTGCATACTAGAACTTTAGTTTTATTTTTGTTAATTTTCATACCGTATCTCTCTGTTACAACCGTTTCCATTTCATTAAGAGCAGCTTCTAACTCTTCCTTGCTAGACGCTAATACCGATATATCATCTGCAAATCTAAGCATATCAATTTTTTGTTCCTGCATAGTAATTCCAAATGTCTTCCTGCATTTGACAGTATTCATTGCCTCTTCTATGTACAAGTTAAAAATCAATGGGGATAGGGCACATCCCTGTCTCACTCCTTTCCTAATGCTACGTTCCTGCTCTAATTCTATTACTGCTATTTGCTCTTTGTATAAACTATGTACTATTCGTCTATCCCTATAACTCATTCCAATGTTTTTGAGTATTTCAAACATTTTTTTCCATTTTACATTGTCGAATGCTTTTTCCAGAGCTACAAACCCTATATACACGCTTTCCCCTTTTTCTATTGTTTTATCCATTATCACTGTCAGAGCTAAAATAGCCTCCCGTATTCCCCTGTTTCGGTTAAACCCAAATTGGTCTTCTCCTAGTATTTCTTTCGCCCGTTTTTCCATTCGTTTTTACACAATTCTAGTTAATATTTTTGACACGTGTGCTGTCAAACTTATTGTTCGAAAATTTTCACATCTATCCGCGCCTTTCTTTTTTGGTATAGTGACTATGATGCTACGTTTGAAATCTTTGGGTATCTCGCCTGTCTCATACATATAGCTTACAAGTTGGAAGAGACGTTCTGTTACTGCTTGTCCAGCGGTTTTTAGAGTTTCTGCTTGCACCTTATCTGTACCCGGCGCCTTACCGTTTTTCAGACTTTTTAATGCTAATTCAAACTCATCTCTGAGTATAGGATATCCCAAGTCATCATTTTTAATGTCTGATTTAAAATACAACCCTCATAAATATAGTATCCGAAATTTCTACAAAGGTTACATAAAGTACACCGACCGATCATTAACCTTGTGACAAAGAAAAAGGGATGTATTATAAAACTACCGTTATACCCAAATGTTTCTACTATTAAATGTGCAAACGTGTGCAACACGCCGATACGTATTACAACTACGACAATTATTAAATTAAAAGTATTATTGAGGAACAACAGGAATAGGAACTAATTAATTAATCAAATAATACGGCTTACGAAGGCCATTTTCTTAACGCGCGAGGGGTTTTATAATTTTATATATCGACTTACCTAAGCCGTATTCTATTGTTCTATAGGTGTCGTCTCTACTCTTCCACGAAGTGGACTGTATGGCTATTTATTGGACGTGTTACGTACGCACTATCACTGTGTTTTTTAGGGTTTATCCATAAAACCACATTCGGAAACACTAATGACTTAACTTACTTTACCGTACCAATAAACGTTTCTCTTCGATGTCTATGAGCAAGTGTCGATCACGACCCCTTTCTCAACTTAATTTCCACAGGCAGAAAGGAGGTTTTATGACAGGATATAACGGGACAAGGGATGACAGCTTTACTATTTGATTTACAACTACGAATTTACAACGACTTAAAATTAAACACGAAAACGTGCGACAGAGACCAAACAACAAGTTTTATTCAAATCTGCAAAGGTTAAAGCCACTAAATTGCAGAGAGCTTGATATCTTTCCAAACAGATATATCAATATTTAATTTGTCACGATTTTCTAATCAAAGCAGAAAATACTTAAAATCTCAAAAAAGTGTCAGTATTAAAAAAAGTTAACCACAAATAAACAAGGAATCGACATCCGACAGGGTATTTTATTTAAAATAACAAAGTTAGTAGAACTGGCAACACTGCATGTCTGAAAATATTATAAATAGAAGTAGTCGTTAACTTGCATAAGTGACAAAAAATTCAAAACAGTGTGTTAAGTAGTTTTCAGCAAATCTTTAATAGACCATCCACCGCGAATCACCCTGTATATTTCTGATTCAAACTACCCGACAAGTTAAAAAGCACCCACATATACAAACTTTGTTTTTTAATGCTTATATGATTTTATAAAATTATAAAAGAAACCTTACTTTCGGTACTTAATCGGGCATAGGTGAGAAAAATGGCATTTGAAAACAGCACATGAAATCTTTTTTAATTAAAATTTTGAGTCTCACAACGCACGTTCCATTTTTTTAATATCATGTTTTCTTCATCCATCTAAATTTAAATTTCGATCAGTTCAAACGAGTTCCTTATTATAGAACCAAATTTGTTTCAGCCGTTCATAGAAAAAATCTAATGATTTGTAAATACTGAAATTAATTGAAAAGGTTAAGTTTATTTTCAGTACTTGAATATTAATAAATACTTTTGTGTAATTAATGTACGTAATTGAAACTCACCAGGCTGTAAAGGTTTTTGCATTTTGTACAATTGATTTGGAGCATCCCCGTGATCCATATTTACTTTAAGAAAATATGAAATATTTTCTTTTGGCACATTCAATAGCTGGGTGTCTTCGACTACAATTTCAGGCCCTTTATGTGTTTTTATATTTTGTGCTGGAGGTGAAGTATTTATTGTTACATTATAAATTGTTGTTTCATTTGTACGAGGTATAGCTCGTGGCGTAATTGCAATGATTTCCTTCTTGGAAATATATTTTTCTTCTTCGATGTTTTCACATATTTTTTCAAGTGCAGCTTTTTTCTTTAAGGGCATTTCCGCGTCGCTATGAGGTTTTGAATTAAGCTCTCGCTTACCTCTGCGGAGGAAAAACTTTAAATATTGGTCATCCCAGTATAATTTCACAAACCTTACTTTGTCGAAAAATTAACTGTTGTGTCTAATACTGGCGCAACATCTCTTGATACATGGAAAGTACCTCCGTGTGAACGAACCGTTGCTATTGGAAATTTTCTTCGAGGACAATCAGATTTAGTGCAAACTCTCACATTTTGGAGTATTTCGTTGCTTGGATATTGGCTACTTCTTTCGCTTATCGCGTATGGACTATACCTTGCGCTTTCGGTTTGCGTATATCCGATTGTGGAAACCGGTGCTGCATCGAGTCTGCCGACCTGTGGTACTTCGCTAAAGGTTGACCTAAAATAGGTTTTGTGTAATATGAAACTTAACGTAATCTATTATTACCATAAGACCATGTAAGCGTCAATTAGGAATGCAAGACATGTAATGAGATTTATTCCAAACATAATTGCAAACAAAACAGTGCCGCTTCGTACTTTTACTGATAGAATCAAGACTGAAATTAGTAATCCAGAACACAAAGCGAAGAACAGACTTGCCATTATTGCAAACATAGTCCAGGGAAACCGAGAAAGAGGTCTCAGTGACCATGTTAACACTAGATCAAATAATGTTATAAACCAAAATGCAAAAGCTGTTACGGTTATAACATTAGTCGTTATTACTGGAACATAAGCGTCTCCTACTAATATGTAGATTGCGAATGCCAAGCAAAAGCAGGATAAAATCTAAAACATTTTATATGTGAACCACACTTGGTTTAAGCACTTTTTTCACTTGCCCATTGTGTAACTCTTAGGATATTGCACCGGTTTTGATTGTTATTGAACAGATAGTTACTGAACATTTTAGAATTAATATTGTGTATACTTAACTTGCACGCTATATGTCAGAATTGACATATTGTCGATTTTCTGACATTTTATTCTGTTAATTGTATCTCCTGACTTTCTTGATAATGTATTATCAACCTATAGTTCGCATATTATTTTCGATTATTTCCTTCACCTGCCAAATTTGAATTTTTGGCAAATCACGTTCGTAGTTGATATTTGAAACAACCAATAACATTAGTTTATCGGATAAACATATCGATTTGCAATAGTCGCGAGTTAGGTGTCGGGTCGCTCGGAACAACTTTTTAAAAAGCTTTTCCAAAAAACTTCTTCTAACAAATTTATTTTTATATTGAATTACAATGATTAATTTTGATTACAAGTTCGTTATATGCATTAACGTATGATATCGAAATAATTCTAAGTTGAAATTCACTTTAATTAAATAAAATAAAATTATGGTGAGTAGCTGAACTGACAACAATGTTAAAGTTGATAAGCTCTAGACTGACTGGCTATCTTGGACTCTCGCGGATATTTATGCTATCCCTGCCCCTCACATTGCTTGTGGGAACTGCAGAGCTCATGTCTGCTTATTTCTGTATTTAATACAATGTAACAATCTTAGTAACTGTATATCTTATAATCTACTATGACCTGCAGCTGCAGTATCACGTTACGTCTGGAATGTCTGTCACCGTTCCCACTGTCTGGCTTGTTGAACTTTCATTAGCCTTTTTATTATGTCCTTCAATTTTACAATGTTGCATCTAACTTAAGTTTTAATAATTCTTAATTTTTAATAGTTTCATTAATTACATATATATTTTAATTTAGGAGATATGGAACTCCTCCCGACGTAGATGAAAATTAAGGGGTTTTGCTTAATTTTTAAAACTCATTGTCCTTAGGGGTTCATTTATTATTTCTTTAATTTCTTTTGTTTCTTGTTTCTTATTACTAAAATTTGTTTCTTTGTTCTTATATCTAAGATACATTTTGTACAATACATACATAGTTAATAAAATGATTGCAATGATTAATAAAATTGTCCAAACACTAATATTGTCATAATGTACTTTTTGGCACTTTCACTTCACTTAAATGTTCTTTGTAGTTGTCCACTAGTTTTACAGCTTGGTTGAGGTCGTCTAGGTCTAGGTGCTCTAGTTGCATTGGTTTCTTGCTGCTTTTGTTGTTTTCGGGTTGCGTAAGCTTGAACTGTAGTTCCAGTAAATTTGCGAATTTCTTCGTTACTGCCGGGTCTTGGTAAACTCGAATTTCATTTTTCAATTTTAAGTAGCAATCTTCTTTTATGGTGATTACTTTACTTCCAGTTAGTGCTAAGTTATTTTCGTCTTGGTTGCTATGGGCGGTTGCTATTACTTCTTGTGGAAATACAGCAATCCTATTGTTGTTCGTAACTTTTAAATTTCATATTTGTAATTTGTACTGGTTTTGAATCACAATTCTCATAGTTATTAAAGAATATTAACAATTGTATTTCACAAGGGCTATCTGCTTGAATAGCTGTTGTCGTTAATGATTGGCATAAGTATTGACTTGCTGCTACTTCTTTGCATTTTTCATTCGTAAACCATACCTAAGTTCATTCAGGAGGAACTTGGTTTTAGGAATAATAACTTGGTATTTGCTAGTAACTTTCATGGGGAAAGCAAATAAATGATAGTAATTATAAGTGTTACTTTCAACTATGGGAATTTTTATTAAAAACGTAATTTCATGATTTTTTACACAACCTTTTACTATGACCATTTTTTCAAATATGAGTATATTGGATTCTATTACTTCAAAGCGTAATTTGCTATTAATTATAAGTGATCTATTCTTTAATAATTCATTTAATAAATCAAATGGTTGTATTATACTAGCGTGTAATGTGTTTAGTTTAGCAAATGTTACAGCATTTTCTAATGTGGCTAAAATTTGTTGGATTACAGTAAGGGTGGATATCATTTGGTTAAATATCGTGTTAAATCTGATTAAATCTCGTATTTCTAACATTGTGGTTTGCATGTTATTTTCAAGTGTTATTATTCTATTTGTGATACTGTCTTGGTTTTTTACTAGCTTCCTTAGTGTATCATTAAATTTTATTATGGTTGATTGAGTTAAAGATATTTGATTTTTAACAATGGTTTTTATGTCATTTTGGTTTTCAATTAGGTGTTGTACGGCGTTGTCATATCGTTCTGCATCTTGGTGGTTTAAGTTACCTGTGATCGCTTTTATGATATTACCTAAACCGTTAATAAGTCCTCTCTTTTGTCTTGTAATTTGATCTGTTGGTATTAATCTATTCAATTTATCGTCTGTGTTCTTTAAGATATTTTCCATTATACTGTTGTAATTAAGCGTTTCTATTGCGTATTCTTTTCCGAATTTGGCTGTGTCCATTGATTGTTTCAGTCTGTAGTAATTGTCTCTAATTATATAAAATTCTTGTTTTAATTATGTTAAGTCAAATTTCTGTGCGAATGTCCAACAATCTATTGTATTTTGCATACTTCCCAATTTTACTGGTAGTATACCGGAGTTGTTCTTAATGTCTTCGAATAATATGTCGTCGTCCGTTCTACCTAGGTGGAGGTTGACGGCAAGGGTGATGGCTGTCCATCTGAAATTACAGGGTGTCTTAAATTCTTTAAGTGAAAATATTTTACTATGTTTCCGTTGTCTACTACGGCTGCATTTTTGTCTGATATCTTTTTGATTTTGAATGGACTTATATTTCTGGGGACTGTTTTGTGTCTTTTACCTTTAAAATTCTTTTCGTATACGGTTTGTCCTATTGAAAATTTATTTATATCGGCATTTTTATTGCGGGTTGTTGTGATACATTCTTTACCGTTATCTAATTTATTCTTTACATTGTCATAAGTTATTTGTAATTTTTCTTTATGGTCTTTAGCATACTGTTGGTATACTTGTTTATTGTAATATATATCGTAATGGTTACGGGAATCTGAGTGTCCTAATGTTAATTCAAGGGGTGTGAAATTGGTTGATGAATGGATCGTGTTGTTGTAGGCAATTAATGCTTATGCCATTGAATTAGTTATATGTTCTTTCTTATAAATTAGTCTTGACAGTCTAATCTGTTCTAATAAAGTTAGATGTAAAGTTTCAATTAATCCATTTGACTCTGGGTGATTTTCGGCTATAAAATGAATTTTTATTTTGTGAAGTTCGAGGGTATTTTGTATTGTTTCGTTTCTGAATTTACTGCCATTGTCTAAAGTTATTGTTTCTGGTGTACCGTAAAATGTAAAATATTGTAAGAATCCTTGGGTTTCATCAATACTATTTTTTGAAGTCATGGGTATCGCTTGTCCTACTTTGGTGAATGTGTCTGCGAGTGTTAAAAAGTTTTCAGCTTCTACTACTAGAGTGTTTGCATGTAATTTTTGAAAACGCTTGTCGGGTGTTTTAGTTAACATTAACGGTACTTTTGGGGGTGACCTGTCGTATTTCGCTTTGTCGCATAGTTCGCATTGGTTAATAAAATATGTGGTTAATTCTTTCATGTCTTTAAAATAGTATCTCCTTATGAGCTGTTTTAGGGTTTCGTTGATTCCGCGATGGTTGGTTTTGCCTTTGTGTTGATTTCTAATTACGTCGTTTATTTCGTCAGGGTCATCTAAGTTATTAATTTCCTTGTGCATCTGATAATTTCGGGTCCTGAGTTATTAAATAATCTAATGTATAGTTCTGAAAATCTTTTGTATAAATGTTCGGTGGTAAAATAAAAGTAAAACGTTTTTTCTCGGTGGTATATTTTTTTAGAATTTTAATTATTTGCTTCTCGCTATCGTCTTTGGTTATTTGAATTTGATATAATTTCTTATTATCTGTTTTTGTGTATTTTACGGGATTGGGGTTTGTAAATACTTAGGTAACTATGAACTGATTTGGTTTTATATCTATAGCTTCATGTAAAATTTTATTTGCGGTTTTTGGTTCTTCGTTTTGTGTTGAGTGAATAGTGTCTATTTCTTCTGGGTTTTCTCTTATCTCTGTTTCGTATACGTTGCCTATAATTGATACCGTTTCTATTGCATTAAGTTGAATTCTGCTCATTGCATATGCGTTATTATTACAAATTCCTTTTTTGTATATAATTTCGTAATCATATTCTTCTTATCTAATCCTCCATCTTTGTAATTTTGAATTTGGCTCCCTAAGTTTGCATAGCCATACTAATGGTCTATGGTCGTTGTATATATAGAATTTTCTATATATTTTGTTGCTCAAATTATCGCTAATAATTCTTTCTCGATTGTACTGTACTTTTGTTCCGTTTCGTTTAATGTTCTAGATGCGTAGTTGATTGGTTTATCGCTACTTACTTTTCCTTGGCTCAAGACTGCGCCTAATGCTACGTTCGATGTGTCTGTTGTTAATATAAACGGTTTTGAAAAATCGGGGTATTCTAATACGGGGTGATTTGTAAGGAAACATTTAATTTTTTCTACTGCTTTGATAAATTCTGGGGTGTGTTCAATCTTGTTACCTTTCTTTAAACAATTTGTTAATGGTTTGGTTATTTGGCGGTAACCTTTTATGAATTCTCGGTAATAACTACCGAGTCCTAAAAATCCTTTAATTTCTTTATTAGTTTTGGGTAGGGGGTAATTTAGTACTGCGTTCGTCTTATCTGGATTTGGCATAACTCCACTAGTTGTTATTATGTGTCTTAAAAATGATACGTTCTTTTGTAAAAAATTGTTTTTGTCTAATTGGACTTTGAAATGGGCTTGTCTTAATCGTTCGAAAACTTCTTTTAATCTTTCTTTGTGTTTTACGAGTGATGTTGAATATACAATTATATCGTCCAGGTACACAAGACATTTTTCGTTGTCTATTCTTCTTAAGGTGTTATCCATAACTCTTTGAAAGGTGGCGTGTGCGTTCTTTAATCCAAACGGCATGCGTTTGTATTCATAGTGTCTTCTAGGTGTACTGAATGCTGTTTTAGTTGTGTCCTCGTCCATCTCTACTTGGTGATATCCTGAGGCGTGTCTAATGTTGAAAAATATTGACAGTTTCCTAATTTGTCTAAACGGTGATATTGGGTAATGGGTATTTGTCGTCTACCGTCTTTTCGTTTAATTTCCTATAATCGATAACCATTCGATATTTGCGTCTAATTTCTTCGGTACTATTAGTACGGGGCTGCTCCATGGTGAATTTGAGTGTTGGATTATATCTTGCTTTAGTAGGTCTGCAACTTGTCTATCTGCTTCTTCTTGACGTGCTTGAGGTAGTCTATATGCTTTGGTGAAAATAGGTTTGTCATCTGTTAATTCAAAGTTATGTTTCACTGTGTTGGTGTAAGTTAAGGGTATTCTTTCGCAATGGAATATATCTCTATATTCGAAACATAAGTTTTTGATTGCTCTCACCTCTTCGTGATTAATGTCGTTATTAAAACGAATGCCAATTAAATTTTTCTTAACATCCTGTCGTTTTTGTAGGGTTGGAATCGTTTGCATAGTCTTCGTTTATTTCCATTTCGCTAAAGTTCACTTCTTCTATGTCTATTGGGGTTGTCAACGATAGTTCTATGGGGTACTCATTTGAGTTTAAAATTGTCGTAGTGGCGTAATTGTTTTTTATTTTTACCAATGCTGTGGGTGTTTCTACTCCGGGTTGAAATGACATATGATTTATAATACCTACATCGTTTTTTAAATTTACTAAAATTTTTATTTGTTTTTTTGGTCCTGGGTTCGATGGTCTGAATTTGATAGTATATTATATTTTATTATATTATATTATATATAATATTACTATTTATAAATTTAATGGGGCTTTGTCTGTGTTTTGTTCGTAATAAACGATTTTTTATATGAATGTTTGCTCCTAATTTTCTTAGAAGATCCATGCTTATTAATTCGTCGTATTTATCGTTAAATTCAAATATGTAAAATTTATGTTTCATTTTTACGTTAAAAGTTTTTGGTAGGGGTATGTTTGCTATAAATTAGTGTAAAGTCGTTTTGTGGGCTGATTTTTTTTGAAGGGTTCTCTTTCTACAAAATCTAAATAATGTTTCTTTACGGTTCTGGGGCTAATTAAAGTTTTAGAAGATCCGGTGTCGATTAATAATTTTAATTCTGTGTGGGGTATTTCTATATAAGGTAAAATTTGTTGATTGATGTTATTTCAATTAATTACCTTTGGTCGTATTTGAATCGGCCTAACTGAAAATTTGAGTACACGTTTTCTCGTCGTCCTTTTCGTAATTTTCATACGGTTCGTTACGTTCATAGTTTTTTGAATGATTCGTTTCATCGTCTCTATTGGAATTTATATATTATTAAAATCTTTCACTTCTTGGTGGAATAGTTCTTCCGAGGTAAAGTTTCGTTTTTGGTTATAGTTTGGTCGGATTTGCGATATTTTTGTGTGTTGTCTAGTGTTACCAGATGAAGTGTCCATAGGGGTTTGCGCTAAATGTTTGCCTTGGTTGATTCACAATTTGATTAAATCTTGGTGTGAATGCGGGTTTTGTAAAATTTGCATTAAACGTTTGCTTTGGAAATAGTCTAAATTGGTTTTGCAAGTTTGTGTTATTAAAGTTTGGGTAGTGAATTCGTGGTTGATTCGTTTATGCGTTAAATGGTGTAAATTTTGGTTGGTGGATATTTGTCTCGCACCTTGTATGGTTTTCATTGGTGAGTAATTTTTGTTTGCGTTTGGGTTAAACAATCTATTTCGGTAGTACATAACGTTTTCTTCCTCTACAATCAAGTTCGTTGCTTCCTCTAAATTTTGGTGCTGTTGAAATCTTATTTTGTCCGATAACCGTTCAGGTAAGGCATTGATGTATGTGTCTAAAGCCATTTCGTCTTACATTTTTGTCTTCAATAATTGGATATTTTGGTCGGGTTCTTCAATTTTTAGCATTGTCAAAATTAAACTTCGTACGTCTTTTCATTTCATACCGAATTGATAGGGCGATTGATTATTTTCTATCCGTAGGTTTAATAAATCGCGGACTAGACATTTGATGTTTCGCTGGTCTCCGAAATATGCACTCAGAATGCGTTCAATGCGATTCTTCAATCGCCAGAGCTTGAAGTCGGGAACGATATGCTTGCTCTACGACATAAAAAGCCACTCACTCGCTAGTTTTTGAACGTCGCAGATGGGTGTCGCATAGCGAAACAAACAACATCAGGCGTGACCTTGTATCGAAAACTACACGGTTTCTGGAGTACTTTATTCGAACTTGAACAAAAATTAATCGTAAATTGAAAGTTTTACGTAAGCGAAACTTTGTTTATGAGGGACAAAAATATACCGGGTACTTTATAATTTTATAGCGTTAAATATTTTGTCAAAACGAATATCTATGAAACTAAAAATGATTCTGAGTCAAAAGTATTCCATTATAGGGGTTCTGGAAAATGAACATGCTTCTCCATTTCAAGCAATCGAGTTTAAAAGTGTACGTGATGCACGCAACACTAAACGTCAGGAATTACAAAATTGTGCACAAAAGCGAAAACAAAGTGCGTCGGCTCTTAGCTCTTGGTATTCAGAATGTATATGCTCTAGTTGATACATGTAACGAGGAAACTTTTGACTAGCTCCAAAAAAAGTTCTATTGTTTAGCTGCTGTAGAATTGGCATGACATGGTGGTAAAGGTGTTCATTGTTTAATTGACTATATTAAAATTGGAGTGAAAATTGATGGTAGCGAGTCCGGTAGAGTAGAATATAACCCAATTTTCACTAAAACTTGTAAAGGAGGAGACAAAAAATGTGCAGACTGCAAATTTCTAACTCAAAATATTGATCATCCTGAACGTTGTCTAGTGAGATTGTATAAAAAATTAATGGAGAAACGTGGACCCAACTTTGGTTGTAACAGTTTGTTTTTAAACCAAATCAAAATTGGAAAAATGCAGATTCTCATTGGTGTAAAAATTCGCCAGTTGGAATGAATGAATTTGCAAAGTGGACGAAAATGGGACCGTAGTGTATAGGTTTAGACACAAAGCGTTTTAAAATTACCAACCATTCCTACCGGTCAAACGCAGTTTCCCAACTAGCAAAAGCTGGAGTGCCTGAACAGCAGCTTATTAAGATAACAAGGCACTCCAATTCTTCATCCATAAAGCCCTATTTACAAATGCATGAAGAGCATCATCGAAACATTTTAAATAAATTAAGAGAATGTAAAAAGCTGAAACGTCAGTAAAAACTGCTACACTATATCGTCGCGCGGTTCAGGAAGTGCAATTTACAATAACTGTACATTTAATATTTTTTAACAACAAAGAGCTATTGAGCGTTGCATTTTGCTAATTTGTTATTTTTTATGTTAATTTTAAACTTAAATACAGCGTTTGCTTTATTAAATCCACTTTGGTTCAGGAAATAATCTTGCAAAATACAATGCGACCTTGATAAATTAGCGGCTATTTTATTGTGTTAATTTTCCTCGAGTGCTCTGCAATCCGACTCGACCAAATTGCCATTAATAATCAAAGACTAAAGCCCTCGCGCTAAAGCGCTCGGGCTTTAGTCAGATTATTAATGACAATTTGGTCTTGTCAGATTGACATCCATCGCACTCTTGAAAAATTTATCTCAATAAAATAGTCGACTGTTTAGCAATGTCTTATGGTATTACCTATGATAAAATGTTACTTGAATATTAGACAAGTGTAAACGTACTCTAATTCCTCGCGTGGTTGTACAGAGGACGTCGTATATTGCACAGATTTTCTATACAGAGGAATAATAATTAGCATCGTGAATTCGCTTACCTTTATTCATCTAGATAGTAGAGCCCATTACATGATTCGCCGCGTGAATTAATACGTCTTTATCTTCTGATACGTACGTTTGGGTCGGGTCGGATAGGTTTCCGCGACCTTTCTTCGCCAAATAGCAGTGGAGTTCGTTGCTAACCTACAACATTTAAAACATGGAACACATATATAGTAAAAGAGAGGTAAAGGTATGAATTTCACATGTACTTCTGCATCAAACGCACTGACTGGTCACTTCGTCTGTTCGGTAAAGTAGTCCAGAGTAGTTTGAACCCATCACGTTTATCCAAACTCGTAAAATCCTCGCCTCTATATCGTACGTCCTTATTGGTCGAAGCAATGACGCACATTCTTCGAAGCGTGAGAAAATGTTTATGCAGCAAAAGTATAATTTCCTAGAAGTGCTGGTACCGCAAACCCACATTTATAATGCATTACAACTTACTTACTAGCTAAATTATGATAGGAAATATACTTCTAATTAAGGACTGAAAATCCCCTACGTTTAAGCATTGAAATAAAGCGTGTGTAGCCAATGAGACGTAACAAAAGGAGAACAATTATTTAATGTTTCTATTGCTCCACCCCAAAATATTTTATTAGTCCAGTAGACGAATTTTTTCTTTACCTGGAAAATTGGAATTTAACCGAACGCTTGTCAACCCTAATAAGGTAGGGATCTTTAACGAGGGTGCATTTTTCTAGAAAATGCTTACTTAGTCCTTATCAAGCGATCTGTGTCTGTAATGAAACCCGATACTTTGGGATTAGTGTAGCTACCCACCAATAAACTAAGTCATGAAAGTGCCCGACTTCAATAGTCATTGATGATTTGAAAGTGGACACAAAACACACTTCCTGTGTATTTAAAAAAAAGCCCAATTTTAAATCGATAATACAGCCGTGTATATAAACGTAATGTGTAAAAATAATTAATCGTTAAGAAATACTGTAAAACGAATTTCAATCTTTAAAAGATAAAAACTTCATACCTTACGTAAGTCGATCATTTCAAGTGTATTATAAGTACAAAGTCATTAGTTGATTATAAAAATATGCATTAGAAACAAGTTTTGTTTGCTGTGGTAACCAATCTTTTATTACTGTTATAAAAATGCAAATGGTTTGCATTATAAAGCAATTGAAGCTTTAATTAATCACATAATTTGACTCCCGTGTGTGTGTGTGTGTGTGTGTGTGTGTGTGTGTGTAACATAAATTCAATTTTAAATAAAGAGTTTTCTCGAATGTACGGGATTAAGAAAAAATCTTCGGGAGGATACGTCAATTAATAACAACTGTCGTATAAACTCATTAAATAAAACAAACGTTTATTCTAAGAATCCGCAGGAACATTAAATATCCATAAAATCCATAAGAATTAATTTTATAGCTTTCGCAATTACTGTAGGAGAGATTGCGATGCGACAATTAATTTTATATGTTGGACAAGAACTACCGATCGCGGCGAGTCGACGCTAATGAGGTAATAAATTGAGGAATTCCCAGAAATCTTACCTCAGATAGGTGTGTAATCTTTGGAATGGAATCCCGTAAAATCTAGAAAACTTGAGAGAACCATGACGTAATTAGATAAAGGTATATAAACGGGAGCTTTATTAAAGAGGGGGTTATTCCGTAGTTTGATTCATTAATTCATTCGATTTGTTTAACTCGATTCATGTCGATTTACACGATTGACAATGTAATAATTCATAATTTCGCGTCAACCAAGTAAAAGTAACGTTGACTATGCTGTCAAAATAACATGCAGAGTTTACATATGAAGTAGTTTGAAAAATGGAAGGTGTTAAATGCAGTTATTTGATTTTGTAATATACAATGAAGATGGAAAATTCTTCGATACAAAAAGCTACTTTAAATTAATAATTAAATCAAAGATGCACTTTTGGTAACTGATGGTCTAAATAGAGATTTTTGTGAACTGGAATTTTGACGTCAATTAAAAAATATAAGCTGAAGGTATTTAATGCTGTTAATTACGAATTGGATAAGTGCTTTGTGGATTTCGCAAGTATCAATTGTAGATTGTTTTGTTTGTAACTGATATTTGAGTATTTGTCATTCGAATTTAAGGTAGAATAAGTCTTAACCATATAATAATTTTTGTATGGATATTTACCAGAAAGTTTGTGGTCAGAGTTCGAAATACTTTGACTTTTAAATAAACTATCTATCAAGGATTTTTGGCCAAACAACCTTACAAGCGTGTAGGTGGAGATGTGAGGATGCCTGGAGAGGTGAGAAGTGTGAGATGTGAGGGGGTGTGAGGTGGTAAGTGGTGAGGTGGGAGAAGAAAAGAGGCGTTGTGTTCCTCAATTCGTTTTGCGTCTACTATCTTTTATGCATAAGTTTGTACTTTGATTGAATTCCTGACGGACGCTTGCGTGAAATTTTTTGTTTTATTTTTGTTTGATAGTACGGTTGTCATGTTACTATATATCATGCTTTCGACCTCAAAAACTTATCGTCCTTGGAATATTTTACTTTTTACATCCCTTTTATTTTTATTATCATTTATAATCCAACTTCCTAAATAGCAGAACCTTTTGTTTCTTCCATTTCTCGGACTGTAGGTTAATGATCATCTCTGAACCGGTATCATATTTACTACATTTCAGTGGCTTTGTTTTGGCATTATTGATATTCGTACTTAAATCTCTCTGTAATATTTTCCTTTTATTTAGCGGTGAGCTTCTAATAAATAAAGTTGTGATAGCATATAGATGGAAACGATATTTAGAAGATTTATATAAGGGAGATGATATGGATGAGTTAGAGAACGACCAAGAAGAGGATGTAGAAATATGGTTCTCAATATTAAGAGAGGAATTTGATAGAGCTGTAAGGGATCTTAAACTAAATAAAGCGCCGAGGATAGACGATATACCCGCAGAATTAATAAAATATGCAAGTCAGAAAACTTTAGACAGATTATATGAACTAGTAAAAGTATTATATGACATAGGTGAGGTCCCAATAGATTTCGAAAAAAATATTATTATCCCAATTCCAAAAAAGTCAGGAGCTGATAGGTGTGAGAATTTTAGAACGGTTAGTTTAACTTACCACGCTTCCAAAATACTAACAATAATAATTAAAAATAGAGTAGAAGCTTTGACTGAGAATTATTTAGGCGAAGACCAATATGGTTTTTGTAAAGACAGAGGGACTAGAGAACCGATACTAATGATTAGGGTAATTATCGAAAAAAGGTTACAAAAAAATAAAAAGACTCAATTCGCGTTTGTAGATTTAGAAAAAGCATTTGATAGGGTTAATTGGATTGTTATGTCAGGGTTTTGCGAAAAATAGGAATCTCTCACAGGTGTAGAAAAATTATTTACAGTCTATATAACCAAAGCGTAGTAATTAGATTTGATGAAATAGAAAAGCAAGCTAAAATTAGAAATGGTGTTAGACAGGACTGTATATTGTCTTTCTTGATTTTTAATTTAATTGAGGAAGCTTTAAACTTAGCTAGAGAGAGAAAAGAGATAGGTATTAGTGTACAGGGACAGAAAATAGACATGTTCCGTTTTGCAGATGATATAACCCTTATAGCAGAGTCTAGAAAAGAGTTACGAGAGTTTTTAAATATTTTAGATGAGATACTACAGAGTAACTATAGTATGAGAAATAACTCAGGAAAGACAAAGATAATGACAAGTGAGTTACAGCCTAGTTCTAAACCAAAATTAAAAATAGGTAATACCGAGTTAGAGGAGGTAGATGAATTCTGCTATTTAGGTAGTATAATTGCAAAGGACGGACGTAGCAGAAGGGATATAGTAGCTAGAATAACTAAAGCTAGAAAAATGTTTTTAAAAAAGAAAGAATTACTAATAGCTAATAGTATTAGTTTAGGTAATAGAAAAAGTTTCTTAAAGTCGTACGTATGGACAATTAAAGAGGTAGATAAGAATAAGATAGAAGTTTTTGAAACTTGGTGTTATAGGAGAATGTTAAAGATTATTTGGACAGATAGAGAAACAAATGAGGAAGTTTATACAAGGATAGATGAGGAACCTTGTACGTGGAAACAATTAAAGGTCAGGAGAGATAGAATGATAGGGCATCAGTTAAAACATGAGGGATTATTTAGTAAGGTCTTAGATTATAGACTACCAAAGAAAAATAGAGCAGGAAGACTTAGACAAACCTATATTAGTCAAATTATTAGAGATTTAGGTTGTGAAGGGTATGTAGAACTTTTTAGATTAGCACAGAATAGAAAAGAAGTTAGAGCTGCGTCAAACCGACCTTAAGTAAGGTCGAAAACAAAATGATGACGATTTAATGGTATTTTTGATGTCTTATCTGTTGCTGGCAATATTAATACGAGGGGTGCTCGATATGTATGGGGAATAGGTAACAAAGACAAAACTTAAGGTGTGAAAACTTCTTTATTGTCTTTCAAAATATTTTCCACGATGATTCATACACTTTTGCGTACGTTGGAACTAAGTTTCATAGCATTTTTTCCATTCCGATTGAGATGTCCCCAAAACATGAGTTTTGAAAGCATCAACCGCCTCTTCTGGTGCCAAAAATCGTTGTCCACGTAGTTTGTTCTTCACGTGCGGGAACAAAAAGAAATCATTACGTGCCAAATCAGTTCTATACGGCGGATGACCCATCATTTCGATGTTTTGAGTGCTCAAATAGTATCTTGTTTGAGCCGATGTGTGAGAACTCGCATTGTCTTGATGGAGAAAGATTTTTATTTCTCCGAAAACTTGTGACAAACAATTGGTTGTATATCAAACAGAATTAACAGTTCTACGATCCTCTAAAGCAACGGTCGTGACATGTCCATTTATTCCGAAAAAACAGGCAACCATTTTCTTCGAAGTGCTTCCAACGCGAACAACTTTTGTTGGATTTCATTCATCTTGGAAGATCCATACAGTCGACTGCTGTTTACTTTCGGGTCCATGCGAATAAATCCAAGATTCGTCACCTCTGTAGATGTTGTACACTGCGTTTGATGCACCGAATTCGTATTTTTTGAACATTTCTTTGCAGCAATCGACACGAGTTCTTTTTTAAGCGATTGTCAAATTATCTGGAATCCAACGCGCACATAGCTTTTTCACAGTTAAATGTTCATGTAATATCGAATGTATACTTGTCATACTAATGCCCAGGGATGCCGAATCTCTCGATAAGTCACATGACGATCTTGCATTATCAATGCGCATAGCATCGATGTTTTCTGGCACAACAGTTAATTTTGGACGACCTTCTTTAAATTCATCCGCTAGCAAACTACGTACGGCCACGGTTGAATTCACTATACCAACGATATACAATGGTTTTAATTGGAGTTTCTTCCCCAAAAGTCGAAATAAGTTGATTCAGACAGTCTTGTGGAGATAATCCACGTCAGAAGTCGTAAAAAATCATTGTACGATAATGATCACAAATTAAATCTATTTTTTGGCCGAGACGAAATTTTCAACTCAATCAAAACAAAGCAAATAGTGTTCGTATGCCAAAATGTTATTAATGTATACTGTCAAAAATGTCAAACTTTAGGTTAGAAACGTTAGACAGATCGCACCTAATAATACTATGTTGTCAGTTCCCGATATATATATATATATATATATATATATCGAGTACCCCTCGTACATCATTTGCACACCTTAGCATTTGAATTTTCTCTTTATGAATGACAACACGTATATCTTCTGCTTCTTTTATTTTATTTGATTAAGATTGGTGATAAAGCTTATCCCTGCTTACACTTGTCCGTTTTTGATAGTTACCTCATTTATATATTTTATACTGTAAAGCCTACAAAGTTATGAATATGTTACTATATTTATATTGTATTTAATATGATAGGTGTATATGTTTATCCCTTTTGCATTAATTGCAACTTAGGTTTAAAAAAAGTTAAAAGTTGTATACGAAATCTTTCCGACAAAACGTGGCTTTCATTTTGATCTTTTATCTTTAGCGATGATAAAATTTTTGAAAAGTTTTCTTCTAACGTATCCTAGACGTAGCGATATTGAAAACATCAAAATATGACTAAATCTGTCCAATTTTTAAATTTTTATCAATCAGTTTGTGTTATGGACCATAGAATATGCCTCTACGAATTATTTAAGTAACTTTAGTCATTTCAATTCAATTATTCTGTACTTTTCGTGTTAATGTTGTTCTATTGGTTTGATATCGGAATTTCCAGTTTTTATGTTGATGTTTCTTGCATCGAACATGAATGAATTTCTAGATAATTATGCCATGCTTTGAGATTCGACATTTCGAAACATTTCCAGTAATAGTATGCTTCTTTAAGGAGTTGTGTGTGAAAACTCATCAAGTACAAAGTAGACCTTATTAAGCGTCCAGTAACGCTTGTCTAAATGTTTTAAAATATGGTAAAGCAGCGAAGCACATCTTTTAAGTAGGATTTCTCGACTAGCTTTTTAACTCATTAAACGACACGCTTTTTCCCGTTTTTTTTCAATAGGAAATTTGAAGTGAAATATTAGTATGGAGTTTTTGGTAGACTTCATAATAATTATTGCTCAATAAAAAGCCACATCAGTACTTAAAATAGCATTTATTTATTTAATTTACAAAATTCTGCAGGTTAGATATAGTAACCTAGTATTAGAGTCTTATACACTAAATAACATAAATGCATAAATTATACAAATTATAACTAATGGACGGCATTCTGATAAACATATGTTGTACTTACAACCTTATTACTATATTATGTGTATATTATTTTAATTATCATTCATTGTAAAAGTATGACAATTTGACAGTCATCGTTAGTATTATTTCAATATTCCATCATATTTTTTACGTTTTGTTATGTGATAAACACGAAACGCTAGAAGAGTTTTTTATATTGATATGTTACATCTTGGCTTCTCTAACTATAGATTAAATATGCTTTTTTTTAATATTTACCAACTACTTTTATTCAAATTACCCTATTACCTTAACTGATTTGTACAGTAAAAGTGGTTTTCAGTGCTCCTACATTTTTCACCTTGATAAAGCTTAAAACTAAGAGACTACAGAAATTTTACAAATTAAAATTTTTACATTACCAAAGTGTTTAAGTTTACTTAGTTTAAAATTTACTTAACCTATTCTAAGTTGCTACTGTTTAATTATATTTTGTCAATATACAACTGCACTGCTAATTGTTAATTTGTTCAACTTTAATAAAAATATACAATGAATATATACATATTAGTGGAAGAATAAGTCGAAATCAATATAAGAAATAATTGCATGTAAATAAATACAGAGAAATGTAGATATCTTAATAAGGAAGAGCCGTATAATGAAAATTGTATGTATTATCATATCTTTTTCGATTTAATTATTTCTTCATATTTATGCGTTTGAATATTCTTATGAAAATTGGCGTCGATTTTTTTGTAGATGAGAAATTTAAAACTGAATATAGTTTTACCGAAGAGGGGTGTCATCTTACGTTATAATACATTATAAATATTTTGGTGCTTAGTGGTTCTTTTTTCTCTGGTAATATTCAGGTTTTTACACTGAAAATGCTTACGTTTGTCGATCCAAGTACCGCTCTTCACATATTTGTTCTCAGACTTATTAATAAGTATTTATTTATTAAATGTCATTTCTTTAACCCTTATGTTCCCCACACAAACGTTTGGATGTGTTATTCTTTGTATAAATTTTACACGAAAACAGGTCACTTTTTCTATACTGATTAACAAGTTTTTTAGTTTACTTGAAGATATGAGTTAAATGATTCCAAATACAGCTCTCATAAAGATGGTTCACACAATTAATGTACTAATTGCAGCATTGTCAAATGTTGAAAATGCCATTGTTGACGCAACTGCACAAATTGATTTGGAAACTTATGTTCTTAATAACTCTGAAGATTAGGAGATAGATGAAAAATAATTAGAAGCTACTACAAAGTATTTATTGGAATCAAATTCTGTCAATAAAGATGGGGCAGAATTCCTGATGGCTACAACTAAAACCACGCGTGTTTAAAAGAACATTTTTCTGTAGCGCCAACTAAAAAAAACGGTTACTTTCTGAGAGGTTCAAATGCGTTTTGTAAGAAATAATGGTTGACATAATTGCGGATGAAACAAATAGAAAACTAACATACTTCATGAAAAAAGGAGCACAGGACCCTGGAAAGCTTAACAAAAATCATGGTATTTGTTTTACATAGGGGTTTTGATAACAACGGCTGTCCATTATTCTAATAGTAAACATCTAATAATTTTGTGGAATCTGATTTGTATCAGCTTTATAGAACCAAATTTTTGCAATATATTCTGGCTAAACCAGTGGAGTATGGTATAAAGGTTGTTAGTCAATCTCACAATATCTAATAGCCGACCAGACTTATACACAAAAAGCACCATTGGCTCCGAAAGTGACCAATAACATCGAGTTAACAAGGACTTGCAATTCAAAGGATATTGTTACGCACCTAGACATAGCCGGAAGAAACGTAAATACCAGGCCAACTACCAGACGCGAGCGTGGGGGGAATCACGTACATACCAAAAATACAAAAAAAACGTCGCCCACGATTATCTATTAACAATAAGAATAAATTAAAATTTCTTGATTCGCATGGACAAAGAAAAGTATTAATTTTAATTTATATTGTAAGGACAAATTTTTTTATAGTGGATCCACGAAGTGCGCATTTCGTAGCTAACATTTAATAAAACTTATTAGGAAAAAAGTAATGCTGAGATTTTCTCAATAGCAAGTGTGTTAAATTAAAGTATTAAATGTAGATTTTCTCAATAGCAAGTGTGTTAAATTAAAGTATTAAATGTAGGTTTTCTCCATAGCGAGTGTGTTGAATTAAAGTATTAAATGTAGGTTTTCTCCATAGCGAGTGTGTTAAATTAAAGTATTAAATGTAGACCAAGTTGTAGTAAGAATTAAAGAAATATTACCAGAAGCACTAGCGTAGCTAGCTTTTAAACATGTATGATGAACTGGTTTCACAACATCAACTGTTCATTTACATTTCCAATGCTCCACCCATAGGTACTACATTGGCTAGGAGGCGAGTTTTTATTGCCTGGAAATTTAGAATTTTGCCGAACCCTTGCCGTTCCAGGCAAGGTAGGGATCTTTAACGTGCGTGACAACACTCACACACGGGACCTCCATATAACCTCTCATCCGAAGGAGGGCGTAATTTTTGTGAAAAATGCTCACCTGCCATTTTTCAAGCAATCGGCCGGGTCGGGATTTGAACCCGGGACCTTGGGATCCATAGTCGTACGCTTACTACATTGATCCACGGCGACGCTCACAACATCAACCGCTGATAAATAATAATCCTCGATGTGCATAAAAGAAAACGATTCACATACCTCTATGCGTCGGGATGCTTATCTTGCATTTCGTCGGGGGTGAGTCAGTACAGAAACGCCACGGTAGTCAGGATCTATTCGTCCTGCCACCGTAACTGCAGCAGCGGTCTACATACAAAAGCAGTGGGGCTACGTCAACGAACAGTTGGGACTACATAAAAAAGAACCAACTTGGCTTTCAGCTAAGAGCTAAAAAGAGAGTCTGATTAGAATGGGTAAGCACGGGAAAACTCGCCGATACACGAAAGATACCTCTTACTTGTCAAACAAAAAAAACGTGCATCGCTGTATAAAACATTTCAGCGCACAAGCTGCAGAATCAAATTAAAAATTGTCGAGAAAGAATGTTTAATAACTTGATGAACGCATTATCAAATTAACAACCAAATGTGAAAGAAAACTTGTAGACTATCCAAACTATGTACCATGTGTTGATAACAATACTCGTATTAATTAGGACGTTACGATAATATATCGATATCAAGGTGAAAGGTTGGTTGACTAACGAACTATTGTAGACTTAAAATAAAATGCACAAAGTGAATTACGAAATTGTAATGCTCGATCAGAAGCGTCATTCATAACTGGTAGTTAAACGAAGTGTCGGAGAAATTTAAAAAGTCGTAAATTGAACGAAAATATTCAGTTGGGTGAAATTTAACGTAACAATCTTGAAAAAATTCTACAATGAAGAATTTTTCCAACACTGCCATCGGCTGGACTATGGTGTTATAAATTTTTGAATATTTTACTACAAAATTTGATATTGAAGCCATGCTACATTATTGTCTGATTGTTCCAAAACCGTGAAATCCTGAAATTGAATCCTCAATCGAGATCTCATCATGGGCATACCGAAAGCTGTTTGGGTCAACGTATTCAATTCAAAAACAAACAAAAAAAGTTATTATGATTACAACCGTGCTGTTTGCAATGAACGTTGTAAAACAAAAATAAAATGTAGTCTGTGTGCATTGTAGACGTATTTTATGCAAAATTTCTAAATATTATTTTATATTTTCAACATCAACCTTTCAGACATAATCATTTGCAAATCAATTATTTTTTAGTGTATCTTCATTCAAAAATTTACAGTTGTTAACTTCACTACTCATATTAAAGTACCAAGGTTACTACCTATAGGTGCGGTTAATAATCCTATTTTTTTACGGAATGTTCTTTGTGTCCCATTTTGTAAACCTTTCAGATAAAAATGGGTTAAACTTTAGTAAGATAAATGTAAGCGCTATAGATAGCTAGATCGAATCTGATGCTAATTGCTTTTCGTAAGTAATTCTTTTACGAAGGATTTCAGAAGTTGGTTTCTTGTCATTTATAGCTTAAAATTTCTGTTTTTTTTTGCGAACAGGTCCTAATGGTTGATCGGTCACATTTGAGGAATAAGCTCTACATTAATAAAGATGTTTTTTTATAGGGAATCGCCATGTTGCACCAAAAACTGACTGAATAACTATTCGTTGCCAGAGGCAAACGTGCAGCGACGATTTTGAGGATATCGTATTATGCCATTGTTTTTCCTAGATTATTCAACATCCATAAATCACATTCGGTATTAATATATTTTGTTTAATGGACTCAGTACAGTGTGTCAGGAGGTTAAGGTCGATGAGACCAATGAGAAGGAAACAACGTCGATGTTTTTTGTATGTGCTGAGAAGTGAGCCAAAAATTGTACAAATGAAAATAGCATCCAATCCGATCAATTAACATATCATTTCGAGCCTGAAGAGAGGGGATTTTTTAAATTAATCACGGTAAAATTGGGGGGGGGGATAGATTATTTCTTGCTACCGATACTGCTGAAGCTAGTGTAATCAAAGTTTTCTTCTCGGCTGAACTAACGGAAACCCACACGCTTAAAGACTTTTGTGGAATAACTTCGTTGGATTTTTGGGCTGTAATACTTTCGATTTCGTTCATATTCCACATTCAACACACTTAAAGTCAGTCATCCATTTCTTTTTACATTCGCAAAAAAATTTCTAATATGTTTTACGTTCATTTCCGGCAGTAAAACCGTATCCGGTATTTGGTTGTTTCATTTACATAAATTCCCTTTCTATTCTTAAATTCTGTATACCCTATATAGTGTAGCTGTTCAGTATAAGCCCACTTAACATAATTAATCATAGATAAGCTCTCGAACAATTCCTTAACTCAAATCTACTTGCTTGGAAACGACAAGTTTATGCTATAATTAAATAGTTTATATCCTGTTAAGTAACCCTCAATTTGTTAAACCCTCCGATAGCGTATAATTGCTTCTTATGCGTTTTCCATCTAAACATTCGTCTACATAGTGTATTGAACTATCCTATAAAACCCGGGTTTTCCAGTTTTACTGCGCTTCGCTAAGCTAGGATTTGCAGTTTGACTCCGTGTTGTTTGAACCATTGTTGAATGTGATTCTGCAACTTGTAGGTCGAAATATTTTCTAGATTTATTTGTCACCATATTTCCAAAGCGATGCACGTATTTCTGTTCGACAACTAGGAGGTGTCTTGCGTATATTCGTTTTTTTTTAGCTGGAGGCCAAATGGGTTCTTTCTTTATGTAGAACAACTGCTTTTGTCTGTAGACCAACTACTTTTGTCCGTAGACCGCTGCTGCAATTATGGTAGCAGAGTAAATGTATGCTGACGACCATAGCGTTCCTGCATTGACTCATCCCCGACGGCTTGCGAGCTAAGTATCTGGGCACCTACATGTATGCAATTCGTTTTCTCTTGTGTGTGTCAATGGCATATTTCGTATCAACGTTTGGTGTAGAACCGTGATATCGTAGAACTATTGTTTGTGGCCGCTAATCGATACTATCGCTCTACAGGTGCGATGAACTATTTTTAAACATGCTTGTCAAAGGAACGCACACGTTTATTCGCGTTACTGACTAGTTATTTTAGAAAAAGTATTAGGTGAAATTTTAAAAACACTTGACAAAAGCTCTCACAGTTTTCATTTGCTACTGATTAATTTTATTTGGTGTAAATACGAGATGCACACTTCGTATCTAATGTACTAAATTGTTCATATCACCTAATTGTTGCTTTGAAATAGTAACGCTTAATTGATTTTCTTTTTGCTTGTTTGTACATAATCCTTTATTTATTTTCATTGTTAATAGATAGTCATGGGCGATGTGCTTTTTTTTTGTTTCTGTTTGCTACGTAGGCGAATCCCCCACTCTCCGCGGTTGGTAGTTAGCCTGGTATCTAGGTCTAGGTTCGTAGCACATGAAGGCGATCTTCTTAAGATATAGTAATATAGTGTTTTTATTTTCAAAAGAGTTTGCCTTTTGAAGAACTAATTTACTCATCAGCATCTTGCCATTTTTATTGATAATCCAGTTTTCGTGTTTCTTTAGTTTATTGGCTTTTACTTCACACGCCAATTTTGTCAACTCTTTTGGACGTAGTTTAAAATAAATATTTGATATTTATAACAAATAAATTAATGCAGTCATTTGCTGCTTTTAAAAATTTCTATCGATTTTTTATATAACCGGCAGGTATTGAAAGAACATCAACATAAACGTTAATTTCTCTTCTTCAATTTTTTTCACATATCTAGCTAAGGTGTGACACTTTATGTTGAAATTATTAACTGCTTGGCAAATTAAAATGTGCCCAATAGCATCCGGAAAAATGTTCCTACCACTAGTTCTTATTTTAAATACCTTCACCATTTTGTGGAATAAAGTTATTTTCTAAAATACAATTTAATTATTTACTAGGTGTATAGGAATGATGTCGATTGTTACACGGGACAACTAGCCCCAGATCAATCGACCCCATTTACAAACTCGCCACGTTTTTATTATTTGAACACTATCAACTGCATTTTCAATTATTATACAGTATAAAAATATAAGTCAATAGTGCCCTGTTAATATTATGGTATCAATATTTAAATAATATAAAGAATACCCAGCAAAAAAGAAGAAAGAGGGAAAAAGATAATCATCATAAGTTATTTCACGTGGTCTATAGTTGGCCGAAATCGAAAGAAGAAGAAGAAGATTCGGCAAAAAATAATAACGATCAACTTGGAAAGAAAATATTTTGACTTCTAACATAGCTTCCCTGGATAAAATAATCTAACCTAGAAATAGAAGTTTGTGCTTGTGCTTCGAACTGCGTGATCTAAACATATGTATTGAGGTATTTTTTGTCTGATACATCTTATACTAAAAGGAAAATGACTTTGGGACAACTAACCTATGTGACAACTTATCCCAGATTCGCCTACGTTTTCCTTCTTTTTGTACTAATAAAATAAAGCACATTTAAAGTTCGGCTAATAAGTATATTTGGAAAAAAAATATTTGTTAACGTCTTTAAGGCGAATAAAATTTAAAATTATCCATAAGAAGATTTAGCTTTTTCAAACATGTTGCGTCAAAAAATTCTTGCTAGGAAAAACACTGCAGCTGTATGTTTATATTTAGAATTTAATGATTTTTCTTGCGTATGCATTTATACCTAGTCTACCAAACGTTTCCGTAAACTATAAATACTTTCTTCTATTGCCAAAATACATTTTTTTTAAGTTTTAAGGGCAACATTATTGTATGCTTTAATTTTAACATGGCGGTCCTTACTGTACCTTGTTTTCTAAATTTTTTCATCCATTTTGGAGATATTTTTATTGTGTTTTGATGTTCGAATACTAGCATATAAGAAAATTAACTTCCACCACTCGATATCATACCTATCACAACGGGTTGGACATTTACTACTTCAGAGTATTATTATGTACTGTTAAGCTTCATTGATTGTTCATTTAAATGGTGATCCTTTATTACGTTTCCTTACTTAGACATCATGCTTTGTTTCCTGCATGACAGTAGTTCATTCTCTAGTAACAATCAAACATTCATACGTTATCATCTATCTATCTATCTATATATCTATTACACGCATAAGTGTGAGCCGCTAAAAGTAAAAATTTTAAAAGGCACTATTTTTGAAAACAGTTTGACTAAAATTTGAAGTTGTATTCTTCTTTTGTTTATATATACATTTTTTTTATAGTCTAAACGTATTAGATTTGTACGGTATGAATTAAAATTTCTGTCGCTTAACAAATGTTAATATACCATCAACAAGATGCGTTAAGGATCCCAAAAATGAAAATACAATTGCAATTATCATTAAATTTAATAAATATCCCGATGGATGGAAAAATTGAAGTTTAGTACGTTCTGCCTTTTCCACAATAAGGAGTATACCTGTTATAAGGAAAAGCGCTGCGTATGTCACCGAAAATACAACAGATGTCTTGAATCCAAGTCTTTCTCTCAATAGTCGTCCAAGGGCCATAGCTAATATGGTTATGATGGATCCTATATATGTAGTGTACATAATTCCAATATTGTCGTTTTGGAATTTTCCAACTCCCGCTTTTCTTGATGGATAATAGATACAACCAATACACGTTGCTGCCATAGCCTGCAAAATAATAAACATTTAGTAATTTAAGATTAGGAATTGATGAAAAGTTTGAGTTAGTTTATTTATATGTAATTGATTTTTAACTTTACAAAAGTAAGAGTTTTGATTAATTCTATTGCCAGATTACTATCTCACAGAGCATTTAAAAAATGTAAGGAAGGTAAAAGAAGAACCGATAGGTATAAGAAAAACATGGATCATAATGACGCATCTGTTAATATTACAAAACTGCTAAGGGTTTAAAGCTTTAAAGGCACTTGTTATCTTCTTTATATTTAATATCAGCACCAGCCTTAACAGGTGTGACTTCCTAGCGAATTTTCTTTTGGCGTCCCCTTAGAATAACTATTAAAATACAATGTTAAACCGTTGTACTTATTTAGAAAGGAATTCAAATGACTTGATGAACGACAACTTCGTTTACAATATAAAAATATGTGGATTTGTAGACAGTGTTTTTTATAATTTAATGTCAGTATTTAAATTGATTAATGATGCACGATTTTAAGGTAAATAGATTATATACACATAGGCCCGGTTTTGCTTTATTTTCGATATATTGGCCGTCTCAGATTTTTGAATTCGAAACTACTTTAAATAGTTTTATGAAATTTGGTGCATATAAACTACGTGTAGAGACTGCATCTTTTACGAAAACAATGAATTTTTTGTTTTAATCAGTGGAACGATGCAGTTATTATGATCCTGAATATTTTGAATAAAAAACTGTTTTTCAGTAAAAAAATAAAGAACAATTATTATCTAAATGTCTCTAGTAGATTGTACCTGCAAAATTAATACTCGTTTGTTTATATAAACTACAGTTCACTTTTTAAACTCAACTTATGTTTATATGTGTGTATATATAATATAATTACATATTATATATATATATATATATATATTGCTATGATAATAGGGTCATTTAGGGGTATATAGGATCACTGGGATAGTGTGCTTTATGTAAACATCATGAGAATCCAGAAAACTAGACATTTTACAAAGAAAATGCGAAATTCGCTGATTTGGCGAGAAAGCAAATGCCAACGCCCTGTATATAAACTATAATTATAATTAGACTTACAGAAAGAAAGAGTATTCTAAAAGATTCAATTAAATCAGCAACTTTACAAATCATTAAAACGAAGTGGACAGAAGATGCAACACAATACGCGTGAGTAGTGCATCATTATTATACAAGGAATTCCATTTAAACAAGCATGTTTGCAAATGCGTAAAACAGAAAAACGCATATAATTTCATACATCAATAAATATAAAGCTACGTGCCCAGGAAGGTATAAAATCCAACACCTTGATAAATAGGAAATAAGTACAGCAAGGTGATAAAGCAAAGTTCATCAAATTTACTACACAAACAAGATCTACGTGATTTGAAAGACCGTGGAAGATTTGAAAATCCAACGAATCTATACAAATAACTTGAAATCCTACGTGCAGGGACAAGTGTCTCGACTTTGTTGTACATGCAAAATTCGTAGAAATACCAAAGCCTGCAAGTGAAGATAATGCGGTACAAGGCGGTAATTATTGGACTATGCGCTTGATCGATCAATTGTAAACAGGTGTTCTCTTTAAATACAACAGGATTTCGTAAACAATTCAGTTTGAATTAAAAGAAGACATGGTTCACATCACCTGAAACAAGATATTTACGTAAAAGAATTACAAGTGATTTTATAATAAAAAAATTTTAATGTGGTGATAGTGCATAATTATTAAAAAGGATCGTCGTTTAATCCTCAAAAACGTAAGTAATAAAAAATTACTTATATTAGATTTTAAGATTTATATTAACAAAAGAACTCTAAATAATTCCTGGATCCAACCTGGATGTTCAAACAATCTCTGGATGAACCAGGAGAAGTGAAACAAGAATATCAATAAAATCTCTGGACCTACCTGGAAAAATGATCTAAAAATAATTTCCACTAAAATATAATATAATCCGGAAAAGTTTTCCGTAATTTAATGGTTCGGTCTGTATAATACAAGTGTACCTTTATTTATTGATGTACAATGCAATAACGCCAATTGCGCGTGTATAAATAATCACCCTGTATCATACAGGGTGATTATTTATACACGCATATTGTAAATGAGTAACAAGTAACGTAAGTCGTATATATAACAATAATTAACAATAAGATTGCTGTAAAGCGCATTTAAATGCGAACGTAAAAATCGATCGTTTTAATACAACCCCGTTTATTTTACTCATGAATTATCAATACAGCTTAGATAAGAATGCATTTGATTTGTTCTAAATAGCATAAAAGACTACAGCTTTACACATTTCGTTGGAGAAAGTAAAATCAACGTGTATTTAGAAAGGCCAAAATTAATAAATTTTATGTACTGAAAGCCAATATTTCCTATAAAGCGCAAACCCTTTTGCATTTAAAAGCAATCAAAGTAAATTAATTAACCCGTGAATTGTAGAAATTGATTCTAAATAAAGAACGTTCTAGAAGATGAGTCATCAGTATTTATAAATTTGTATAAACTCATTAAATAAACATTTTCATTCCGGGAAGCAGCTTAAACATTGAAAATAAAACGTAAAATTTCTGAAATGGCGGATATAAAAGCGAATATCTTTAACATTAGCATGTGACGCACAACAATAGTGTATAGGTATGACAAGGACATATAGAACGCGTCACAGTACCTAGAACGAAATAAGAGAATCATAAAGCTCGACAAATTTACACGTTAATTGGGCATTTCTGGGAAATATTACATTATAATGTTCGAGATTATTGTGGAACAATTCTCGAAAATAGATAAATTGGTATATAAAGGAGCGTTTACCGTTTCAAGAGGTCATTCATTCGAATTCATTTTTCGATTTCATTCATTAGAGCACGAAATGTTATTTGAATTAAAAAGCGTGAGCTGTTACTATGCTAAGATAGTAATAGAAATATGTAGTAAACATATTGTAATTTGATAGTTGCGAGGCTGCAATGAATAAAAAGCTCTGTTTTTAAACGCAAATTACACGCGAAAATGGAATTATAAATTGCAATGAACAAGAAGAACTCTTCAAGAGAACGCTACTTTAATAATTTTATTAAATAATCGAAAAGAAGAGTTAACAAAAAAGGTACTTTGATAATTACTGTTGGAAGTCAGGAATTTTAATTTGGAGAACTTGTAAGCTGATTAGACATTAATTTAAAATAATAAGATTTTAATTGCGACCTGTTTTGTGGATTCTGCAGGTATTATTTTAGATTTAATTTTGACTGATATTAGAGTATTTAGATATAGAGTTTAAGATAGACCTAATAATTTGTTTTTGTGTGAGGGAGTTTTTTTACTAGGAGTTTGTGTTAGTTCGAAATTCTCTGACTTTTAATTGATTATATATCAAGGATTTTTCTGGCCATAACAAATCTTACCAGCGTGGAAATAATATAACCAGGTAAAAGAATTCTCAAAAAGAGTAAGTTTAATTCTGTAAATATAATATAAGGTAAGAAACAATAATTTTACTTCTTAGAAATTATTTTTTGTTTGAAAGAAACGATGTTGTAAATGCCTTTGTATGAAAGAAAATATTTCATATTGTATAAATGCTTTGTGATAGTGCTGCGTTTTATTTCATTTTGTAAATTTCCTAAATTCCGCTGAGTTAGCCAGACAAAGTGAAAAACGAAGGTAAGTGAATAATTTCAACTCTACAAATCTCAGTATCTTATCACTGCACTCTTTAGTAACACTTCCGAAGCGGCATAATCACAGCACTCTTTTAGTGGCTCCCAACACGGAGCATTACCACAACACTCTTTTAGTGGCTCCCAACACGGGGCATTACTACAGCAATATATATGCATGTATATATGTATGCATATTTAATTTGATTGTTATAATTTGTGTATGTCCTATTTTTGAAAAACGGTGGTTAATTCTGCTACTCCCATCTCCCACAACCAACTTCCTCCCACTCCCCACCACCTTCCACCTCTCATTTCATCACCTATCACCGCCCACCTCCCACCTGCCACCATGAAATATTCTATTTAATATAGTATGTACGAGTTTTTTATGTTCGTGCTGGTACATTTTTGGTAGTACCTCTAACAAATTCTATAATTAATATTTGTTAAGTTGTAGCCTACACGAAACACATATGGTATGGGTATACTTCTCGTTAATATTTCTCAACTCCTCTATCCAATAATCTGTTGATTTTCACATCTTTTGCCTTTTACGCCATGTTTAGCAGGTACTAATTTTTGAGAACTTCCTGCGCAAACTACTCTTAAAGATCTTACACATCTCTTTCTTAAGAAGAAATTTTACATTCTTTTTATGTAATAATTTGTTCTCATACTATCCACACTCTTTTTTTTAGTGTTTACCGTATTTTGAACATAATTATATTTAACGTAATTATATTTAGTTCTAAAACGACGTTTATCGTCTGCATAACAATTTTCGTATTACAGAGAAAACACACCACCTCCACACTTCCACTTACACCTCCGCACACTCTTCTCACACCGCCTGTATTTTTGATCGACGCGACGATATTTCAACAACTACGTTTTCGGAAATAACTTTTATTGGCACAGATGCCACAATAGCAGGGATGAGCTATGTTTTCGTGGCTTCTCTGAATACATGCACCATTTCGAAAGTATAATTTCCGATCTTCCAACAAAAGAATATCTCTATAAGAATTGGGTTTACGCCTGGACATAGGCCCAGGGTTTGAAGCATAAGCCCGAGTTTTAGGGACATTTTGATTCATTTGGGACGCATTTTGCGCTCAATTCTGTATGAGGATACTCATTACAATTACAACCCTGTAGCAAATAATATGCATCTTTATTTCCAGTCTCCATTCCAACGATTCGAAACCTAGCAACACACGCCCGCAAATGCTTTATGTCTACTGATGGTTGTTGTAACTTAACCACTTTAATTCTTATTTGTAAATTTATATCTTTTACATCCTTATCTAGTCAGTGATTGGATATGTGGTAAGATTAGTCAACAAACCTAAGTTAGACGTCTAACCACCCACTTCCCACCCCCGTCACATTATAAGTTTTTGTAAATAAATATCTAGGTCATCTCGATTCCGACATTTCAAAGTACTATTTCGAACTTATTTGACATTTTAAAATACTATGGTGAACATGTAGTGGTACTTAATTAAATTTTTTTTAGGAACCCTGTAACAAATAATATGCATTTCTTTTACATTCTCAACTCCCACGGATCGAAACATAGCAATACACGCCCAAAATTTTTTATGTTTACTGCTGGTTGTTGTAACTACATACACTTCCATTTTCACATACAGCTTTCACCATTGCACACAACCTTCGCCTTCACATCTTAATACCATGATCCTTAACCAAACTTACGTCTAAATGTAGTATATAATCGAGCACTAGGACAATCGGTAAAAGTCGACAATTTGATTCCCTATCTGTTTGCTATTGGTTGTATTTACCGAAATCTTAACAAATTACATTTTAAAATCTTTGTTTAATTAAAACATTTAACGACTTAAACGCGTACTGCTACCAAAGCTAACTTACCCTATTTTTAAAAATCCCTACTTAATACAATAAAATATATGTAAGAACTGCACTTGCATACTAAGTTGATCTCCTCGATTTGCTAGTGCAAGCGATACAATAGCAAATATCAGCTATGTTTTCTCTACTTCTCCGAATGCATAGACGCATTTCGGAAGCATAATTTTCCATCTTCCAACAAGAAATATTAGTGTATAAGAAATTAGAATTACGCCCGGGCATAGGCTCAGGGTTTGGAGGCAGATCTGGGTTTTGAGATCATTTTCGGTAAATTATTCTGTATGGAGATACCATTGAATTTAACTTTTTAGGAAAACCCTGTAACAAATAATATGCATCTTTATTTCCATTCTCCACGCAGAGTCGAAACATTGCAACACACGCCTTAAGTAAAATTCTTAGTCGCCGACCTAACCTAAAAGTTTTATTTTAAACAAATCGGGCTAACCTAACCGGGATCGGTTAGGGCTAACCTAACCGGGAAAGGTTGAGCTAACTAAACCTAATCGCGAGAGGTTGGAATTAACCTAAGATTGGAGGTGGGACTGTAGGAGGAGGTGGGAAGTGATTTGTTGGAAGTGGAGAGTGGCGACGGGTCTAGTCCAGACGCTCCCTATCCTACCTACTCATGTATAGTCTCCTGATGAGAGGGAGCAGACCAGAAACTAGACGATTGTCTTAAGAGTGCTTTCCCAACAGATTCACACAAGATAGGCGAACGCTTAAACATTTATAGGTTGGCTAAAACAGGTACTTTTGTCAAAAAATCATCAAAGTGTGGCCACCGAGCTATAAGAACCGGAGAAACTGAAAAAGTTTTAAAATCAATTACTGAAAGTTTTGAATTTAGTACTTGAAAAATTGGAAGCAACTTAAATATCTCGCACGTTCTTGTTTGGAGTATTATTCATAATTTTCTCTTATAACCAAATCATCTTCAACAAGTCTAAATGTTAATACTCTCTGTATGTTTGTTGTGGTTAGTTTTGTATTTTTCTTAATCTTCTTTGGGAATTAAACCACTCATAGTTGTTAAAATCGTCTTTATTTACGATTCGATCCATGACCTAGGATCGTTGTCAAAATAATTATTTTGACAACGAAACGATCCTAGGTCATGGATCGAAACGTAAATAATGACAATTTTAAAAACTCTGAGTGGTTTAATACTTAAGAAAGATTAAGAAAAACGTCTAAATGTGACTTTCTTGCGGCTTTCCTTTTCGTGTTAATTATTGTCAAGGGTTTTTGGAGAAGATTACGAATAAACCTTTGTTTGACTGTAAAATTATATACACAGACGATGCTAATTTCTTAAGAAACACTATCAGAAATTTCTACAATAATCATGATTAGACGTTAGAAAACCCGTATGCAATTGTACAATTTAATTATCTAGAGCAATTTTCGGTAAATGTCTAGGTTGGAATTATTGGAACACACTGAACATTTTTCTACCTACTAAAAAGTCTAAATGGACATACGTATTGCCCGATTTTTAGAGGAAGATTTCTCCATATTACTAGAAGTTCTAATTGTAATTCCACAGAATGTGACTCGTTCATGCTAGTGTAGTAGCATTTTAATTGAAGCAAGAGAATATTTAAATCATACATTTAATAGCCGATGAGCAGGTCGCGGTGGATCCCTACCTCAGCCCTTTAGTCTGTAGATTTAAATAGTTTGGATTGTTTCGAAAGGAGGCATCTTAAAACTTTGATATATCGCACTCCAGATAACACTGTTGTAGAATTGAAGAATCTCTTGATTTGTCAACAAGCTATTCACATATTTTTGTATGGCACGCGTAATCAAATACGTAGGATACCTGTCGTGGATGAAGTTGCAAGTATGAATCACCAAGATGTGATATTGTTCCTGTTCTTTCCTATTTGTAGTTGTATAAATAACGAAAAGAATATCGACGAAGGTAAATGTTTTGTACAACATTTGCTCATGGATGTAGATGGCATAGCCGGCCCTAGGTACATGCGGAACAAGCGGTTGCACAGAGCGACAAATTTCTAGGCGGCAAAATAGCGTCTGATTAAATCACAAAACATGGATTTATTACACAAAAATTATGAAGGAAAGCAGAGATGTGTAAACTGAGGCTCGTTTCTTTGATTTCAGCTATTTTTTATTATTTTGAGGATAGCTATTTTGTCAGTCTATTAATAAAAATTAAAAAATAGATGTATTGATCTAATAATTTAATTTTTAAAATATAATAAATAGCAAACCGATTTCGGCCTGAGCCATTCTCGGTGATTTTTTTGTCAAATTCAATTAAAATTCCATAATTTGAACAACTATACATAATATCACACTGACAAATTAAAAATATTACTTAAAAATTACTTAAAAAATTTCAACTCTACATGACTACATTTATAAATTTGAATTCAACATATTTGTTTGGTTGATGAAGCCAAAAAGTTCAGACTGAAAGCGTTTTGCTATTTATTAAATTTTAAAAATTTAATTATTACACGTTCAACACATACACATGTTTTTAATTTTCAAAAACAAACGTGTACTCAGCCAATTAGTCTATTAATAGCTTGAAATGAACTAAAACTCCAAAATATTCCAATCTACACCTGAAATGAAGTGCGATAAAATTCAAATGTCTAGCGAACCAAAATTCCCTGCTGAGCTGAAGTAATTGTAAACACCTCGGCTGCCTAATGTTAGCAACTTTTATAGGTAATTCTGATAGGAAACGTTTAAGTTGACCAACCATATCACAAAGTACGCCAGGTACATTATTTTCTTTGTATTTACCATTCACGTTCTTGAACACTTATTATTTGCGTGAATCATCGTCCTATCTTGAATGAATTTGTTGAATTTTGTTTAATGAAAATAAAGTGTATGTGGGTAGTGCTAGTGTTACCAATCAACACCTTTCAAAAGCCAACGGCGTTTTGTGACCAGTAACGCTCATGTAAAATGTTTTTACGTAAATCTGCAACCAATGACAATGCGCGCCTTAATTTAGGGGGCCAGGACAACGCTACCAATAGCGAGCCGCGCTTTCCAGCCACAAGGATAAAAGAAGCGTAATGTTATCGTACGAGTGGGCGGCATCTGAAAGTAGTAGATTTAGCACTGTTACGTTTTAATGTTCACAAGCAAAAAAAATTAAAGAAAGTTCTTAAGTACACAAATATACAAGTAAAAAGTCAACATGAACAGTTTATGCAGTTTGAAGCACTTCGGAAGTTTTCGGAAATCTTCGGTAATCTTCGTAAGGCTTCGTGGTTGCTCGTGGAACCAATTAGGAACTTAAATACTAAATAGACAAATATATACACAGTTCGCAGAGGTCCAAAGACCTTCGGTAGTCTTCGGAATTCTTCGAAAGACCTCGGAATTTTTTGGTGAGGCTGAGTAAGAGCTTGGATAACGGTAATAAGAAAGTATTTATAGTTTGATGAGGTCCAGACGTCTTCGGCGGTCTTCGCGACTCGTCGGTGGGCTTCGGGTTTTACTTGTGGGACAACGTGGAGTTATAAAGAATAATGATATACACACAAGAACTATACGTTGAACATATATACAATATTAAGAGGTTCAGAAGTCTTCGGTAGGCTTTGGAATTCTTCGGAAATCCTCGGGATTTACTTGTGAACCTGGGTAGAACGTGAATAACGATAATTAGAAAGTTTTTATAGTTTGAAGAGGTCTAATCGTCTTCGGCGGTCTTCGGGACTGTTCGGAAGACTTCGTGTTTTACGTGTGGGACAACGTTAAGTTATAAAAAAGTAGGATATGTACACAGGAACGGTACATTGAACATGTATACAATATTATGGGATTTCTTCGGTAGGCTTCGAAATTCGTAGTTGACTACTACGGACGAATTAAAACGGCTTGCTCCAGGTATGGCGCCGGGCAGCGTAATTGGTCAGATATTGAGCAGGCTATGGAGCGCACTGCTATATGTGCCCCAGGTACGGCATCAGTCAACATCACCCGCTGGTGGCTGAAAACCATTGACCTCTCCGAGTGCATCCGCTACGACGACACCCGTCTCGATGACGTCCTGTCGGCTGACTCTCGCCGCCCCTCCGTCTACAAGGCTTGTAATCGAGAATTTGAAGAGCTGTACGAAGCCCTAGGTCACGAATTCCGAGACCGCCGCTGAAAAGGCGTCTTTCCTTCGACTTCAGGGACGGAGAACTACGCTATCACGTCCGCGAGTGTTTCAGTTAGTTTAAGTTAAACAATAGTGTAAATAAGGACTTAGGTGTATTATGAGTTATAGTGGACAGTATATTTGTTAGGTTTAAGTTGTTTGTGTTTGTATGATTCTTTGTTTTTAGCAGTTAATAAAATCCCCATCTAAGCTGCTTTGTAAATATTGTACCTGGAACTCGGAATTCGGGACCTAGGGCTACATATAGTTCTTCGAATTCTCGGTAACAGGCTTGGTAGACGGAAGGGCGGCAAGGAACGGTCGGCAGTACGTCGAGCTGTGTGTGGTCATAGAGGATACGGTCGGAGAGGTCATTGGTTCTCAGCCACCAGCGGGTGGTGTCGACTGATGATGGCAGTGCCGGTGCAGCGGACGGCGGCAGCAGAGGTAGTAGTTTCTTTTAGAAATGTTGTTCGTTACGGCGGTGCTTCCTAAGAGCAGTAACAGAGGATTTTCCTATGGATTGGTCCAATACTTGATACTAGTCTGTACGTGAGAATTATTGTGCACGGGATATAAAATCACCTGAGAGTGTAGTTGCTGGGATCGCTATCCACCAGCGGTGTGTAATGTTGGGATGAATATCGACCAACGGTGTGTTGTGCTGAAGTGTGTTACTCGGATGAAGATCGACGAGTGTCCGATGGTTGAATTTGCTGTTACCGTATATCAAAGTACACTTAGTGCTCTCCATAGCCTAAGAACTCAACTAACAGTGCTCACCATAGCCTGTCAACCACTTCTGCAAGCAGTGCTCGCCATAGCCTGCTTCTTTTGACCAGTTACGCTACCCGCCGCCGCACCCGGGGCACATTGCTATAGTTCAGTACCGTAAACCACGTATAGCAGTTCTCTTTATAGCCTGCTTAATTTTGACCAGTTACGCTGCTCGGCGCCGTACCTGAGGCAAGCCGTTTTTAATTCGTTCCGTAAATCGGTAGTTAATTACGTATGGGCAGGCCAACCGTTCAACCAGAGGCGGATGCAGAACGCTCTCCGATGTGTCTTTCGAGACACCCTACCGCTACCGAAGCTCCTGTCACCAGACCATCTTCAGCACTCACAAGGGCTGCGGCGAGAATCTATCCAAGCCTCCCCCACGACGATAACGTCACGAGAGGTCGTTTATTGCTGTGACGTCGAGTGTGTCTACGAGCTGTACCCCCGGGATAGCACCCCCGTAGAGTTCAGTGGCAACATACTCGAATACCACCGAAGACTTTTGAACCCCTTAATACTGTATATATATATATATATATATATATATATATATACAGTGCGTCCCAAAAGTAACGGATGTATTCGATTAAATGATTATTGACAATTTCTGAGTAAAAAGCTCTGACATGTCGATTTTTATTTTTAAATTGTCATTTAATTATGTAATTTTTAACCCCCCGCCTTTCATCCCCTAAGCGCTAGCATTCCCTACTTAAAAATTTTAAATAGCAATGTACCCCTTGTGATACCTCAATTAATAGCATTTTTCATGAATTTTCTAAATCAGTTAATAAATAACTGTTTTATTCAATAAAAACTTATTCACTTAAAGTGACAATTTTCGGGTATGCCTTGACAAACAAAGTGTTTGTAAAGTGTCAAATAAGTTTAGTGAAAGTACGTTAATTAAGTGCGTGTTGCTTGTTTAATAATAAGTCAGCAAAAATGAGACTTAACGAAGCCTAAAGGATTGTAATTTTAATGATGATTGGCTTTGGAGATAGAATTCGAACGCACAAAGAAGTTCAAATTTTATTCAATGAAATTCATCCCGGAATATAGGACACGTACGAGATAAATCTAAAGATGGACGTCCATCAGCTTTAGATGAAGATTCAGAATTGGATGTTTTGCTATTTGTGCAGGAAAATCCCACATTCAAGCGTTGCGGGAGTCGTTTCACAGTTAAATGCATCAAAAAGTGCAGTTCATAGATTTCGCCGTAAGCAAAAATTTCACCCTTACAAAGTGCAATTAGTGCAAGAGTTATCAGATGATGATTTTGATAGGCGAGCGCAATTTTGTGAGACAATGATGGAACTTTGCAATGAAAATCTTGGATTGGAAGGAAATATTGTTTTCTGATGAGGCAACATTTTATTTAAATGGTACCGTTAATAAGCAGAATTGCCGTTATTGGGCTGATGAAAATCCGCACTGGATGATGGCAGCAAACACGCAATTTCCACAAAATATTAATGTTTGAGCGGGGATAGTGGGTAATAAAGTTATTGGACCGTACTTTTTTGAGAGAACACTCAATGGGGAACAATATCTAAATTTTCTCCAATTTGAATTAATTCCGGCTTTAGCGGTACTACATCCGAATGCAGAAGATCCTGATTCACCTGATCCCAGTATTTGGCTACAGCAAGATGGTGCACCTCCCTACTATGCACGTCCAGTACGGGAATATCTCGACCAAGTATTTCCTATGAGGTGGATTGGTAGACGAGGACAAATTGAATGGCCCGCAAGGTCTCCCGACTTAACCCTTTTGGATTATTTTCTCTGGGGTAATTTAAAATCTAAAGTGTAGTAAACAAAGTTCAACAAGAGTTCGTCTCTAAATTAGGACACTGCCTAACCGCTAACGGGCAGCATTTTGAACATTTAATTGAAATTGGGTTTGTTTTTTGCTTTTTATTTAAGTATTGTTTATTGAATAAAACAGTTATTTATTAACCGATTTAGAATTTTTTGTAAAATTCTATTTCTGCATGAAAAATGCTATTAATTGAGGTATCACAAGGGGTACATTGCTATTTAAAATTTTTTAAGTAGGAGATGCTAGCGCTTAGGGGTTGAAAGGTGGTGGGTTAAAAATGACATAATTAAATAACAATTTAAAAATAAAAATCGACGTGTCAGAGCTTTTTACTCAGAAATTGTCGATAATCATTTAATCGAATATATCCGTTACTTTTGGGAAGCACTGTATATATATTCAATTATAGTTCTTCAGATTATAATTCTTTATAACTCCACGTTATCCCACAAGTAAACCACGAAGCCCTCCGAAGAGTTCCGAAGACCGGCGAAGACGTCTGGACCTCTTCAAACTGCAAATACTTTTTAACTATCGTTATTCAAGCTCTTACTCAGTCTCACAAGTAAATCCCGAGGCTTTCTGAAGAGTTCTTCAAACTGTAAATACTTTCTAACTTTCGTTATTCAAGTTCTTACTCAACCTCACAAGTAAATGCTGAGGCCTTCCGAAGAGTTCTAAAGACTACCGAGGACTTCTGAACCTCTTCGAACTGTGTACATATTCGTTTACTTAGTATTTAGTTTCCTACTTGGTTCCAGGAGCAACCACGAAGCCTTCCGAAGAGTTCCGAAAATTACCGAAGACTTCCGAACTGCTTCAAACTGCATAAACTAACTGTTCATTTTAACTATTTAACTTTATATCTGTGTACTTATCAACTTTTTATTTGTTTTTGTTTGTGCATATTAAACATAATAGTGCATATACTTTCAGACGCTGCCCACTCGTACGATAACATTGTTTATCCTTGTGGCTGGAAAGTGCGGATCGCTATTGGTAGCGTTGTCCTGTCCCTAAATTAACGCACGCGTTCTCATTGATTGCAGGTTACGTAAATAGGTTTTACGTGAGCATTGCTGGTCAGAACGCCGTTAGCTTTTGGAAGGTGCTGATTGGTAACAGCTTGAAGGTAAAAATTTCTTACAAAGTAGTTAATACTTACTTAATGTTTAGATTTGCAACGTACCGCTTTTGCAATTCCAACTGAATCTAATGTAACAGTTAGTCCGCTCTTTGTCTCAGAATCATTAAAGCAGCCTTTATCAGTTGAAGATATTGCAAAGGTTGATTCACTTCAAAACATTTCAAACACTTCCATTACTTTAGAATTGCCTTCTGATCCGGCTTTATGGCCCAAAATATCCGATGCTAACCGAGTAATACTTGTCAGAAATGCTCCGGCATCGTCTGTCTATGACTGTGAATTTCCTTCTGATAGAAAAGGTAGAAAATTTTTCTCGTTTCATTATGCGCGACTTTTAAGTAATGGTGAAAAATATACACGAAATTGGCTTGTTTATTCAAAATAAAAGAATGCCTTATTTTGTTTTTGTTGTAAACTTATTGCTTTATCAGTTAAATATCTACTTACAACCAGTGGTTACACAGATTGGACTCATATAGGAGAAGCATTAAAAAGTCATGAAACAAATCAAGTACATTTAATAGCTCAAAAATCATGGATAGAATTATATCATAGGCTTGAAACAACACAAACAATAGACGCAGCGGAACGACGTGTAATTCATGCTGAAACCAAACATTGGAATTGAGTTCTGCAAAGAATAATTTCAATAATACAGTGTGTGAACGAAATTTGCTTGTCATTACGAGAAACTTCAGAGCATCTTTATGACCATAGTAATGGAAATATCGTAAATATTGTCCAGCTTTTAGCTAAATATATGATCCTGTTATGGAAGAGCATGTGAGACGGACTCTAATGAATGAAAACAAAGCTAACTATTATTTAGGGAAAAGAATAGAAAACGAAATAATTGAGCTGATTTCAAAGAGTATTACCTCATCAGTACTTTCCCAAATAAAGCGGGTAAGATACTATAGTGTAATTTTATTCTGTACACCCGACATAAGTAGAATGTGAGCAAATGACAATCATAATACGATGTGTCTTTAAAGGGAGATCAAACCGAAATTTGTGAATGTTTTCGTGGATTTGTTCCCGTGCAAAAATAACAGGTTTAAATTTAACTGAAAATATACTTAAAAGTTAAAGGAAATGTTAAATATTCGTGGGCAGGGATATGAAAACGGATTGAACATGAAAGGATCTCAAGCTGGCGTTCAGAACCATATTCGACCATTAAATCCACGCGCTTTTTGTACCTTGCAGTAGTCACTCTTTGAACCTTGTAAATGATATGGCACGAGTTAGATATAACGTGCGTGCGTGCGTGCGTGCGTGTGTGTTATATATTATAAACGTAAAAATTAAAAAGTATTATAGTATAAATGCGTTTTACAAATGAAAGACAAGCGCGGCAGATAACCTTCTTGCACAGAGCGTCATAATTATTATGCCGGCCTGGTAGGTGAAGGGGAGTATATGAAGTTCATTACGACAATAATGAAGAAAATACCCCGTTTAATACGCAATAAAAAAATTTAACCTACATCAAGTGAGGATTTTTGCACTTAGATATGAACAAGACACATGGATATAACAAGTGTCTGAATGATATCAAATTGCTTATACAAGTTGAAGTCCAATAGCTACCTTTGAGAGACTTTGATAAAGAAATTTTTAAATATATTGTAGAGCTGAAAAAGATTACCACATACTGTTAATTACTGAGGACGATATCAAGATCTTTATACGTATTGTAATATTCAGTGGTTTCTATAAGTTGACAAGGGGGTATTTGTTTTAATGTTTTGATAAGAATTTACCGATGCGGTGCATTGTCAAAGCTATGTCTAGAGTAGGTATTACGTAAAAAATGTACCTTCATTTAATCGATAATTTGAATCTTAACAAAAACTTTAAGAAGTAAAACTGCTAAAGACTGCACACAATAAAAATTTCGAACAATGAAGTAGCCATCCTCATTTTTATGTAGACGACGCCTTTGTAAATTACTTTGGTCGCCATTTCATAAGACAGTGTATTAGAGGAAAGCTGTTTAGGTTCGGTTATAAAGAATGTGAGACGTTAAGATATATATTTTACAGTTTCGCATAACAAGGACAACGTTACAGAAACTTCAAAAACAATTGTCCCGGCTACGTACTACTGTAATTTAGTTCATTCGTTTTAACTTTAGGATGACGTCAAATGTAGTAATAAAGTGTTGACAACTGCATGCAAATGAATATTTAGAATTGCGCTTGAAGTATACTTTCATGTAACACAATAGAGGTTGGCAGTTCTGTACGGTGTTGCCACTAATTCCTCTTTCAAATGTGAATATTCGTATTCATTAAATATATTAGAATTTAAACTAACATTGGCAATGTAGCATTTTATCCAGTTGTGACGTCATCCTAAAGTTAAAGCGAATAGACTATACCTGTCCAAAGTTGAGAGTTCAGTGTACTCTAGGTCGGCAGGGTTAATCGGCTTTTGCTGCACGTCCATTACAAGTTGTCGAACAAGTTCAGTACTAGTTGATTCTTGGAACGTACAATAATGACAATAAACAATATCACCAAGTGCTTGCAGTTGGATTACAGATATTGAAACTGGGAGCTAAAATAAATAATTTTTACAAACATGTGGTTTGAAGGAAACACAATTGCCCGTAATAGAATTTAAACTCGTAAAATATTTAACTTTTGATTTTGTAATCAATTTTGAGTTTCTGCTTTTTGACTAACTAATTTAATTGTGGTCTGTTCTTTTTGCAGATAAAAAAGGAATCCTCATAGCTTTCAAATAAAACTTCGTTTGCGTTATAAGATAGATAGTTACATCAAGTTTTAGTAAAATGTCGAATACCAAAATGAATTAAATAAATTGGCATAAGGCCTCTTCTAACGTAATCCCAACACGCATATTATACAACTATTGACTAACAGAATATTCTCAATTATATCAGGCGAGCAAGTACTCCGTCGTTTTTACTTTTATAGGATTGAAATTAAAGAGCGAAAACCCGAAACCAGCTGTTAACTACAACTGTTAATCAGAATTTAATCTCATTGAATTGAAAAACAACATCCATAGATGGAACACTTTTGGTATTAATATTCGATACGAAAAGCAGATTTTTACGAATATGAATACACAATTCTGAAAATAGAGTAAGCATATACCTATAAAATAATAAGATGTGTGGTAAGTACTCAAATAAATCAAGCTTCAAGAATTTACAATGAATGAACCTATTATGGAAACTAACCACTCTGGCGAAGCGAGATGCCCCTAGTTGCTTTCTGCACGAAATCAACTTAACTATATTGCGTATGCTTGACCAGTTGTAGAACTGAATAGAATAGAATAGAACGAATAGTAGATAATAAAACACATGGAATAAAATTTATATTGTGATAGGTCGTAAGCCCATAAACGTTAAAAAACATTATTGACATACAAAAATGTAATCCGTATGTGAGCATGTTTAAAAAACGTTTAAATAATACCCGAAGAATTATTTAAAGAAATATAAATAGTTCACTTTCATTCGTAAAATGGAAATTATCAAATTGAAGAAACCGAAAAGTCTCTTTAACATTTGACGTAGAGTCACTTTAATAATCTTTTCTTAATGAATATAAGGAAACGTCTACATACATAGTAAAATCAAATTCTCATGTAATTAAGATGTCTAAACTATAATAAACAAAAGGTACCAGCTCTTGATGTTAATGACAGCATAACTCGCCAAAACAGGCTATCACAAATAAGTGGTTGTACTAGGCGTTGCCGCAATTTTGACGTTTATTATGATGCAGCCATCTAGTGTTTAACTAAACCATACACGAAATCTAATTGCCAATTGGTTGTAGGGTTGTTTTGGAACTTCTAGAATGTCATGTCTCATCACCTAACCATACAGTACTCTTTGATAATTGCTTCATATGCCTTGTTGAAAACATTTCGAGAACAGGGTGTAGCAATTTAATTTTCTTAAGCCTGTATTGTTAAGAGTTTTACTCTGTTTGTGAAACCACTGTTCATTTTTGAGCGCATCTATATGTTATACGTTTGTATTTGGTAATCTTAGACTGCACCCTCTGCTATTGTTGCAGTTTAATTGCTCGTTTAGAGGTTATCACTTTCATTCTTGACCTGGACACCACAATGAACGGCTCCCTATTTTCTTGGCTTTCGAGAATCGCTTGGCGAGCTTGAGGTAGAGTTATGATTAGGACTCTTCCCCTTTCTTGGTTTTAAAATTATTACAATAGTAAGGAATCCTACATTTGTTTTTCGAAGATTGCGTTTTCTTTTTATTCGTAGCATAAATCATTATAATCAAGAAATATAGTATTTGAGAATTTAATGTTGACAGTTTAACAGATAAATTTTGAAACTACGTTCAATTAATTCGGCCCGTTCAATTTACTGGGTAGCATACATTTGTACCGAACTGAGCTGGTTACCTGAGTTTAAGTTGCACACGCCGCTATTCTACGTTTGTTGGTTGCAGTTTAAATTAACGGAATTGGATACTGCTTATGTAACAGAGTAGCTGAAAATATTATTCTCGTCTCATAAGTCAACGCTTTTATTATTTTTTTAAAGGCTGATTTTAAGCATACATTGGGGGGGATCCCCTTTTTTGTCGATACGTGTGTCAAGCACATGTGTTGGCGTGTTTGCTGTAGCAGTTTGTTTTGCAGTATTGCTTTGAGGACTTGAACTCAACCTTCTGGTGACCTCTTGTTTGCTGTCTACTACAGGACAACTTGAAAATAAATAGATGTGTATTTAAGTTAAGCTTTTAAATTTCACTTATAAATTTGTAACAACCCACTATAAATAAATCAGTGTAAATTTAATAAAACCTATATACCGTGCAACTTTGTAAACAATATTTTGAGGTTATGAGTATTTTTACATATTACATGCATCTTTTAATGCTGCAATTTTATGAAAATTCATTAAACTATACGCATTTGAAGTATATTATTGCAATTTTTTAAAGAGCAGTTTGCATAGTAGGCTGCAATACTGTTGGGGTCAAAGTTCAATTTTTTTAAATAATTAATCATTGTCTTGTTCCTTCAAAAAATCTTAAAATTTCTTTTTGGTTAAGTTACTAGTTTTAACTAAGAAATGGACACCTAGTCTTTCAAATATATTAAGTTTTTACTACAGATGCAAACTAAAAACATTTCAATTTTACTTATTTTGCTGAAAATTGCTAATTACTTTAGTACATGTTTAGTTTAGTTAAATGCTGCTGGAGTATTCTTGAGTTATAAATTTTTTGTGTGAAGCTGCTTTTGCACGAGACTTAATTGTATATGAATGAAATTTAATTATTATTTATGTAAAAAAATATTACAAAGAAAACAAATGATATAAAGCAAATACAACAAGTATTCTATTTTTGAAATTATCCGAAGTTTTATGAAAACTTACAATTTGTTTTATTGACTCACAAGGGTATGTTAGAATTATTTGAGTGAACTACAAAATTCAGGTAATGCAGAGCTACTTACAAGATATCTCTGTTTAAATTTTAAAATGGATTTAAGAAAATATAAAAATATTTAGTGTTTTGATTTTGAGCTTTATATTTTCGTAAATTATATCTTTTTATTACAGGAGCAGATTGCAGTAATTTGTGTTCAAGTGTTTAGGTTAATCCTTAGACTCGCACCATTGAGTCTACTTACCTGCTCATGTTGAGTATCCTTGGGTGTTGCAGTTGGCATTTATTTTTCATATTTGTGTCTTAGCTGTCGAGTTTTTCTTGCTCTTTGTTTTTTTGACAGTGTCCTCTCCAACCCGTCACTCGCCTGTTTCCGTTTGTTTATTTTTCTTACAGGTGAGGTGGCGCCGCTCCTACCCACCTCCGTCTCATTACGCCGTAGGGTTAACCCCCGCTAGCTTGTCCTCTTAGAGTTTCCCATTTCTTTTAGACGCCATTTCCATCTACCTTTTACCCTGGGCTACTCGTCTCATTGAAATTACTCGACTTTGATTTGGTGTACACCCCCTTTGGTATTATAAGGATTTTTGAGCAGCTGGAACTATTAGGAAGAACAGATCAGAATAACTGCCTGCTGGTACCTAAGAACACCATGTATAATGAGGAACGGGGATGTTTTTGATATATGTTTGATAAAACTAATTCTCTATTATTTGCCAAATGAACAAATAACAGTATCGTCACCATGGCAACCAATAGTGACAACGCAGCACCACAGTCAAAAGTCTTAGGCAAAAAAAAAGGAAAAATTGTATGTAGCTCAACTGTTGACAGCGACAACATAAAGGTTCAGCAAAAGTCACGATACTAAATAAAATATCTCACTAATGACTGAACACTACCGTCAATAAACTGCCCAAAAATAATATTTTTTTTTGGGAATTTCAAGTTTGACTCAGTTTCCTTTCATTGAAGAAATATATCTATTTTTTGCTTAATACTAAATTCTAACTCGACAACATGAAAAACATGCACATTTTTAGCCTCTTTTACATTAGAAATTTATTTTTAAATATTTAATACTTTTCAATATACAGGGTGCCTATTTCTTACACGTTGTATGGGTAACTCTGTTATTTGTGACATTAGAGAAAAGGTTAAATGGGAAAACTAGTGCAGTTTTTAATGCCGAGTTCAGCCATGAAGAGATAATTAACATACAGGGTGTAGCAAAAGCGTTATACCAAAATAACGAAATTTTGATCTTTTTTGTTTTGCTTCGTGGCTCATTTATTGTGATAGATACAGTAAAACGTTGTAGATCTTTTTTACATTATTTTAAAAGGAGAATAAGATTAAACTTATTTGTTTTACATGGCCTTGGTCATGTTCGAGTAAATAAGTGAGGTTATGTTTTTAAATGGAAACCATCATTGGCGGTAGCTCTGATAGAAAGGCATTTTTTCTCTTTTCAGTGATGTACTACAGTGTACATGTTCAACATAAAATTTTTGAAAAATTTTGTTTTATGAAATACGAAACTTTGTATTAAATAATATGTGAATATTTGAACTGATTTTAAGAATCAAGTAGCCATATGACACATAACAATAGATTTCACTTGTTTAAATAACAGAAATTAGATAGTACTGTTATTTTGTATTTATACGTACATTATTTTCTTCTAAGAGATAGAATGTCCTATACAAATTAAGAAAATAATGACATGCTCTTTTGCTACTATTCTTCGAATCGTAACACACGTGCAGCAGCAGATTTGTACTTTGAAAAATACATGGAAAGTAAGCAACCACACTGTCGGATATTTAGCAAACTTGAAAATAATCTTAAGGCATATGGTGCATTTACCAAACCTAAATTCTTACGAAAATGTTGAAACGAATGTGTTGGCGTTTGTTAACTATAAACCAGAATCTTCTACTGCCGAAATTGCAAACCACTGTGCAACTTCTAAGTAAACTGTGAGGTGTACTCTGAAAAGTCGGAAATATCATCCCTATCACTTTCTATTTCGAATACATTGTATCCAGTGGATAATCAAAGACGGATAGCATTTTGTCGTTGGTACCTTAATAAATGTGAAGAGGATTCATATTTTTGGAGAACCATTATGTTTACTCACGAGACTAAATTTACAAATAACGGAATATTTAATCGGTATAACAAAGTATTTTATTCTCAAGAAAATCCTAAACTTGTGCGTGAATCCAGAGATCAACATCAATTTGGTATTAATTGTTGGTGTGGAATATTTTGTGGAAAAATTATTGGACTTTTTTTTTATAACGACAATTTCACCGCTGCAAATTACTTAAATTTCTTAAAACACCAACTGGAAGAATATTTGGATGAATTACCTATCAACATCCATTACAGACCAAAGTATTTCCAACACGATGGTGCCCCTGCACACAGTGGTACATCAGTGAAGCAATATTTAACTGATTGTTTTGAGCACGTGATTGGTAACAAAATGGAAATTGATTAGTCTGCTCATTCACCACAACTTACGCCATTAGATTTTTATTTGTGGAGTGATTTAAAAAATAAAGTGTATTCTACTACTCCTCAAACGCCTGAGGATTTAATAGCTAGAATCCAAACAACAATTGCAAGCATTGATGCACGCACAATAGAAAAAGCACTTCGTAATGTTAAAAAACTATGTGAGCTTGTGCCTTCAATAAAATGGTGGGCACTTTGAACACACTTTGAAGTGATATTATATTTAATATTTTTAACATAATTTGTTTTTGATATTTTCGTTACGTCATGCATAAGTATTTTATTATTTAATACCAAGTTTCGTATTTCATAAAAACAAAATTTTTTCAAAAATTTTATGTTGAACATGTACACTGTAGTACATCACTGAAAAGAGAAAAAAAATGTCTGTCTATCAGAACTACCGCCAATTATGGTTTCCATTTAAAAAAACAACCTCACTTATTTACTCGAACATGACCATAGCCATGTAAAAACAAATAAGTTTATCTTATTCTCCTTTTAAAATAATGTAAAAAAGATCGACAACGTTTTACTGTATCTATCACAATAAATAAACCACGAAGCAAAACAAAAAAGATCAAAATTTCGTTATTTTGGTATAACGCTTTTGCCACACCCTGTATGTTAATTATCTCTTCATGGCTGAACTCAGCATTAAAAACTGCACTAGTTTCCCCATTTGACCTTTTCTCTAATATCACAAATAACAGAGTTACCCATACAACGTGTAAGAAATAGGGCACCCTGTATTCATTTATTTTTTAATATTCACAAAACCAGGTAATGCACGGTAATTCCTTTGAAACGCGCTTTTTAACGAGGATTCAGAAGACATTGCCTTTTATTTGGAAAAAAATCGGGATTAGTTCTTCTTACCTCCTGCACGGAATTTATCGGTCTTAGGTAAAACTCATAAGACCAATGGAATTCAATGAACTCCGGCGGTTCATTTACCCAACCCAAAGAGGTTTATAAATAATAAAGCTATTAATAAAAGTATTTCTTAAAATTTTCCTTTGCCAATAAAATTTAAAGTATTCCAAAACTATTAACTTAAGATATATGAAATATGTAATAGAAATGAAGCAACAATGACGACACTTTTCTGTTAGTATAAAATATTGGGTGATCCATTTAAGAAATACAGAAAATAATGTATTTGAGTTTTAACTTACTCTGTATACATTTTATGCAATAATGCAAAATGATTCTAATAAAATTACATTAAAAGCTAGTTATCGCTCGCGAAAAATTAATTATATATAGTTCTGCTAGAAACAAACATACATGATGTGGATAATTACGATTGTTTGATAAAATTGGTCATATTTTTTAAACTCAACACAAGTAGTTGTTGCTGTAATAAGATCTAGGCGGAGATTCCAAATTTCGAATGAAACACGTGTTTTATTGAGAAAAGCATAGCTTTGATATAGCACTGTACTCAGGAATCTCTATATATTTCTATTTATTTTAATATGTTAAGATTAAGGCTGCTCACAACTGATATGAATTATTGTTTTTGTATTTTCTTATAACTAATGTACCCGACTTTGTAGCAAAAGTTTATTGTCCTGTATAGTTTTGATTTTTAATTTGATGTAGCTATGTAGTTTGTGCTCTTTTTGTAATATTTTTAGTAAGTGTAGTGCTATCAATTTAAGCACTCTTGTAAATATTATTTCAATTTAAGTGGTAGTTTGTTACTGATGATGATACAAGTCTGTATCGAAACGTATCCGATATTTTGGATGCGGTTTTTTAATATTTCTGTTAAATTTCTAACACTTTTAAAAATATAAGGTATATTATGCTTACCAGTTCCAAGATTTTAAATCCAATGTGCCAATTGTTTAGTATACGACTTTTCAACGACTGCGAAACTTCATTTTGATTTGGCGGTAACTTTTCCTCTTCTGTATTATTCTCAACTTCGGCGGACATAATTTTTTTGGGTACGTCGTAATATGATTCGCAAATAGCCACTTTGACTGTGACAAAAGAACACTACTAACTAGCTACTGCGACATTTAACCTCGTAAGCTTTACATCACAAAGAAACGGAGAATCTTCATACGCTCTTGTTCTCTTGATAAATTAATTGAATAAGTTAACCCTAACTGAGGTTAATTAATGCATCTTACTCCTACGGATAATTTTGTTTTTACCGTCACTGTTAATAAACGTGGGTGATTCATTCATTATTTTATTGAGCAAGGAAACGTGGTTTGATTGTCTTGGTCTGCAAGTGATGTAAAAAACTATGTTATTATTTCCGCTTGAAATGACATCTAACACGCGTGTCTACTCTTAAAAAACTTGGCTTTAAATTTGAACTTCCAAATGTAATTATTATATAGCAATTTCATGTTATTTTAATGAATCATGATTTGGAGAATTTTATTTTTCAAGGCTTACTTCTATGAATAAAACAGATTGATCTCTTACTTGTTCAGCGTTATTCATGCGTAATAAAAACTGGACTAAGTAAACGCCAAAAGCAAAATGTAAATTTTAAAATATTCTATTTTGTTGCGCCCAAGATGTGCCTTAAAATTAATCTTAATTGTAGGAGAAAAAAATTTGTAAACAAATTAAGTTGCTTGGTGCTCACTTAGCACTTAGCACCAAGTTGACTGAAATATTGCACTTTTCAACAAATTTGCTACATTTTTTGTTACGCCCAAATCTTTTCAAAAACAAAAACTTGATAAACAATTTAATTTGGCGGCTGTAGGGACAATTCCTAGGGTATCTATCGCCCGTTTTCCATATATTATCACACCCATCGGTCATACACATGAATTTTCTTTAATTTCAATTTACTTCAAAAAGATTTTTAATTTAGGAATAAACATGTCCTTTGAAAAATAAAAGCAGTTGTTTGTAGATAGCTACGTACAGATGCAGCACACGTTGATTCCTTTGTAAATTACGTAACACACAGAGATGCCTGCCTAGTGGCAAATACATTCTAGGATGGCCATAATAACAAATCGACACAAATAATTGCGGATTTAATCGAAATTCGTGTAAAAACATAATATTGTATAGTGAGATTGAGATTGTGTAACTTGGATATTATTCTTATATCAGTAGTGCATTTTTACAGGAATCAGAACCTCATTTCCACCAGCATCCTCATTTCCACACACATCTGGACCAAATTTACATGTAAATTCCCATAAGGTGGAAATGAGGAGATGAATCTCCTTCTTGCTCCCTCCTTGTGGGATTTTTACCCCAACCATTCCTACCCTAACAAATTGGTAACCTAACCCCTAAAATTTTCGAGATACTTTTCAGTGCCTATTGGCACCGCACCTACGAGATAAATCTATATAGTTTGGTATCAATTAATATTAGATTTTTCTCAGTTACCTGAATTTCTACGAATTTTTTAGATAGCATCATCCCCAGGGAGCTACCCCAATTTTAAGATTTTTTTACCGCTAACATTCTGAACCAAATAGTTTTCTTCGACTAGCCATTTCCACCCACGAGATAAATATATCTTGTTTGGTATCAGTTAATATTAGATTTTTCTCAGTTACCCGAATCTCTAGGATTTTTTTTAGATTGCATCATTCCCCAGGGAGCTACCCTCATTTTAAGATTTTTACCAGCAGCGATTTCTAACCGTCCTTATAAATTTTTTAGCCATGCGATACATCAAATTAGTTTATAATTTTACGCTAAATCCAAATATGCAAACAGATTTAAAATAGGACCACCCCTTACCGTTTTACATTTCCACCCACGAGATAAATGTACCTTGTTTGGTATCAATTAATATTAGATTTTTCTAGGGAGCCCAAATCTGCAAATAGATTTTAAATAGGATCACCCCTTACAAAGTTACGCTTTTTAAAGACCCAAACCTCTAATTTTTATCCATCTATATTTAACTCCATTTTTAAAACCGTTTTTTTTTCGCCACCCCAGACATATGCTTTAACCAACCATTTCCCGAGAAATCTAAAACCGCTGTGCCCTGCGAACACCACGTAGAGATAACACGTATACTCTGTCAACCAGGATAGAAGCAGGAAGGATTTGGAAGAAGGGAAGGTGGGAGAAGAACTTAAAAATTATGGAATCTTAAAACTAATGTATACAATACATTTACAAAATGTATACAAATATAAACAACTATCTTAGACCCATATCTTCATTTTCCCATGCGTAGATTGATATGCTTCCAGGGATGACGTTACGCTTGTCATCTTCGCTCGATAAACTAATTTTATTAATAAGCTGCGTGTACAAATCGTGTTTTTTACTCCGGATACACACGCCGGCAAGTACTCTATACCACCCAAATAGGAATTAGATGCTTGGTGACTGTTAACTTCTGCTTCCCTCGTGTTACCCCCAGACACATCCCAGCCCATACGCACCCCTGACCATGCGCACCCCTGTCCATACGCACCCCTGCCCATGCGCATCCCTGCCCATGCGCACCTCTGCCCATGCGCATCCCTGCCCATGCGCACCCCTACCCATGCGCAACCCTCTCTGTGTGACTGCTATTTCGTGGTGACGTCATAGCCTTTTATAAATAAAGAGCAATGTAATACTATTCTAAAATTTTTATTCTAAGATTATACATAACAAAATTTAAAAATATTTAATGCCAAGCATGGAGCCATTTAAACTTAATTTTAATACAAGTTATACACAGAAGACAATCCTTTCTTTATGTTTGTTTGGAGTGGTTTTAATTTTATCTAATTTTATTCGCAGCTTAAAATTTAAATCGACACCCAAGTCCTCTATCTCTTTTTATAGCCAATAGTTTGATACATAGAGACCGTCTAGGTTTTCGAATTGCAAAATGTACCGAAGTTTGTCTCTATATATAAAGTACTTGATTCCACTGACAACCAGATTCATTCCTTCGTGTAATTCTTGCAGCTTATGACAATCTTTTAATCACAACTTTCCCACTATATCCTGCATACGTATTTTGTTAGCTTGATCGACTTCTTCTTGTCGGTATTGGAGGGGGTCCTTATTTTCCCACTCACTATTACGTAGTTGCATGTCCACCACTTATGGGAATATGTGGTCGTTATAGATACAATGTTTAGCGGAACTCCTTTGCGTGTGGTGTACGCCAAGGTTACGAAACCCGCATTCCTTAGTTCGTCTTTGTTATCTGCCATTTTGATGAGAACGTTTTTAGAATAACCTTTTAAAAAGTATACGGATTTAGTACCATCCTTTTCCGCAAGGACGTCTACATAACTAAAAGAGGCTTTCTTACTAACCGCAAATGCATTCTTCTTAATCTTCTTTGGGAATGAAACCACTCATAGTTTTTAAAATCTATTTTATTTACGTTTCGATCCATGACCTAGGATCGTCAAAATAATAAAAACTTCAAGTTTGACGTTTATGACATAAATTGAAGGTTACTTTGATTTATTGATGTTTGAAATATTTGGTTTGAGTACACTAAGCAAAAATTTTTAAAGTTTAAAAGAATGATTGCCTTCAATTTGTGTTGCGACCTGGGATCGACTTTCCTATGGTAGCCAATACGCTTAACGTGAAATCAGCTGATTAATTTTTATTGGTGAATTTTATATAAATTCAATAATTTGGGAAACATTTTTTAACATGTTTCTATTTATACAATTGAGAGATTTCTGATTTTATGTCTTATTTTAACGAGATTCAATTTTAAAAACTATGAGTGGTTTCATTTCCAAAGAAGATTAAGAAGAATGCTAAACAAACCACAACAAACATACAGGGAGTATTAACCGCAAATGCATATAGCTTGTAGAACCCGGATGTATTTAAGTCAGTCCATCGGCACAAAATAATCTTATACTTCCTCATTTTCTCTAATAAGATGTTCTTTGTCTAACACATCTTTGTATTGTTCGCGTATTGTCGCAGTGTTTTCCATGTAGTCCAATTTTCGCCTTTTTGCATCCATTTCTTCTAATTCCAGTTGTCTTTTCCTTCCACTTACAGCATATGGCATGCTTAATGGGGCAATTTCTTTTAGCGTAAACGGATAGAGGTTACTAGCAATATTTACGCGTTGTCGTACAACCTCTGGGCGAATGTTAGGCGTATTTATCAACTCCAATTCCGAAATGCCTATTTCTTTTGGAATTGTAGATTATGGTGTTGCAGATTGTGTAAAATATGTACTACCTGCTTTAATGTAGCACTTGTGTAAGATTTTTTATTTTATCTTCCAAATCCTTCCTGCTTCTATCCTGGTTGACAGAGTATACGTGTTATCTCCACGTGGTGTTCGCGGGGCACAGCGGTTTTAGATTTCTCGGGAAATGGTTGGTTAAAGCATATGTCTTGGGTGGCGAAAAAAAAACGGTTTTAAAGATGGAGTTAAATATAGATGAACAAAAATTGGAGGTTTGGGACTTTAAAAGGCGTAACCTTGTAAGGGGTGATCCTATTTAAAATCTATTTGCAGATTTGGGCTCCCTAGAAAAATCTAATATTAGTTGATACCAAGCAAAATATAGTTATCTTAAAAGAGTGACTACCCCGCGGGTAATAAATACAATATACCGCTTGTCAACAAAAAAATAGTTGCAGGGAATTCAAAGACAAATTTATTGGGGATCTAGTATTAGAATTCGTCGGTACAAAAGCCAAGTCCCACTGTATTGTAAGCGAGAAAGACACGATTAAAAAGATTAAAGGGGTCTCACGAAGTGTAGTTAAGTAAAACCGAGGGTTCTACAACCCCAAAAGGGGTGGGCATGCAACTACGCAACAGTGCGTGGGAGAGTAAGGATTCTTTCCAATAAGAAATTAAAGTTTCCATGTACATAGCACCAGTCATTGGGAAATGGTAGAAATGTTAAACCTATAAAGGCGATTATTAATTATGGTTTAGGAAAATAGTAGTTTTCTTGGACTAAATAAAATAGCTTAGACTGATTAATGTATACGGTTACATATTCTCGTACACATCCACAAACATCTGCTTACGTCCACATACGGACATGGCGATGCCGGTAGTTTTTGTTTAACAAATAGTAGGAAAGATACGTTAGGTGTTAGTGTGTGGAAGCCCATAGGATCGTTGGATTCAAAAAGAACGATGCCGCGGAATGTATGGTGGTTCCCGTTAGAATAAGAGAAAGTGGTTAATTGATCGTATTAGATGTTCAAATATGCGAAAGTGTAAAATCCTACATAAGCAAAATTTAATTATTAGACAAAAAAAGTGCGCGATGTGCTATACTTATAAAGAAAATATAAAATGATGCTTTGCAGCGGTCCTAGCAGTAAAAAAGGCGACTGATTTTTTCAAGCAACTACAAGAATAGCAGTAACGCGGAGAAGGGGTATGCATGTATTGTACAACGCACTGTTACTATAAAATATGTTAGTTTACGGGTAGCTCGAACGTGAAGAAATTATCAACGAACTTCGTTCGTTTATGAAATCGATTTGTCGTCCGTCTGTCTGTCCGTCCGAGGCCTTTCTAATGGTCGGACATCAATGTGTGATACATCAATCGATTCAGCTCGGTGTCCTGAGCTTAAGTTTTGATGTCAGTTGAAATCGGGCCACGGGGACGCCGTGCCCCCGCGATATTCCGTCGGCAAAATTAAAATTTCATATAGGTCCAAAATTAATGTGCGATACATATTTGGACTCCCCTAACATAGCTGAGTCGAAATATGGTACCCCCCACAAAATCTGACCACGGATACCCGACCCCCCCCCGGGAATTAATTTTTATTTTATCTGAATACTTATAATTATTACAACATAATAATTTTAATTTCTTTAAATTGTTTTAAAGTAAGTCTACATTTGGAAGTTCGTTGCGACAATGCCTTGCATTTTCAACTTGTTTAATCTATAATTAACCGCGCTCGTAAAAATGGGAAACTAATGGTTAATTTTTATGCCGCTAAGCATATACTTTCGCTTGGTGATTCATTTAGAAAATATTCAAGCCTGTCATTTCCGAAAATATGACGTAGAAGTTATTTAAAATTAAATTGCTGTATTAGTAAGTATCTTGTAGACAACAAGTTTGGTATTCCCTTAGTAAAGGCTTAAAGTGTTTTATTAAGTTTTTGTTTATAGTAGCACTGCATCTTCCACCGCAAGACTTGCAACCAATTTGTGTGCGTGTGTTGCCACCCTTTTGGATTTTTAATATGCACGCGATGCGATTGCTGATCCGTATAACATGGAAGACGTTTCCGGTGTTTCTACTAACTGCATTCGCTGCATGGACGATGCGAACCGGGTGCATGCATTGGTGCCAAATGTACTGGACGAGCAGCAAGGATTGGCAAAAGATGACGTCATTTAGTTCCCCGCTGAATCCTCAACTTTGTTCGGCTGTCTTCGGAAACCTTCGGTTTGCATTCTATAGGGTACATAAAGCAGGTACGCTAGAGTAAACTTTTTAGTTATAAGTTAGTTCGCTTACAAGTTTCACCAAAGTCCTATAGTGCGGATTTTGTTTTGTACTAAAATGTTACCTGTAAACGTTTTTAAATGCGACCCTGTCACATCTACTTTACCAGGAGGGATGCTTTCAAACGGCACCAGAACAAAGGTCGCGGTGTAACATCGTCCAGGGTTAAGCTTATACATCCGTCAGCAGCATAGTACTTAAACTGTTGGTCTTGCGGTATCGCTTTTACGAGAATGGACAACTTACTGCGACACAAGGAAAAACAGCACGGTATGTCATTAAGCCATAAACGTTCAACTCCGCCAGCTGTTAAAGGGTCTTGTACGAAACAACCACGAATTATGTGTAAAGTATGCGATTTCGAAATGGAAAAGACTACGTATGCCGCACACTTGAGGAGCAACAGACAAAAATGCAACAGTTACCGCTACTAGCGACGATGGTGTAGAAATGGTTAGCACAGCGTTTAACAACCGTATGGCTAGCTATCGCATAAAGAACGCCAGTGTCGACGATGGAGTGTCCGAGTTTCTTTGGAAGCAGAAAGAGCAGTTTATTCGATTAATTAATGAAAAAAGAACACAACATACAGCAATAAAAGTTAATTGCGAACTCTACGGCGTCTACACAAAAATGGGGCAAGAGACTACCGATGTGAAATCCTTTAACATAAAAAATATGGTTATAACATCTTCTAGTAATCTGGAAAATATGTACGAGGCCTTAAGCGAAACCATGAGAACAAAATCAGAGGAATTTGAAACACGTGGGTCCGGTTGGTCTTTGGAAAAGGTCCTCTATATAGAAATAAATATTAATAAGTATAAGCCGATATGAGGAGTTCTAGGTTAAGAATAAAAATTGTGAATATGTATTTAGAAATGTGGTTTACAAAATTTAAACTGTATTAGTAAAAATTGTCTGCAATAAAAAGTTTTAAGAATGGTTTTTAGATTTTCTTTTGGGTATGAGCTGTAGGAAAGTTATAATTTAGAGGTTGTGTGTGTAAAATGGTAAGGGGTGGTCCTATTTTAAATCTGTTTGCATATTTGGATTCTGCGTAAAATTATAGACTAATTTGATGTATCGTATGACTAAAAAATTTATAAAGATGCTTAGAAATCGCTGCTGGTAAAAAATCTTAAATTGAGGGTAGCTCCCTGGAGGATGGTGCAATCTAAAAAGTCCTAGAGATTTGGGTAGCTGAGAAATATCTAATATTAAATGATACCAAACAAGGTACATTTATCTCGTGGGTGGAAATGTGGAGAAAGATTTATCTCGCAGAGGATATATATGTAAAACGGTAAGGGGTGGTCCTATTTTAAATCTGTTTGCATATTTGGATTTAGCGTAAAATTATAAACTAAGTTGATGTATTGCATGGCTAAAAAATTTATAAGGACGGTTAGAAATCGCTGCTGGTAAAAATCTTAAAATGAGGGTAGCTCCCTGGGGTATGATGCAATCTAAAAAATTCCTAGAGATTCGGATAGCTGAGAAAAATCTAATATTAATTGATACCAAACAAGATATATTAATCTCGTGGGTGGAAATGGCTAGTAGAAGAAAACTATTTGGTTCAGAATGATAGCGGTAAAAAAATCTTAAAATTCGGGTAGCTCTCTGGCGGATGATGCTATCTAAAAAATTCCTAGAAAAATCTAATATTAATTGGTACCAAACAATATAGATTTATCTCGTGGATGCGGTGCCAATAGGCACCGAGAAGTATCTCGAAAATTTTAGGGGTTAGATTATCGATGTTTTAGAGTAGGGATGGTTGGGGTAAAAATCCCATAAGGAGGGAGCAAGGAGGAGATTCATCTCATCATTTCCACCTTATGGGAATTTACATGTAGATTTGGTCCAGATGTGTGTGGAAATGAGGATGCTGGTGGAAATGAGGTTCTGATTCCTGTAAAAATACACTACTTATATCGCTTGCGTTTTATTTATAATTTTTATTATAATGTGTACATATTGTATTATTTTTCAGGTATTTTGTTTGGCAAGCCAATCTTGAATTGGCAAAGCAGAATGCAACATTGCTAAGTCTATGCAGTTTTGGGCGTCGAACCAAGACACTTATAAGCCAAATGTCACATTAGTACATGTATCCAACTAATGAAACTATCATTTAACATTGCTAAATATTTAAAATTAGTTGAAAGATTTTGTTTATGAAATCCCTTGTCGAGAAAACTCGGATAGGGCAAATGAACTTCAAAACACGCATAAGAAAAGTAAAACACGGAGACGCCATCCGAGAATAGGATAGTAATTGATTACTCGTCCAACACGTAAAGGCCACTGGTCATACAGTAGATTTTAACATAACCAGATTGCTGGCCGCCGTTAAAAGTACGCAAAGGTGTATTATCTAAGAAGCGATCGAAACTGAAAAACAAGTAGCAAAGTCTCAAATAATTTTTCTAATTATTTAAAGTCACTATCACTACCATTATAATTTGATCCCTGAGTACAATGACGCACTGCTAGTAGGTGGTTGAGACCAACTGTAAATAACTGCTTGAGCTATCAGGCGACGCAATCAACTAAAATAAATTAAGAATATTGCGTAGGGTTGAGGATAGTCTGCATCAATAAATGTTTTACCACTCACACAAAATAATCGAACACGTACATTTGCGAAAATTGTGTTGTCAAAAATTGTGTTGAGGCGAAAACAGTATTGAGGTTTCAACTTAGGTTAGTTGTTGACATGTTTTACTACTAAGATAAATTAATCGAAAAAGTACATGTGTCAAAATTGTGTTAAGGCAAAAATGGTGTTGAGACACCAACTTAGGTTAGTAGACTTAAATTACCATAATTCATCTTTTTTCTCTCACAATGGGGTTGTAGTTATCGTGAAACACGACAAAAAAAGGAAGAATGCCCTGCTAACTAACCAATCGTGGGGAGGTAGGGGGGGGCAAAGGCAAGACTGATTTGCACTGCTGAAATAAAAAAAATTGGTTAATAAATAACAGGAAAATAAAATAAATAAGAACAGCAAGTTTGGCTGTTAAAACACTAAAATCAATCCGATAAATAAATATCAATAATAATAAAAAAAATTACATAAATAAAGACACAGTAATGGTACAATGGCATTCATTATTAAACAAAACAAATAATCTTAAACTGAGTATCTTGGTGCGGTAACTTATTGTGACGTAAACACATTTAAAGACGCAAAAATATCCAATTTGTAACAAATCAACACCGAGACCTAAAGTACAAAACTTTATCCTGTAGGATACTAACAATATATTTAAATACTTTTGTATTTATCATGTAACCTCCATAAAACATTTATCCTTATGATTAAAATGAAACAATTTATAAAAATTTTATCTTAATAATAATAATTAAATAAAATTGATCTAATTTTAAAGACCGTGCTAAAAGTAAGCATGCAGATCCCGTAATACCATTACATATCACTTGCAGTTCTTGTTCCGGTACATAATATGATTAAGTACAAATACGGGAATTTACACGTGTACCAAAATAGTACGTACAGAATATTAGTTTAAACAAAAAAAACCAGTATATTGACACCTGGACGAACATTTATATTAATCCACTCGATATACACATTGGTGGTTCACTGTTGTAAGCACTAGTAGGATTTATTCAGTTAGTAACAAAGACTACAATTTACTATTATGGTTACGGCTTCAAAAACTTACGGATATCGATCGATGCAACTTGCGTCGGCTAAACATAAAACATCTACTATGCGTGAGTAAGGTGTATCCAAAACAGGTTGTCTCTAATAAAGAGGAATCAACACCAGGACCATGAATTAGTAACAGTCTAGTGGCAATTTTTAATACAGCTTAACCATCAAAACCGTACGTAACGGAAAAGGGAGCATACAACTTGGACACATAATTTTAACCAAGAACGAAACCTAGACAAAACCAGCTGAAAATAAAGTTCATATTAGTTACGCATTAAACTTAACCTGTCTTACCAATTTTGAGAAAACACTGAAAAGAAGGGATGAAAATTGCTGCTTTCAATTCAAAACTCTAACAACTTGCACATTCGGGAACGTCGTACAGAGTGGAATGTTAAATTCAGTTTTCAAAATAAATTACTGCAATACCAAAAGTTACTTATCAAATTTAGATGAGAAGATACTCATAGAAAATTTATTGTAAACCTTAGAAATATATGCAAACATTTTAAAAAGGCTGATAAATTATGTCTATTTGACCATGCAAGAATAGATTAGAACCAAAAGAAACAAAAGAAATAAGCAAGTACGCCTTCTTATCTGTTTAAATTAAATTATTAAAACACAAAAATTACCATTCAACTAGCAACATTCAGGGCAGCCCTAATTATCAAAACACATTATTATGGGCAGAGATAGATATCTATAAAAAACATACAAAGTTATCTGGTAATTACAATCATACACCACAAAAGGTGAAACGTTTGGAGAACTCGGTTTAACTGAATTAATCTCAGAATATAAATGAATATAAGGAACCCCTACAAATCTTGTTTGTAATCTAGAATAGACGTTAAACTTGCAACATACGAATAAAATTGTACCGTCACTCACAGTCACTTTAATAGAAGTAACGTTTTTCCTTAAAAAGAAAATTCACCAGCTGCTGTAATCTTATATAATTTATACACATCAATCTTAACCACGAACCAGACTCCTTTATTTCAAGGCGGATCCCTGAGCCAAGTAGCTGTTTTTTAAAAGTAATCGTTTCAAGAAGTAAGAATTATTTAATTAAGTTGACCATGGTCTAGTTCTTTTAAATTTATTAACAAAACAAAACTGATTTGTAATACGTTGAATTTTAAATAAATTGAACCAGGTTATGAACTAAGTACATACATTTGGAGATAACCATTACATAAAACTTATAAATTTTATTTTAAAAATAAATGAAGAATGTATAAACATAACTCAAACTGCCGACGTCAGTTTAAGAATTAAATGTAAAAACTTATCTTTTAAAATGTTCCCTTCTCCATGGCGAACTAGAACCAAGCCTAGAACCAAGGAAAGGCTGTTACCGGTGGATTCAAAGGCAATGCTGAAAGTAACTATATGCAACCATATATAGCACAAAATGCACAAGTGTAATCTCGTAAACTTGTAAATGTTTTATTGGTGAAACAATTAAGAAAGCTCAAAAATTTGAGACTACTAAATAAGGATACAAGTTGCCTTTTAGATGGAATAAAATGTGGTCAAGTAAGATTACTATCCAGCAAATGCTAATTTCCCAAAATAACATAAGTGTGTGGGCATTTGGGCTTTCAACAAATAACAATCCCAATAAATAACATTGGATGATTACTTATACAACTGATCAATTTTAAAATCGTTGTAGAGCCCGCGACGATGTGAGCTTGCACCAAACAAAAGACAAAATGGCTGTCCTTTCAAAAAGATGAACAAAACAAGAAATTAGCATTATTGACATTGAAAATAACAAACTACCTTTATGACAGTGGCATAACATACATAATATGAAATAGGGGTAACCAATGAACTGTGAACATTGTAAAAACGGATAATAATAAGAATAATGAACAAACTTATATCTAACAAAAGAAATAAATTCTTCTCTAGTTAAATTAAATAAAATAAAGGACATTTATAATTAACCATTGAACAAAGTATTCTTCTAATATTCAAAAGATGAGACACCAATGAACATAATTTTCAAAAATAGTAAACATACAAACCTACAGTTGGCAACCTGCAAATAGATTTCCAATATTGACAAATGAAGTTAACCTCTAAAGCTAAACAAATAATTTATGCATTAAAACGTTATTAATGAAACAGAAATTACTATAAGAACAAAATACATAAAGTAAATAGCACAAAACATGAAATTTCAGATTTTAGCTTCAACTACATAAGCAATAACATGCTTTTTTATCTCATCATTAATTCAGATTGTCACAACATGTTTGGATTAGGAAAAAGAAAGTATTACATAGCTATGCGGACTTTGAGTTAAATAAAGGACGAGTAAAGTTGTTTGTTCTACGCGCTTGAGATTATAGGAGTGTTGCAAACGTTAATTTAAATTACTGGGAACCAAGTGGTTTTTAACGTGATGAGGAAGAGGATTGACAGGCCTAGCTTCCTTATTTGACCACCAGATTTGATACGGATAAAAAAAAGTTACGTTATAAATTTAGATTTACCTTGCATGGACGTGAACTCCGTAACAATTTTAAAGGTGCGCCGACTAACGACAGTGGTGCAGGAATGAGTTCCTCTGAAGAAAAAAATAATAAAAATATTAAAAATAGTAATAAAATAAAACATTTGAAATAGTTAAAATAAAACTATGTAACAATAACCACTCACCCCGAAAGGCTTTTCTATTGTCATCATTAAGGGGTGCCAAACCGTCTGGTCTAGGGATGATCCCCTGGAATACGAGTTTTGATATTGGATTCTAATTATTTCGGCCTCCTGGTGGAATGGAGTTCTTTCTACAAAATTCTAAGCTACATTTTAAGCAGAGAAAACAATCACTTAAACAAAATAAAAGGAAAAATTGATAGGTTAGGCCAGCGTCGCGACGCTGACCTAACCTATCAATTTTTCCTTTTATCTAACCTAAGTCCACACAAGTCCAACTAACCTAACCTAATACCAGACAACACCAGCTAACCTAACTCCTGACAAGTCCACATCCAACCTAGTGTAGCAATTTTATTTTCCACCTAATATATATATATCTGTATAATCAATCCTTTTATTAAATATTAAATAATATAATACATTATAATGTTATCCAATCCACTTAATTTAATAACATCTATTGTCCAATAAAGAACTAGTATTTAGTTCATGTTAAAAGTTAAATCCTACGGAGACAATATAAAAGCTTTTGTTTGGTATCCTTCTTAAAGCCCCCTCTACTCAATAACTGCAAGGTAACTTTGTTACCAAGCAGCGACAAGCTCGGCTGGTACTTCTAACACAGCTGGGGTTCAAGCAGGTCGATAATTGTTCTTAGGAGCGATGTCCGTGATTGATTTTTGTTGTTGGAAGCATTCACGGTGGAAGATTGCTCGTGTAAGCTATCTTCATAAATTGTTTTGGATGGTCCATTTGTTTGTTGAAACCAGTCGTGAAGAACGATGAAGTTTTTGTTAAAAGACCATTAGGAACAGTAAGTGAATTTGTTTCTATAATAATATTAATTGAAATTTTCAGTGTAACTTTGGGAATAATTAAATTTATTTTTAAAATATATTGCAACGTAAATTATAAATAAGCACTTTTCTGAATGGTATTCATGCGAAATTAAATGAAAACAATTCTATCCTTGTATAATATGGAATCACATATATAATTTATTCAAGTTAATTACAAACAACATTAGTTTTCTTGTGGTGTGAATTACGCCTGGAACATCTGTAAATTGAAACGCAGATAATGGAAGCCAAGTGACGTGTTTTTCAGTATGCAGCGCATCTGTTTGTTTGGAATGGAATTTTCCGTGGTTAATACATATGTCAGCTTTCAAGCAGGTATTTTGGTGCAATATGGAGTTCTGGTATGTACAAAAAATTATATTCGTATGTTGTTTGAACTGTCGACGTAGTAACGAGATAAATTATATTTTAACCGACTTGTGTTAACTTTGAACAGGTCAAGGACAGACTTCAATTATATTTTTCGTTGTTATACGATATGAATCTGTAATTTGTTCCTACATAATTCTTTTATTAACTCAATGAAACATCAGAAGATGTCACTACTAATTAAATAAAGTAAATTCTTACAAATTTAATTTTTAGAAATTAAATCTTTACATTTGATATTTTATGAACAAGTTATCTGTAATTATCTACTGTGAAATTAAGGTAAATTTACCATAATTAACGCTTTCTATAAATAAGCAATTTTATGCTTTGTCAATTTGTTACATAAACCTCATTACATAGTAATTGGTACGGATATATTCAGTACCATTGTAATTAACTCTTCCTAATTTAAATTAACTTATAAAGGAAGACATATTTTTTGCAGAAAATTACATTATTGAATACCAGTTGAATAGATTCTTATTTTCGGACTAAAGACTATTTTTATTTAAGAGGAATGAAAGTCGATTCGGATTGTATTTAATTATTTTTGAGTTTGAATGCACAAACAGTGCTTTTCTTTGTTTAATCTGTTCACAGGTGCAGTGCAGGATTGCTAAGGTCAAGGTCGAGCCATAAGGTAAGACACTTTAAAGATTAGGTGGTCTTTAAAAATTATATAGCGGTTATAGGAGAAAGGTTTCCGCATTAGCCTTGTACAAGGGACTTGTATTAGGTCTTCTCAGTATAAAAATACGGTGGCGCCTTATTTTTATTATTAGTGGTTGCAATTACACCCCGACCCACAGCTCATTCTCTACCCAGAGCATATAAGTTCGACTAGCCGCTTTGCCTTTGAGATTTCCTCAACTTAGAGCCACCTTCCATCTTAACTTATCGTGGGCTCCTTTTAATTATCGGAAATTCTCGTTAAACTAAATCAGAAGTAAAAAAGCTACAAATGGCGCCCAACGTGGGGCCTCGATTGCTGTACCAATTGTATAAACACATAAAGTATAGGCTTCGATTGACTTTGGTTGTTTACACTTGTGGTTTGTAATTCATTTACCCTCAGATTAATTTAGTCTATTGATGTTGTTGTTTAATTGAGTTTAATTTGTAATTAGTTAGTTAGTCTATTCCATGATGGCTGAGACAGATCAAGTAGTTTATTTGCATAAAGATGAGTTGGATTATGAATTGAGAATTCGAGGAGTTGTTAGCAGCAGACCGATGCAGGATAAGAGGAAAATGTTAGGCCGATTATTAGCCAAAGAAACAACATTACCTGATTTTATTTGTCAATTAGCTCTAACGGAAATTAATAGTATGTCAACATTAATAAAGTTGTGTAAGAAAGAGAAGAAGCTTTCTTACATGGTAAAATTGTTCGATAGGAATATTATTGCTCTTTTAGTCGCAGCTTGTAGTATTTCAGTGAATAATAATTCACAGTGTAGTTGATAATAGTGATTTGTATTTAGGTTTTTCTTCCATGTGTATTAGCTACAATAGTTGTTTGATAAATTTTTTATAGTAGAGATGATAGATGTTTATAATTTGGTACACTGGTTTTTACTGTCGGTAAACCGTTTCAAGATTGCTCTTGTGCATAGGCACGTTTTGTTTTGATATAATTTATTTTGATAGCAATTTTTGATTTATTTATATCCGCATTAGCCTTGTACAAGGGACTTGTATCAGGTCTTCTCAGTATAAAAAAATACGGTGGCGCCTTATTTTTATTATTAGTGGTTGCAATTACACCCCGACCCACAGCTCATTCTCTACCCAGAGCATATAGTTCGACTAGCCGCTTTGCCTTTGAGATTTCCTCAACATAGAGCCACCTTCCATCTTAATTTGCCGTGGGCTCCTTTTTAAGTATCGGAATTTCTCGTTAAACTAAATAGGAATAAAAAGGCAATTTCACCTTATGGGGTAATTTCACCCTATGAGGCAATTTCACCCTATGGGGCAATTTCACCCTATGGGGTAATTTCACCCTATGGGGCAATTTCACCCTAATCTAACATCCTACATATATCCGGACATATGTCGATGCGCATCCCTGTCGGCCTAGGTCGGATAACAACATATTCGACTATCTTCGGCAATATACGCCCCCACTCTGTAGAATACATAAGAGAACAATTTTTTCGTATTCAATTTAGTATTCGATAGTAGCTAGAACGGTAAACATGAGCGTCTCCAAGGTGATTAACGTTACTAAACTTCTTGGGAATAAAGTGAAACCGACAAATGAGCGATTTGGATTATGGCTGTTGACAGAAAATATGTGCAACAATAATCTGGTGACAGATATTGGTAATATTTGTTATGTCGAAGGCAAAGAGATGCTGACTGGTGGACTACAGACACCAATTACAGAACCATTTTGTGACAATATAATGTTGGTTAAAATTTGCGACTTTTCTGACGCCGAACAAACATCTGCAAACAAAAGGATGTTTATCCTAAAAAAAGAAATTTGTGGTGCATTTAACAGCTATCTACGAAGAAAGTTCGACCGATTTGTTTCCGCTAGGCATGGTGTTAAAGCTAAGCTTCCGTTTTCTCTGGAAAGCACTAACAAGATGGGCTAGAGAGTAAAAGAAATTATGGGAAAAGAAGACCTCGAATGCATTAATAAAAAATTCCAAAATCCTATATGTGTTCCATACAAAGTGGAACTAGCACATGTTAAGTTGGAAACTTTATTGGAGGAACTATTTGTTACATAAACCTCATTACATAGTAATTGGTACGGATATATTCAGTACCATTGTAATTAACTCTTCCTAATTTAAATTAACTTATAAAGGAAGACATATTTTTTGCAGAAAATTACATTATTGAATACCAGTTGAATAGATTCTTATTTTCGGACTAAAGACTATTTTTATTTAAGAGGAATGAAAGTCGATTCGGATTGTATTTAATTATTTTTGAGTTTGAATGCACAAACAGTGCTTTTCTTTGTTTAATCTGTTCACAGGTGCAGTGCAGGATTGCTAAGGTCAAGGTCGAGCCATAAGGTAAGACACTTTAAAGATTAGGTGGTCTTTAAAAATTATATAGCGGTTATAGGAGAAAGGTTTCCGCATTAGCCTTGTACAAGGGACTTGTATTAGGTCTTCTCAGTATAAAAAAATACGGTGGCGCCTTATTTTTATTATTAGTGGTTGCAATTACACCCCGACCCACAGCTCATTCTCTACCCAGAGCATATAAGTTCGACTAGCCGCTTTGCCTTTGAGATTTCCTCAACTTAGAGCCACCTTCCATCTTAACTTATCGTGGGCTCCTTTTTAATTATCGGAAATTCTCGTTAAACTAAATCAGAAGTAAAAAAGCTACAAATGGCGCCCAACGTGGGGCCTCGATTGCTGTACCAATTGTATAAACACATAAAGTATAGGCTTCGATTGACTTTGGTTGTTTACACTTGTGGTTTGTAATTCATTTACCCTCAGATTAATTTAGTCTATTGATGTTGTTGTTTAATTGAGTTTAATTTGTAATTAGTTAGTTAGTCTATTCCATGATGGCTGAGACAGATCAAGTAGTTTATTTGCATAAAGATGAGTTGGATTATGAATTGAGAATTCGAGGAGTTGTTAGCAGCAGACCGATGCAGGATAAGAGGAAAATGTTAGGCCGATTATTAGCCAAAGAAACAACATTACCTGATTTTATTTGTCAATTAGCTCTAACGGAAATTAATAGTATGTCAACATTAATAAAGTTGTGTAAGAAAGAGAAGAAGCTTTCTTACATGGTAAAATTGTTCGATAGGAATATTATTGCTCTTTTAGTCGCAGCTTGTAGTATTTCAGTGAATAATAATTCACAGTGTAGTTGATAATAGTGATTTGTATTTAGGTTTTCTTCCATGTGTATTAGCTACAATAGTTGTTTGATAAATTTTTATAGTAGAGATGATAGATGTTTATAATTTGGTACACTGGTTTTACTGTCGGTAAACCGTTTCAAGATTGCTCTTGTGCATAGGCACGTTTTGTTTTGATATAATTTATTTTGATAGCAATTTTTGATTTATTTATATCCGCATTAGCCTTGTACAAGGGACTTGTATCAGGTCTTCTCAGTATAAAAAATACGGTGGCGCCTTATTTTTATTATTAGTGGTTGCAATTACACCCCGACCCACAGCTCATTCTCTACCCAGAGCATATAGTTCGACTAGCGCTTTGCCTTTGAGATTTCCTCAACATAGAGCCACCTTCCATCTTAATTTGCCGTGGGCTCCTTTTAAGTATCGGAATTTCTCGTTAAACTAAATAGGAATAAAAGGCAATTTCACCTTATGGGGTAATTTCACCCTATGAGGCAATTTCACCCTATGGGGCAATTTCACCCTATGGGTAATTTCACCCTATGGGGCAATTTCACCCTAATCTAACATCCTACATATATCCGGACATATGTCGATGCGCATCCCTGTCGGCCTAGGTCGGATAACAACATATTCGACTATCTTCGGCAATATACGCCCCCACTCTGTAGAATACATAAGAGAACAATTTTTTCGTATTCAATTTAGTATTCGATAGTAGCTAGAACGGTAAACATGAGCGTCTCCAAGGTGATTAACGTTACTAAACTTCTTGGGAATAAAGTGAAACCGACAAATGAGCGATTTGGATTATGGCTGTTGACAGAAAATATGTGCAACAATAATCTGGTGACAGATATTGGTAATATTTGTTATGTCGAAGGCAAAGAGATGCTGACTGGTGGACTACAGACACCAATTACAGAACCATTTTGTGACAATATAATGTTGGTTAAAATTTGCGACTTTTCTGACGCCGAACAAACATCTGCAAACAAAAGGATGTTTATCCTAAAAAAAGAAATTTGTGGTGCATTTAACAGCTATCTACGAAGAAAGTTCGACCGATTTGTTTCCGCTAGGCATGGTGTTAAAGCTAAGCTTCCGTTTTCTCTGGAAAGCACTAACAAGATGGGCTAGAGAGTAAAAGAAATTATGGGAAAAGAAGACCTCGAATGCATTAATAAAAAATTCCAAAATCCTATATGTGTTCCATACAAAGTGGAACTAGCACATGTTAAGTTGGAAACTTTATTGGAGGAACTACCAGATATATTAGACGAACTTGAAAAAGATTATTCCTATCTTTTTGACATGGATGTAACCCAAGATTTTGCAGGCATATTTAGCAAGATGGAGATGTGTAATTATTTAACTACAAAGCATAACTTTTGCTATAAGGGAGAATACGAGGAAAAGTGTAATATTATAGTTGACAACGATAAAACTGCGGGAATTGATTGTTTAACATGGCTAACAACCAATGCAAGAATTAAGATATACAACAAATTTGTGTGTCAGATAACAAGTCCTGGTGTTAATAAACAACTTGGCAATCATATAGTAGATTTTTTACGTTGCCCAGATGTACGTTTAAGGGAATCTTTTGCATCTACTTTGGCCAAAGAACATGGTTTTACGCGATTGGAAGCGACAATATACAACTGTGCAATTGGAAGCATGTCAGTGCGGAACGGGTGTATAAACCCTTAAAAGACTGTTTAACCTTATTGGAAGGTAGTAAGTTATACTTCCTAAAGGCGCCAATGTACTCGGTACCACTTGCCAAAATGTGGAGTAAGCTATCGGCCAAGCTACAAAATAGCTGCTGTTTAGTGTATAATAACCTGCTACAGTACGTGTATTGGGGTAATAGCAATACAAAGAAATTGAGGGGATTGCAAATTAAGTTGTCCGAAAAACCAGAGGAAAGAGAAAAATTGATAAAGTATGTGCTTTCGGCTTTTAGTTTTAACTATTTACCTGTACATTATTTGGAGATAGTAGAGGAGGATAGCCAAGATAAAATAAAAATCTTACACAAGTGCTACATTAAAGCAGGTAGTACATATTTTACACAATCTGCAACACCATATTCTACAATTCCAAAAGAAATAGTCATTTCGGAATTGAGGTTGATAGATACGCCTAACATTCGTCCAGAGGTTGTACGACAACGCGTAAATATTGGTAGTAAACTCTATCCGTTTACGCTAAAGGAAATTGCTCCATTATGCAAGCCATACGCTGTAAGTGGAAGAAAAAGACAACTGGAATTAGAGGAAATGGATGCAAAAAGGCGAAAATTGGACTACATGGAAAACACTGCGACAATACGCGAACAATACAAAGATGTGTTAGACAAAGAACATCTTATTAGAGAAAATGAGGAAGAATTAAAAGATTATTTTATGTGCCGATGGACTGACTTAGATACATCTGGTTTCTACAAGTTGTATGCATTTGTGGTTAGTAAAAAAGACTCTTTTAGTTATGTAGACGCCCTCGCGGAAAAGGATGGTACTAACTCCGTATATTTTTTAAAAGGTTATTCTAAAAACGTATTTATCGAAATGGCAGATAACATAGACGATCTAAGGAATGCGGGTTTCGTAACCTTTGCGTACACCACACGCAAAGGGGGTCCGTTAAACATTGTATATTTGCCTAGTAAAGAACCTTTCGGATCATTTAAAACCGAGGGTCTTACAACCTATAACAACCATATATTTCCAGAAGTGGTGGACATGCAACTATGCAACAGTGAGTGGGAGAATAGGGATTTCCTCCAATACCGACAAGAAGAAGTCGATCAAGCTAACAAGATATGTATGCAAGATATAGTGGGAGAGCCGCGATTAAAAGATTGTCACAATCTGCAAGAATTACACGAAGTAATGGATCTGGTTGTCGGTGGAATCAAAGACTTTATATATAGAGGCAAACTTCGGCACATTTTACAATTCGAAAATCTAGACGGTCTCTATGTATCAAACTATTAGCTAGAAAAGGAGATAGAGGACTTGGGTGTCGATTTAAATTTTAAGCTGCGAATAAAATTAGATAAAATTAAAACCGCTCCAAACAAACATAAAGAAAGGACTGTCTTCTGTGTATAACTTTGTATTAAAATTAAGTTTAAATGGCTCCATGCTTGGCATTAAATATTTTTAAATTTTGTTATGTATGTCAGAATAAACATCTTAGAATAGTATTTCATTGCTCTTTATTTACAAAAGGCTGTGACTTTACCACGAAATAGCAGTCGCACAGAGAGGGGTGCGCATAGGTAGAGGCGCGCACGCGCAGGGGTGCGCATGGGCAGGGGTGCACACGGGCTGGGATGTGTTTGGGCGTACACGAGGAATGCAGAAGTTAACAGTCACCAAGCATCTAATTCTTTATTTGGTGTGGAGTACTTGCCGGTGTATGTATCCGGAGTAAAAACACGATTTGTACACGCAGATAATTAATCAAATTAGTTTATCGAGCGAAGATGACAAAAGGTATATCATTCCTAATAGTACAACAATCTACGCATGGAGGCATAAAGATATAAGATAGTTGTTTATATTTGTATAGATTTTGTAAATCTATTGTATATATTAGTTTTTAAATTCCATAATTTTTAAGTTCTTCGCCCACCTTCCAAATCCTTCCTGCTTCTATCCTGGTTGACAGAGTATACGTGTTATCTCCACGTGGTGTTCGCGGGACACAGCGGTTTTAAATTTCTAGGGTAATGGTTGGTTAAAGCATATGTCTTGGGTAGCGAAAAAATGGTTTTAAAGGTGGAGTTAAATAAAGATGGGTAAAAATTAGTCTTTAAAAGGAGTGACTTTGTAAGGGGTGGTTCTATTTAAAATCTATTTGCAGATTTGGGTTCCCTAGAAAATCTAATATTAGTTGATACCAAACAAAATATGGTTATCTTAAAAGAGTGACTACCCCGCGGATAATAAATACTATATACCGCTTGTCAACAAAAAAGTTGTAGGGAAAATTAAAGACGAATTTAATGGGGGCTCAGTATTATAATTTGTTGGTAGTGGGGCTAAGTCCTACTGTATTGTAAGCGAGAAAGACGCGATTAAAAAGATTAAAGGGGTCTCACGAAGTGTAGTTAAGTAAAACCGCGGGTGCTACAACCTATAACGAGCATATATTCCCAAAAGGGGTGGGCATGCAACAACGCAACAGTGCTTGGGAGAATAAGGATTCTCTCCAATAAGAAGTTAAAGTTTTTATGTACATAGCACCAGTCATTGGAAAATGGTAGAAATGTGGAACCTATAAAGGCGATTAGTAATTGTGGTTTTAGAAAAATAGTAGTTTTCTTGGTCTAAATAAAATAGCTTAGACTGATTAATGTATATGGTTGCATATTCTCGTACACATCCACAAACATCTGTTTACGTCCACAATGGCGATACCGGTAGTTTTTGTTTGACAACTAGTAGGAAAGATACGTTAAGTGTTAGTGTGTGGAAGCCCATAGGATCGTTGGATTCAAAAAGAATGGTGCGGCGAAATGTATGGCGGTTCCCGTTAGAATAATCGAAAGTGGTTAATCAATCGTATTAGATGTTTAAATATGCGAAAGTGTAAAAGCCTACCTAAGCAAAATTTAATTATCAGACGAAAAAGTGCGCGATGTGCCATACTTATAAATAAAGTATAAAACGGTGCTTTGCAGCGATCTTAACAGTAAAAAGGCAACTGACTTTTTCTAGCAACTACAAGAATAGCAGTAGCGCGGCGAAGGGGTATGCATGTATTATACAGCGCACTGTTACTATAAAATATGTTAGTTTACGGGAAGCTCGAACGTGAACAAATTAAATTTTAATCTATAATTAACCACGGTCGTAAAAATGGGAAATTAATGGTTAATTTTAATACCGCTAAGCATATACTTTCGTTTGGTGATTCATTTAGAAAATATTCAAGCCTACCATTTCCTAAAATATGACGTAGAAGTTATTTAAAATTAAATTGCTTTATTTGTAAGTATTCTGTAGACAACAAGTTTGGTATTCCCTTAGTAAAGGTTTAAAGTGTTTTTATTGAGTTTTTGTTTATAGTAGCACTGCATCTTCTACAGCACGACTTGCACACAATTTGTGTGCGTGTGCTACCACCATTTTGGATTTTTAATATGCACGCGATCCGTATAACATGGAAGACGTTTCCTATGTTTCTACTAACGGCATTCGCACCATCGACGATGCGAACCAGGTGCATGCATTGGCGCTAAATGTATTGGACGAGCAGCAAAGATTATGACGTCATTTAGTTTCCCGCTGAATCCTCAACATCGTTCAGCCGTCTTCGGAAACCTTCGGTTTGCATTCTATAGGGTACATAAAGCAGGTACGCAAGAGTAAACTCTTTAGTTATAAGTTAGTTCGCTTACAAGTTTAACCAAAGTCTTTTAGTGCGGATTGTGTTTTGTACTAAAATGGTACCTGCAAACGTTTTTAAATGCAACTCTTGCGGTGCTTCCTATACTTGGAAAAATGCTTTCAAACGGCACCAGAACAAATGTCGTGGTGTAACATCGTCCACGGTTAAGCTTATACATCCGTCCGCAACATAGTACTTAAACTGTGGGTCTTGCGGTATCGCTTTTACGAGAATGGACAACTTACAGCGACACAAGGAAAAACAGCACGGCATGTTATTAAGCCGTAAACGTTCAACTCCGCCAGCTGTTAAAGGGCCTTGTACGAAACAACCACGAAATATGTATAAAGTATGCGATTTCGAAATGGAAAAGACTACCTATGCCGCACACTTAAGAAGCAACAGACATAAAAATGCATCAGTTACCGCTACTAGCGACGATTGTGTAGAAATGGTTAGCACAGCGTTTAACAACCGTATGGCTAGCTATCGCATAAAGAATGCCAGTGTCGACGATGGAGTGCCCGAGTTTCTTTGGAAGCAGAAAGAGCGATTTATTCGATTAATTAATGAAAAAAGAATACAACATATAGCAGTAAAAGTCTATTGCGAACTCTACGGCGTTTACACCAAAATGGGGGAAGAGACTATCGATGTGAAATCCTTTAACACAAAAAATGTGGTTATAACGTCTTCTAGTAATCTGGAAAATATGTACGAGGTCTTAAGCGAAACCATAAGAACAAAATCAGAGGAATTTCAAACATGTGGGTCCGGTTGGTCTTTGGAAAAGGTGCTCTATTTAGAAATAAATATTAATAAGTATAAGCCGATATGAGAAGTTCTAGGTTAAGAATAAAAAATTGTGAATATGTATTTAGAAATGTGGTTTACAAATTTAAACTGTATTAGTAAAAATTGTCTGTAATAAAAAGTTTTAAGAATGGTTTTTAGATTTTCTTTTAGATATTAGCTGCAGGAAAGTTATAATTTAGAAGGTATGTGTAAAATGGTATGGGGTGGTCCTATTTTAAATCTATTTACATATTCGGATTCTACATAAAATTCTAGGTTAGTTTGATGTATTGCATGACTAAAAAAAAATTAATAAGGATGGTCAGAAATCGCTACCAGCAAAAAATCTTAAAATTGGGGTTGCTCTCTGGGGGATGGTGCTATCTGAAAAAATCCTAGAGATTCGGGTAGTTCAGAAAATTCTAATATTAATTGATATCAAACAAGGTAGGTTTATCTCGAAAGATGCAATAACTAGTCGAAGAAAACTATTTTGGTTCAGAATGTTAGCGGTGAAAAAATCTTAAAATTGGGGTAACTCCTTGGGGGATGATGCTATCTGAAAAATTCCTAGAAATTCGGGTAGCTGAGAAAAATCTAATATTAATTGATACCAAACAATATAGATTTATCTCGTGGGTGGAAATGTGGAGAAAGATTTATCTCGCGGATGGAAAAAAATGCGGGTGTGACGTAATCAAAATGGTTGTGGGGGGTGTCCGAGCAAGGAGAGAGCAGGAGGAGATTCTTAAAAAATAAGACTTTATAGTGGGTTTTTACATGTAAATTTGGTCCAGATGTGTGAGGAAATGTGGATGCTGGAGGAAATGTGGTCCTGGGTTTCTTGATTTTCCTCTACTGGTATATATTGATTACATCTTAAAATTATTCGCATTGCTCTATTTTGCAATTTTTGTAATGATTGCTTACAACTAGAATCAAGCAAACATAACATGGTTCCACAATATTCAAAATGGGGTTTAATTATAGATTTATAAATTAAGATTCTAGACCATAGTAATAAGTGTTTACATATTCTGTTGAAGAAAAATATTTTACCACATATTTTCTTATAAATATACTTAAAATAATTCTTGAAACTTAGATTATCATCAATTATTAATCCCAAATACTTTACTTCTCTAACAATCTCAATTTTATAATTATTTATGAGTATATTACAAGATGCTAAATCAACACTATTGGATTTTAGAAGTAATGACCATAGCCTTAGCTTTTTTAACATTAATTTTAAGTTTATTTGTTTGGAAGTATATGTTGACATTATTTTTCACCACATTAATCTTAGATATAGCTGTTTGTAAATTATAGTCACTAACTGCAAGTAATGTATCATCTGCAAACAGATTCTTATATTCACATTATAAGGTTTTGCCTTACCAAGGGGGTTATTTATTTTACTCCTATGTGACCAGCTGAAAGGCACAAGGAGAGATAACGAGGATTTCCTGAAGATAGAAAGAGCCCACGGTAAGTTTCGGTGGAAAATGGCTCGTAGATGAGGAAACCTCCAAAGGCTAAGCGGCTAGTCGAGCTATTTGCTCTGGGTAGAACATGAGCTTTGGATCGGGATTGGACTGCGACCAAAAATGTAGAGAATATGGCGCCACCGAATTTTTGTATACCGAGAAGACCTTACTTGAGTCTTTTGTATAAGGCGAATGCGGAAACCTTTACTCAAATACCGCTATACAAAATATTACAGGAACACAATCCCTAAAGTTTTCTTACCTTATGGCTCGATATTGACCTTTAAAGATGCACTGCTACACCTGTAAACAGATAAAGACAAGTCTAGCACAGTTTGTGCACTCATTTCAAAAATTCATAATTAATTAGAATCAACCCTCATTCATTCCAACTAATAATAATAGTCTTGACCAAAATGAAAATCTATTTCTTCAAATTGCAGTTAAAACATTGACAAAACATCTTCTTTAAAAATTTGATTAAATAATAATAATGAGAAATATGTACTTGGACATAATCAGCATCTCTCACAAATAGAATATAGTAGTTTTTACATTAGTAGTCTAGCAAAATTTATACTTGAAAATGATTAAATTTGAGTTTTTGAATAAATTAAATTTATATTACAACTTTATTTGGTCTTGGTAGTACTACTTGGACCTCACATTCAATGGCAAAATATTCCAATTAATATTTAATGAAATGCAAAATGTAACAATTTAATTCTCTAAGATAAAGTAATTTGTAATTCAAATAATCGCTTTAATTTTCGTTAAATCTGAAGGTTAATCTTTTCGTTTTTTATATCGACATCTACCGTTTTTTGTTAGTACTAATGCAAAGATTAAAAATGAAACTTTATAGATTCCTTTCACCAAAGTTTAAAAATAACTTATTTGTCTGCTATGCCAAATGCTACAGCTGACGTATAAAAAAACAAATTACATACCAGTTGTTAGTCCATCAGAAAAATACTTGCAAGGTATAAGGACCATACCCGAAATAATAATTAATAAATTGTAATCTTCTTGTTTCAGCATTTACAAATTAGGAATTTCCATTACCACACAATCCAATTAGCTAGGTACTGAAAATCCAACAAAACATCACGTGCGTCCACATCAAACAACTGATCCACGCCAGATTGACTACCATGTAAAGTAAAATTTCAAATGGTTACCAATAAATTTTCCATTGATTACTAAATAAATTTTAAATATTTCTTAAATTAAAGAAACCTTCTTAAATTATAGTAAGTTGCTTAAGTTATATAATTTACACAAGTTTCACAAGTTGCAGAAGTTGCATGTTATCCTAAAGCCATATAAAACAATTTAACGTCCCGTCTTATGCGAACATGTAATGAGCTTTTGGTGCTTCCAACACGTGGTCTGCAACAACGCCATGTTCTTTGATTTAAAGAACAATTGACTTTCTCTAACAACAGCTCAGGTGGAAATGTTCTATTGACGTATGCTGCCGCTTGACAACAGTTATGATTTTACAATTATCAAAAGGAGGGAGCTCTTATAGTGACACTAACAGATGGCATTTTCTGTCACCGCTTAATTTAAAATTTTGTGCTCTCAATACGAAAGCTTATACTGTATTCAACAATATGTAATATTTATCACGTAGATTGTGTAGCGATATTATATTTACATCGACTTTTATGAATTAATTAAATAAGGGGGTTTGTGAAAATATTACTAGAAAATAAACTCGTTACAACATTCCACTTTGAGATAGAAATCATTAATATATATTAAGAACATAAGTGGACCTAGAACACTCCTTGCGGCACCCCATGTATAACCATCCTTTCTGATGAGCAGTGATTATTGTATTTGGTTCTTTGTCGTCTATTACTTAGTGAACCATTTTAAAACATTGTCTCTTATTCCATAGTACCTAAGTTTTTCCAGTAATATCGATCGATCAATAGTTTCAAAAGTCCTCTGTAAATCCAAAAATACTGCCACTATATATTTATTTTCATCAAGTAAGATTTTCCATTTACATGTGGTAAATTGCAGAGCTGTTACATGATTGGACAGTCCTAAATTCTGATTGGTTTACATATAGTAATTTTTTTATCTTCAAAATACTCTTTTAATTGATCATATACTGCTATTTCAAGAATTTTCTGCTGGTAATGTATTAACTGGTCGGAAATTTTCTGCATTATTTGAATTAGGCACCTTTGGCACCGGCACAACTGTACTGATTTTTAAAATTGCCCACTTTCCAATGAAACGTTTATCAAGAGCAATAGTATGTGACCAATAGAGTTACTGTTACACTTAAGCATCTTTCCACTTACTGGTTGCCAAATATTAGTTTTGTTTTTCAATGATATAATTATTTTTCTCAAATCAGTCATCCCCAGTAGTTTAAAATTACTAAAAATATTTTGTACTATTGGCATAATGTTACTATTCCATTTAGGTGCCTCACCAATCATATCAACTATTGATTTCATTAAAAATAATAAAGAATTCATTAAATCTTTCAGTAATTTCACTGTCTAATTTGCATTCTACTGAGCCTCATTAAATGTAATATTATTCGCAATGCGTTATGCCTCATTCTTGCCATTTTCTTAACTACCTCATCATACCATGGTAATTCTCCTTTATTATATTTCTGTCTTATTGAACATACCTGATCCATTATATTTTCGCATTTAGTTGTTATGCTTTCGAGTATAAACATCGAAATCGACACTTTCTACAGTCCAATTACAACTAAATAACTTGTCATTAAAATTTTGTAATTTTTCTTCATTTTTATTTCTGGTGAAATACGAATAAGGATTTCGCATATTATATTTTCTATTATCTAAACTGATCTTTAATATTGAATGGTCTGTTATCTTAGGTGTATGAAGTACATTTATTTTAAACATTTCCGTATTTGAAATAACATAGTCTATCATAATTGAACTATCATTTGTAATGCGAGTATTTACCTTAACTAATTGATATAATCCGTTAACACTCAGACAATTTTGCAAACGTTTAACATAACTATCCTCTTATTTTTATAATCTAAATTAAAGTCTCCTACCAAAACACATTTATTACCATTAAAAAACTTCCAATGTAGATTTGCTATGATCTATATAAAGAACCAACTATTAAGTCTTGGGAATTAATCCTCACTTTGACTGTAATACACCAATAACTACCATCAACCTTGTATTCACTAATTATTTTGTATGAAATAGCTTGATTTATATAAATTAACACACCCCTGTTTTTCGTGAATTCGAATCACACCTCACTAAATTATAATTTCGTATCATTAATTCACTGTCTAATATATCTGCAGTTATATGGGTTTCACTAAGTAAAATTATTGCTGGATTATATTGAGTGATAAACAAAATCAATTCACACTTATTACAAATAACACTTCTAATATTTAAGTAAGTAATATCAAGATTTTTATCTAACACCCCACTTTTTTTATTATTATTAAGATGTATTATACGTTTTTTAACGTTTTATTAACTAACTTGGGTATATTATTTATAAATTTAATTGTTTAAGAATTATCACCCTTTGCAACCAGTCCATCTAATTCACCTCTGATTTTTTTTAAAATACTCCCTTTGCATTTTTGTTTCGTCTGCCGATACTCGCACACCTTCAGTTAATTTATCTTTATTTTTTTAAAATCGACAGTGCCTCATTTACAGAATTCAAAATAATTTTTAACGGTCGTATTTTTGTATCTGTACGTCTACCAATTCTAAACGCTCTGATCTTAGATAAATCCATATCCATGTTTTCAGCACATGTTTTGTTTTATCCAAATCTTCTTTAGTTGTCTTGATTAGATTCCCTAACATTATATAAAATTACATTAAATTCTCTTTTTTTGTCTTTCTTGAACTTCACTAATTAGTTCAATATTATTTTCCAGTGAGAAAATGTTAGCCTGTTGAGATGTATTATTAGCTTGTGCTAATTTTTTTACTTTTTCCAACTCAACTTTAAGTTCATTAATTTCCTTAATTAACATTGGCACTTTCAACAGGCCATTTTTACACTCTTTGCATAAATATATTAATCTGCGTTTTTTTAATTGTAAACATCTTATCTCAGATGCAGATAATTCAGAACATTATTCACAATGTACCCTTTTAAAACTATCACACTGGAATTTTTGAGATTTATCTTTATCAACTTTACACTTGCCACATATTTCATTATCAATCTTATTTAACACTTGTTTCAATAAAATAGTAATTGATGGAAAGGTTAACTGATAACAATTTACTGTTGAGGATTTTATTATTTTAAAATTTTTTACACAACCTTTGAGTTTTAGTTTATCAAAATTTTACTTTTAGATTCTTCACCCTTAGTAGTTTCACTGTTATGCCAAAAATCAATATTTAATTTGATACTATTGCACCATAAATTAAATTTTTTTACACAGCACTTTAACATAACACCTGCACTCTTGATTGGACGTTTCTGCCGTTTCATCTTCAGAATTTTGTAACTGACAACTCTCTAAAGGTACTTTTGTAATATTCATGGTATGCTGTGGGAACAGATTTTCTACCAAATTCTTACAATATTTGACTATTTTATCGCTTATTGGCAACTGAACCTTGTAGACTTTTACAGCCGGCACTGACAATTTTCTTTAAGAATAATTTTGTGAAAACAGTAAATTCAGCGCCAACGGAGCATTCGATGAAGTTATTTTTAGTATACTTCAGAACTCTGTAGATCGAAACTGTGAACTCTAATTTCTTTTTCAATTTATTGATTTCAACAGCTGTTTCATATGTTTTGTATAGCTGAAGATAACGCCTTGCTTTACTTTAATATCTCTGAATTTTTTAAAGTGTTCTGTGCTGGTTTTTTCATTCTTTGGGAATGTATACTCTTTCTATTCTTTGTTTATTTTTCTGCGAGTCCAAATGAATGATCGCATTGTAAGTAAATTGGCACAACAAACAACTAATTAATTATATTTGCGTAGTGGCATCAACGTACGTACAATAAAAATCGTAAGAATCTTAACTACTTACCCTATATTGGCGCAAAACGAGGTCGTTCTGAATAGAAGCTACTGAAACATAAAAGCGCAAAAAATTACATATTTACAGTAGTACATCTAAATACAATTCCCAATTTTTGGGTAAATCGTACAGGATAAAACAGTTCACGTCTATTCATCAAAATTTTTAACATTTCTAATGTAGGCAATCTATTTACCATAAAGAGTCAAGTAAGCAGCTGCTGGTCACCATGATATGCTATTCCCCCCCGCAGGCTGTTAAGGGTACTGATAACTTTTCAATTGGTAACGAACAGTTACACTAAAGGAATACGTAGTATTAATATTAAAACCTAAAACATGTTTGAAATCGGTTGGCAATTGTATCTTGATTTTGTAACAGAATAATTTATAACATTTTAAAGCATTATATCAAAACCTTGATAACTAACCGCGTGGTTTTTTTAATGGTATCGTAACCCAATTTGTGCATTTATTTAACAACATTAAAGGCATTTTTTTCCAACTACCTGGTTGGGTTCCCAGTGTATAAACCATACCGCCGTGAGGAAACAACAGTCACAATTTATATTTAAATTGCCCGTTTTATGTATGACAAACACGAAGTAAGAAGCAAGCAAGAAAATTTCACTGCAAAACCAACACACAAACTTATAGTAACAACAGGACCATGGAACCAAAAGCGATTTTAATCCAATTTTAAACACAGCAACAGTCTGGAAATTCTTGATTATCAAAAACACATGCCTAGATAAGGAACTAGATAACATAACATAAACATGCGGACTTGCGAATTAAATAAAGGACTAGCAAAGTTGGTTGCCTAACTTCCGAATTTGAAATAATTAAAGTGTAACGAACCCGTATATTCAAATAAGTAGAAACTGAAATGATTTTTAAATCAAGGAGGAGTGAATTAACAATTGCGAAATGGAACGAACATGTCGTGATGTTATCGTTCGGATTTGTTAGAGGGTATAAATATTTTTCATGGCTTTGGTTTTTGTTCTGTATAAAAGCGTTATCTAAAAAGATATGGAGAACAGTTACTTCTTGTGGGAGGAATTTTTGAACATAGTCTTGCACAACTAATAATTTCATTGCTTCTTTTTTGCCAATATCATCGTACATACAAAATGTGAAAATGTTAGTTTTTGCGAAAAAAAAATGCAAAAGTGGTATTGCCATTGTTTGATTTATTACTAGGGTAGATAATTTATCGGGAGGAGCTCCCTACTTTCCTCTCATATCAGGTGATGTTGTAACGCCTGTTTTCAAATGTTTAGAAATACATCGAATGACAGTAAACGTTTTTCTGCAGTTTTATACTCGTTAGATTCTACTCAAATCTGAAACAATGAGAACCTCTTTTATAGTTCTCTATAGTATGCAGCATATTATTTATTTTGATTAAATTAATGTAATAAAAACATAGAATACCTTGCATGAATGTGAAACCGTTTTTCGAATTATTCCGTGGCCAGTTCTTTGAAGTTTACAAGTAACAGGTGCTGGCGATATCACAATACTTAAGTTGAAATCTTGCCTCTGTCTATCGACTAGTTAATTAAATGCTTATAATACAGTTTTTGCTTGTCTGTTGTAACGAAACATAGAGTGAGCAAGCACAATCACTACCAACTCTTTTTGGTACTACCTTCGCCACTTGCCTTCAAACTTTTACGAATATTTATTTTTACGCTACTGATATTCACGTTTGTCTCGTTTTCCACCTGCTTTCTTTGTTTTCTCTATTTGTTCTGTAATTTTATTACCCTCCGCCCTCTGTTTCTGTAGATGTTATATCTCTGAAACGTACACTTATCCTTTTACTTGCACTATATTCCTCATGGTCACTAGGCAGCCACTGCTCGAACTTTGAAACAACTCCGATTCGTTGTTCTACATAATACTACTAAATTATTGAAAATTTGAATCATCCCGACAACTCCTCGCCATGTCTCGTTCGGTTAAAAGCAAAAATCTGTCGAGTCCCAGACTATCCTATTTCTTGACTCAAATTAAATAAACAGACAAGCACATTCTCTTAATAGCTGATGTAAGCTGCGTCGGATTTTTCTTCATCTTGAACGATGCGCAGGGTTTGCCTTCAGTAGGTGGCATCGATTTAAGTCAATATGCATGAAAACTGAACATGTCTGGTTTAGGCACCAAGGTTTTTAGTTGAATACAGAGTTTTGTTTTACTTTTTAACAGTAAAAATCTTAGTAACATTAAGCGTAACTGCAAACTTATTTTGGGTGCAGTTAACATTAAATGCGAAGTAAAATAGGCACATTTAGAAAGGTTTCTGCTTATAAAGGTAGAGTGAAGAAAGTAATAAAAAAGGCGTAAGTTTTTGAAATTATTTTATAAAAATGCCTTTCCGTAGATTGACGAGAGAACGTAAAGGCACCTAAAGTGCCGTAGACGATGATATAGGCGTGAAAGCGATTGCATTTCTGATGCGCTTTTGCATTGGGTAACTTAGTCACTTTACACATATCCCCGTTGGTAGCGCTAGCTGTAGTGTCCTTTTTGGGCGGTTTCGTGACGTAGTTGGTATGCGTGTGACTACTATGCCCTAGGTCCAGGATTCGAATCCCGACATGGTACGCTTTATCACAATAATACGCCCTCGTTCAGACGAGAGGTGAAATGGAGGTCTCATGAGTGAGGGTTGTCACGCACGGTAAAAATCTCTACCTTGCTTGGAACAGCAAGGATTCGGCAAAATTAAAACAAAGATTCAGATAAAAAAGAACTCGCTTTTTGGACAATATATTACCTTCGGGTGGAGCATTGGAAAATCAATTGTAATGTAGTCAGTTATAGGCGGTTCTATGGCTTAGTTGGTATATATGTGACTATTAAACCCAAGGTTCCGAGTTTGAATTCCGACACAGTCCGCTTGAAAACTGTTAGGCGAACATTTTTCACGAAAATACGCTCTCGTTCTGGGAAATGTTGGTTCAGTGCGCGAGAGTTGTCACGTACCTTGCTTAGAACAGCAAGGGTTCGGCAAAATTCAAAATTTTTAGGTAAAAAAACTCTTCTCCTGGCCAATGTAGTGTCTTCGGATGGAGAATTGGAAAAATAAAATGTAGTTCATGCTCCCTTTCTTCATTGACTGTCCAGCACATTAATTGTTGCTTGTCGTCTTGTGATGCTTTGAGAAACAATATTGGCAGTGTTGTGTGGGAACAGCGTACACCTTTTGTTGCGATAGTAGCGGGATAGGGAGTATTGTAACTTGTACAAATTGAGGTAACCTACCCGTGCATTAAAGGGGGGGATATTGATTGAGAGAATAGCAGTTTTGAAGTGTAAGAGGACACGTCTTTGTTTCGACTGCGTAGAGAACCCTTACTTTTTGTTCTCATCATCATCATTAGCTCTTCAGTTCTAGAACTGGTTAGACGCGTACCCTCATTCTTTCCTATTCTGAGCTAATCTTCTCATTTCCCTGAAATTTTCAGTCTGCTTCTTTTACTATCTGCGTGCATTAGTCTGATCTAGGCCTGCCTCTACTTCTTTCTTTTCCTATCTCTGCTCGTAATATATCTCGCACAATTCCCCAAAAATGTTTTAGAACATATCCTGCCCTTCTATTTCTCCTATTTTTTTTTGTTTTCCATATATGCTTCCAACAATTTTCTCTTTGTTTCTATATTTGTTGTCTTCGAACATAACCACCTGCTCTTTCTTGTTAAATGCAGTTCAGTTCAGTTCAGTTCAGTGACTGTCAAGATCCCCTAACACTTAGACATTTGAGATTTAATAGTTTTTCAGAAAATGCTTTCGCACAATTAACATTAGTTGAGAATATTGCAAAACCAATACCTGTAGTTACTTATAATAATTATCAGGTTTAAGTACAACAAGGTACATTAGGTTTTCGCTCTTGGAACTGGTTGGACGCGTACCACCGTTGATTTCTATACTGAGCTAGTATACACATTTCCTTGAAATTCTCACGGTTTACATCTTTATCTGTGTACAATAATCCAACCTAGGTCTACCTATCTTTTTCCTATCTCTGCTTCTAATATATTCCGCACTATTCCCACATGCCTTAGTATGTGGCCTATCGTCCTATCTTTCATATTTTTTTACTGTTTTCCACATATTTCTTCCTTCCCCTACCATTTTTAGTATCTCTTCTTTTCTTTTACTGTTCTCCACAAATTTCTGGCTTCCCCTACCATTTTTAGCCCCTTTTTGTTCTTAACTTTGTCTGTCCATGATATCTTCATCATACGTCTGTAGCACCACATTTCAAAGGCTTCTATCTTTTTCCTGTTTGCTTCTCCTACTGTCCAAGTTTCACAGCCGTACAGTGCTGTGCTCCACACATATGTTTTAAGCAATCTCTTCCTTGTTTCTGTTTTTGAACACAGTAGTTGCTTTTTCTTGTTAAATGTAGCACGACCTTGTGCTAATCTTTGTTTTATATCTTTTGGCTCTTACCATCTCACGTTGTTTGGCTTCCTAGGTAGCAAAAATCCTTAACCTCGTGTAAGTTCTCTTTATCTATTTGTATTCTAGTTTTTGATTTATTTCCCTTCCTTTGCATACTTTAGTTTTTATTTTTGTTAATATTCATACCCTATCTCTCGGTTAGAAGTTTTCATTTCATTAAGAGCAGCTTCTAACTCTTCCTTGCTTGATGCTAATACCACTATATCATCTGCAAATGTAAGCATATCAATATTTTGTCCCTGCAGTATTCATTGCCTCTTCGATGGACAAGTTAATAATTAATGGGGATAGGGCACATCCCTGTCTCGCATCTTTCCTAATATTTACTCTCTACGTTCCTGCTCTAATTCTATTACCATTGTTTGCTATAAGCTATGTATTATCCGTCTATCCATAAAACTCATTCCAATTTTTTTGAGTATTTCGAACATATTTTTCCATTTTACATCGCCAAATGCTTTTTCCAGATCTACAAACCCTATATACACGCATTCTCCTTTTTCTATTGCTTTCTCCATTATTACCCTCACAGCTAAAATAGCCTCCCTGTTTCGCCTAAACCCAAATTGATCTTTTCCTAATATTTCTTCAGCTCGTTTTTCCATTCGTTTTTTACAATTCTAGTTAGTATTTTTGACACGTGTGCTGTCAAACTTATTGTTCGAAAATTTTCCCATCTAACCGTGTTTCTCTTTTTTGGTGTAGTGACTATGATGTTACGTTTGAAATCTTTGAGTATCTCGCCTGTCTCATACATATAGCTTACAAGTTGGAAGAGACGTTCTGTTATTGCTGGTCCAGTGGCTTTTAGAGTTTCTGCTTGTACCTTATCTGTACCCGGCGCCTTACCATTTTCAGACCCTTTATGCTAATTCAAACTCATCTCTAAGTATAGGATATCTCAAGTCATTCTTTTCAATGTCTGATTCCTGTTGTAATACTGTAAGTTACTCTCCTGCATATAAATTCCCTATATATTCTTGCCACCTAACCACTTTCTCTACGTTTTCTATAATGACGTTTCCTTTCGCGTCTCATATTTTTGCTATACGGTTTTGTATTCCTAAAATTCACTCTAATTGTATGCTTCGTCTGACTTATCTTAGTCTGAACTTTTCATCAATCCATTGTTCTTTATTAGCTTGCTTTCCTCCATTTGCGAATAATTTTCCATTTTATGGCTTTGTACCTCTGTTTTCCTGTTTCGTCTGATCTATTTTTGTATTTTTAGGATATCCTTTGTTATCCATGGTTTCCTATTTTCTTTTTGTGTATACGCCAGAATATTACTGCCACCCTGTCTAATCTGGATTTAATGTTATGCCATTCTGTTTGTACTTCCTTAGTATAAGAAATTTTCCCGATATCTTTCAGCAGTTCATTAGACTTTCTTCAAATCTTTTGGGGATATCTTTATCTTTTAGTTTCTCAAAGTCGAAGTGCCGTTTTTCGTTCCTTTTTTTCAAATCTTTAAATTTAAGAGCGGCCTTCATAATTACGATGTTGTAGTCTGTGTCAATATCTGCTTCTGGGTAGCTTTTACAGTCTTTTACTTGATTCCTAAACCGTTGTCTAACAAGGATGTAATCTATTTGATATCTTCTTATATCCCTTGGCATCTTCCACGTGTATCGTCTTTTAGGATGGTGTTGAAATAACGTGTTTGTGATGGTTAAGTAGTTTTTGTCGCAAAATTTTACCAACCTATTTCCCCTGTCGTTTCTCGTGCCTAAACGAAATAAACTTACTACTGCTCCTTCCCTACGTTCATCTACCGCGGCATTAAAATCTCTCGTAATTATTAAATCTTCATGTCCTTTTACGTATCGCAGTATTTCTTCTATATCTTTGTAGATCGGTTCTACCTCTTCCTCATTCTGGCTAGAGGTGGACTTGTATACTTGTATTATTACTGTATTTACCGGTTCTTTTGTAAGTAGTTTTCTACACAGTGTCCTATCTTTTTTCGCATAACTATCTCCACACCAGAATTTCCTTCCTCTGATCCTGTATGAATTACTCTAAAGTATCCACTCCAAAAATCCCCCGGCTTTGGACACCGAACTTCGCTGATCCCTACTATGTCTAGTGCTAACCTATTCATTTCAATTTGTATTTCTCTAGCTTACCTACTTGCTTCATACTTCTGATATTCCACGCTCCGACTCGCAGAATGTTTCCGATTCGTTTTCTAAATTTTCTGATCACATCCTCCGAAGTAGCCCTCCCGGAGATCCGAATGAGGGACTATTTCACCTCCGAAATCTTTTACCCCAGAGGATGCCATCATCTTAAATACAATTTAAGTACGCCACGTACCTGTGAGGTAATGTGGTGGTTTCCCTTTACCTTCCACATTACGGTAGTGTGCCTTAGAATGCCATACTGACCTCTATGGGCTCTGCCATTCTAAGTACCGAAAGAGCTGCTACCCTAATTCGGGGACCTGCCTTAGTCGGGTTCCTCACTAAAGACCCTACTACATTGGTTGAACCTGTAGTTTGGCTCTTTAGGTCACTAGAATGCAGAAGCCATTCAACCCGTTCTAGTAATCTAGAACTTCTTCAAGGTGCAGGGCCATTCGGAATGGTATTGTATTCTAAGGGAACAAATTTTTTACTTAAAAATGTGCAATTATATTATTTGCAGGTGTTTAGAAAAAATCTAAATTTTAGATTTTGGACTGATCGATTTATGTATTTGTACTCGTATAGTTTATATTAGGAATGGTCGAAGTTTTTCGTGTGCTAACTGCATAGTGGGTTAACAGACGATTTAGTAACTAATTAAAGTTGCCCTACTGAAATTAACATTGTTATGGTTTGAACTGGCCGGGAAAAATATAAACAAAAACATTGTGACAACCTAGAACCTTTTTTTAGATAAACAACTTTGCTCCGATAACCTGAGTAAGAAAATGTTTAATGTTTTAAAACAATATTTGCATTAAGCAGCATTTATTTTAGCTTTGGCTTTAATTTTGGCGATTTCAGTTGCTCCTTATTCAATTCCAGTTCAGTAAAATTGCATACATAAATACTATTTATTAAACATCTTTAAAAGTTATTTATAAACAACATAAGAATAGGTTTACTTCATCTGTCTTGCTATTCTACTATCGCTTCTTTAGAAGAAATACTGCATCGATTATCATTATTACACCATTGACAAGTGTTAGAAATGCCATTATGAGAACGTTCTGGCTTCTGTTGTATCGGGTTTGATCCATATACTGCAGCAAGCATATTATTCCAGCCACTAGGTTTAGTACAGCTCCAGTAAAGATTAGTAGTATTTCCAGAAGAATATGTGATTTATCAATTACATAAACTACGATGAATGTGACCGTTATAAGTACATATACTATAATAGCCATTATAGTTATTGAATATTTATGCATTCCATATATTATGGTGTCATGTATAATTATAGTACCAACGATGCATAATATCTAGAGAACAAACATCTATATTACTGGAATATTTTGGTTAGGTCATTGAAATTCATAGACAGTATAAACATGCAAAACTAATACTTCTAACCCTGGCGGTTCCTCTTTAGAGGCATTTATGTTAACGATCCACCTGCTAAAAATTTATATTATGTTAATTAGGACTATAGAATGACATCTAATACCTAAGTAAATACGCTTCAGATTTAGATAATTATTACATTTATGTAACAAGCAAAATGCGAAGCCTGATATTTTACACATTCCATCTCTGTGCATTCATCCGTATTTCAATTTGACCGTACGGAAAAACGGGAAACTAACCCACACAAATGGCGCGTAATTTGCCGCGTAATTATACTTTATATTAAACCGTAGTAAAGCAGCAGCCACAAGATTTCTTTAGGCAGGATATACATAGGTTGACGAAACAATGACATATGTGCCTTAATCGAAGTGGTAATTATTTGTAAACTTAGTTGTCAATAAATTTTTCCTGAACCAAAGATGCGTTTCAATTGAACAAGCCTCGTACTAATATCGAAAAGTGCACACATATTAAGAAAACTTCTTTGGTGTATGCTCTTTCCAAAAGGGTACAACTTATAGATATAAGTTGAGCAACTACGTGAATTTTTGGGTTTAGTCTTAAAAACGGCACCGTTCTTAAATCAATTCACAAATATCTAACCTGTATCTTGTGTTAAATATTAGCTTGTTATTTGTTTTGCAAACTACCCCGTATCAACCACAAATAATGAACTGTCATTAAAACAAATTCCTCACTCTTGTGCACTAATGTTTTTCAATAAAATCCAAAAACAGAGTATTCTCGTGTAAAAATAATATAAAAGTTAAAAATATAAAAAAATTACAGCAGAGTGCTTTCGGCGTTAGTCATCATCGGTGCCATTGTCAAGTTATTGAATTATTTTGATGGAATATAAGTTTTTAAAATAACTTGACAATGACACGGAAGATGGCTAACGCCGTAAGCGTACTGTTAAATTTTTTTTATATTTTTAACTATTATATTATTTTTACAGGAAAATACTCTGTTTGTGGATTTTATTGATTATCAATTCAGTTCACTGTGTCCCGTCTTCAGTTACAGAACTGCTTTCGAATCGTGTACTTGTTCGTGCTCTGCTATTTCTTAATTTTGGTGTTAGTTTTTTTTTGTTGTTTTCAATTTATTGTTAATCTTGTTGTTATTGTAATTTTAGTCACATAAAGCCCTACACTAACCGTGAATATGCTGAAATGCATTTTGTTTATGAACACTGCAATGGTGATGGTCGAAAAGCTTCAAGGGAATACAGGGCTCGTTACTCCAACCCAGCACATTTTCCCGATCACAGGGTGTTCGAAAGAGTGTATCACGCAAACCGTCAGTGTGAAACACCTGGTGTTTTACGTCATCGCAAATGAAGACCCAGAATTAAAGGACAAGCTGAAGTAGTGGCAATGGTGTTAAATGATCCTACAACGAGTGTTAGGGTTATTACCAGACAATCCGGAATTGCGCAAACTACGGTATATCGAATGTTGCATTGCGCAGGAACAACTTTCATCCTTACCACGACCAGCGCGTGCAAGCTCTTTTGCGTGTGGATTATCCAAAATGATATTTTGCAGGGAAATACTCCGCAGACACTGTGAAGATCAACGTTTTTTTTAAGATCTTGTGGACTGATGAATCGTACATTCACCTGGTAGGCGTATTTAGTCTTCATAAAGTACACTCGTGCGTAAGTGAAAACCTAAGATCTATACTGCAGGATTGCTTTCAACATCGATTCGGTGTTAATTTGTGGGCAGGTATAGTTGCTGGAGCATTGGTCGGACCATTTCAATTACAGGCCAGACTTAATGCGTAGCATTATCTTCAATTTCTTCAGCACGAATTGACAGATTTGCTGGACGATGTGCCTCTAGACATTAAGCAAAGAATGTGGTTGCAACACGACAGCGCTCCAGCACACAATGCTCGAAATGTAAGGCATCACTTAATTATTGAATTTCTAAATCGCTGGATGGGACGAGGGACACTATCCACTGGCCCCCACGTTCACCAGACCTTCATCCACTAGATTATTTTCTGTGGGGATATCTTAAGGCAATTATCTACGAAACGGAAACAAGAAACGAACAGGATCTTCTTGCAAGAATACGTGAAGCTGTTGAAACAGTAATAGCAGAGGGTCGTGCTTTCCGATTTTTAAAACGTAACTTTTCGAGAAGATGTCGGTTGTGCAGTAGGACAGGTGATTGAACATTGGAGTATTTGCTGTAAACATTGTTTAACATTACAACCTCATACTTGACTAATATTGTAGTTTGCTTATTAGTGAATTTATTTAATAATGGTGCCGTGTTTAATGTTAAACCCAAAAATTCATCTAGTTGTTCAACTTATACCTTTTTTGGAAAGAGCATGCACCAAAGAAGTTTACTGAATAAGTGTGCACTTTTCGATAGTAATAGTTTATTTAAGTATTTTTGAGTTAAACAACTGTTATTTTTTTTGAAGAATCTGAAATACTACCAAAACTATGTTTCTTTTGAGTAACCCTGTAATTGTTTGTCACCTGTCATGTAGTAAAGGCGAGACGTTCCTCTCCCAAAAACAAAAAGTTTTGTAAAGATGTATCAGTATTTTTTTACCAATCAATAGTAGCCGGATCTGCATATTTTTCCCAAAAAAGACAAAAATTGTTTTAACTTTGAAACGATCAACAATTGGAAACCAACACATATGGTTACTTTGATAGGAAATGATCTGCCCTATTACGCTCCTTCGTTTGGACTATGACTTTTGGAACGAGAGGTCATTGAACACCTAAATTCTATGAAAAAAACCATCCAAGGAGAAGAAAACGGGAAAAAGTAAACCCATATTTAATTTCTCTACCTTATATAAATATAAGCGTATTTCATTAGCACATAAAAAGAAGCCTTTATTATTTATGTAATTGAATTTCGTGACTTGCATTTATTACAGCGCGTGAAAAGATTGCGAAAAGAATATAAACTAAAATCCAAATTTTTAAATTAATTTTTTTTTAGTCGTGTGCATAAGTAATTACTCCTGAGAGATACATTAAAACGCGTTTAAAAATACTAAAATCCGTACTTTATTAGAATGCAAATTAATCATTAAGAATGCATAATAAGCGTATAAAAAATATTAGCTAGAACATGTTTTATTTACCGTACAGACAAATCTTATTGTTTTTATAAAGCATAAGAATGAAGCAATCATTAAAGCATTAGATAATTTTCTGTGTGTAGATTTTAAAAATATTCATTCATGTCAAAAATGCCACATTATGAATTGTAACATTTATTCTAAAAAAATTAACTAGTTAGTATAGAAAGCTGAACTGGCTAGCTCAACAGAAATTATGCTGTGGAATTTAGGAAAATGAAATGAAACACAAATCTCAAGAAACATATATGCATTCAAAAACATATTTCTTGTATACACATTATCTAAAGAATCTCTTACATTGAACAAATCTAAATAGTGCTTATAAAACAACAGTTTAAGTTTATACAGAAGATTATTCCTAATGAAAAATAATCCCCACCTATATCCTTGTCAACAATTACAGAACCCAAACCTTTTCTCTGCGAGTTACAAAAATTCTCTTTAAAATTTCTCGGAATAATTTTTTATCCTTTTTATTTCCCCGCCTGTGAGTGTAATTGGCCAGCGACGCTGCACAGATAAGTTAGTAAAGGTCAAAATGCTTCGAACTTATGAAATTAAGTACTTATTCTAAATATCCTAATAAGCTACAAACTAAAAAAATCCAAAATTTATACTTGCTGTTATTATTGTCAAAAAACGCTTATCAAAATCTGATTTCTGTCGTAATTAACGGCATTAAATACTTCCTGGTTACATTTCAAATCTCTATTCGACGTTAAAGTATCAGTTTACAAAGTACATCTATTTTAATCGATTAAAGTCAGCAGTCGCTCTTGTACCAGGATTTTTTATATCGAAGATCTTTTTAATTTTAGTAGTATTCTTAACAATAATAATGCTTCAAAATTCAAAGTTCTATTTTACATATTACATGTCGCAAAATGAATTATAAATTACTCGAACTTGCACGTTCGACGTCTTAAAGAATTAATCTTTACTCAAAACTTACATGTTCGATGTCGTAAAATGAATCAAATTATGAAACTTTGCTCGAATCTTACTTGCTGTTTGACACTTCAGAAAGAATGACTGAATCCTTTTAACTATGTCCGTCTTATGTACTAAAATTCTAAATACGTCATTTTTTACATTCCAATCGAGATTTATTTCAAAGCATGAGTCACTGTGTGATGTATAATTTACGCCAGTTTCACATTTTAATGAGTTAATTAAGTGTGATTGTATAGTTTATAGCTATCGTAAAAGGTCCTTCATTCTTTGTTGACACATCAAAGCATAGTCGTTCTATCTTTCTTAGAGCTATTAAAACGCGTTATCTATTTTATGGCTTTTTCCGACAGAGGCGCATTTTTTGTTTTGGGGCGTTTATTCATTTTAAATGATATTTACACGCGGAAATTAATTACATAATTAATTAAAGCTCGCAATTGCATTCTTAATGATCGATTTGCATCTAATAGGGTACAGACTTTTGTTTATCATATCTTTAAATCTAAATTATGTTTAGTATTTACAGAACAATTATTTATAAATGAATAGCTTGTGTATTTACATTTTAAAATAAAAACCAGTTTTAGGGTATCTCTCGAGAGTAATTATTTATACACACGACTGAAATGAATTAAATTAAAAATTGGGCGTTTCATTTTTATGTTCTAACAGAATACGCTTATATTTATACCGGGTGGAAAAATTAAATATTAGGGAATTTTACTTTTTCTCCGTTTTTCTTCCCTTTGGGCGGTTTTTCCATAGAATTTGGTGTTCAATGACTTCTCATGACCTCATTATCAGGTTAATATATAGCTGAGAAAAGGCGCCATCTTGGTCAATAAGGGCAACATCCTAATTCGCGGAATTTAATTATAAAAGCGTAAATTTTCTTTAATAACGCTCGGGATATAAGACTACGTTTTGTATTAGCTAAATGGATGCATGTTTTACGCATATCTTTAATTCGGTATATAGGCAAAAGTTCTTTACAGAACTCTTTTATTTTGCTGAAATAATTATGCATAAATTCTTAATATAAATGTGCAAGGAGGAAATAGTCACGTACGCGATAGTTATTCTATTCAAATAAAAGTCAACATTATAATGATTTCCCAATGTTTCACGCGAAGGTATTACATTGGACAAGGAAACGAGTTGCTTTCTACCTGGAAATTTAGAATTTGGCCGAACCCTTGCTCTTTCAAGGTAGGTAAATATTTTTAACGTGTGTGATAACACATACGAGACCTACATTGTGCCTCTCATTCTAACAAGGGCGTATTTTTGTGAAAAATGCTCGTCTAACATTTTTCAAGCGTACCGTGTCGAGATTGGAACTTGGGACCTTGGGTAGTCACATGCATAGCAACTAACCCACGGAGCCGCCTGGCGTAAATGACAGCACATTTAACCTGCAAGATAATCAAATCGAGGATTAGAATTAGCAAAAACGCTTTTCTCATTATCGTTTTGTGACATCGAAGAGGTTATAGATCTTTTTTCTGGAGAAGACGATTATTTGGTCGAGAATGGATAGCAGATTGTGACAGAACTATACAACTTTTCGAGTTGGCCGAGTTACAAACATTTTTGTATGTTAGAAAAAAATTTGGCGGTCTTAGCAAGATCATTTGTACAGGGTGAAAAAGGTGTGACGACTTGGTCGAAACTAAAAAATGCATTAAAAGATGAATTTTCTTTAAACATTGCGAGTGCGGATATTCACAAAACTCTTTCCAAACGCACGACAAAGAAAAACGAAAAGGTTTACGAATACCTTTTGGCGATGAAAGAAATTGCGTCGAAGGGAAATTTAGAAGTTGAATCCGTTATTCAATATTGTATTGATAAAATTTTAGACGAAGGGTAAAAAGAGGTACTCTATACGATGGGGGACTCCAGGGATTAGACAAGTTCTCGTAGGACTGCTGATTCCAGAGTCCCGTGTTCAATTCTCAACACAGACCGCTTGATAAATGTTGAGCGAGCATTTTTCACAAAAATAAGTCCTCTTTCGGATGACTGGTAAAATTAAGTCCCATGCGTGAATGTTGTCACGCACATTAAAGATCCCTACCTTGCTTGGAATAGCAAGGGTTCGGCAAAATTCAAAATTTCCAGGAAAAGAGAACTCGCTTCCTGGCCATTGTAGTATCTTCGGGTGGAGCATTGCAAAGCCAGATGTAAGGATACTATACGGTGCAAAAAATTTAATCAACGTAAAGAGAAACTGGTCGTATACTAAAATTATTAAAAAGTCGCCAACAAGACGTCGGAAATGTTTCGAATATTACTTGAAAAAAATAAAAGCGGTGGTGATACTAAGAAAAAGTAAAACAATAGTAAAAATAAGATGTTACAATTCGGTTGAACATGGTCATAGTGTAAGGGCTTTAAGGTGCTTTAAGTGCCAATATTTTGGGCACAAGGCGACAGATTGCTCCAAGCTAAATTCAGAGGAGTCAATGAACACAATTATAAATGAAAATCGTTCTTACAAAAAAATGTGTCTATAAATGATCATTTCCCTAACACCTTTATGGATACTGGCAGTGTGATCAATATTGCAGGCGTGTCTTTATATAATAAATTAGGCAAACCTATATTAAATGAATCGTTGAAAGTATTAAACGATTCAGTGGACAACCATTAGGGTGGGGTTGTTACGAATCAAATTGTTTGACGGATTTAATACGGTTATCGATATCGTTATTGGTCAAGAACTATTTAACGGCGCTGCTGTGTTGATTAAAACTTGTCAAATAAAACTCGAAATATCTTAGGCTCAAGACAATATTACTGATGTTATGCAAATATTGGTAGAAGATGTAAAGTACGATTGTTACTGCTTTTTTATTGTTTATCTTATCATACATATAAGTTAGTCTATAATTCATACACTCACAGATACAACCCTGACTTGTTCATATTTCACCCAACCCTACTCGATCCAATACGAACTAATCTGAACCTAGTTTCCTTTTTGTTCCTATCAGAACTAACCTTTAGGAGTCATTCGTCAGCTGTCCTGCAAGACAAACACAACTATAGACGTATTTGTCGCTGTTATCAATTGAACCTTACAAACAGGTACACATTGTCGCCCAAGTGCGAGAGTGTCCGTTTCGTATTTATTACAATTAGTGTTTACAACAAGTGACATTAATTTCCGTAATAAGCATCTGTGTCGTCATTAACCACTAGTGACCGGCATGGAAGCAACCTGGAATACAGTCCTAACGAAGACCATATCATTGTTATTCCATTGGCATCACCAGCTTGGTCGAATTACTAGTAAGTAGGAAATTATTGATTTAATTTTTCTCTGCGTAATAACGATCCCATAAATATCGGTAGTGAGTATAGTAAATTGGCAAAAAGTAAAGGTCTAAATTTAGTTCAAGCCAATATCCCACTTCGAACTAAATCCACAGAAGTTAAGATGAGGATTACTGTATTAAGTGATGAACCAGTTTTTTGTCGGCCTCGGCGCTTACCTTTTTCAGAATGAGATGCTCTGAAAGAGATTGCCAATTCTATGTAGAATGTTTTTCTATGAAGTAAACATAATACAGAAATTAGAAGGGGTTTAAAACTACGTAACAACATAAAACTAGTAATAATTTCTTGTCTTTTGTTTTTTATTTTAAAACAACTTTAGGTATGTAACAACTACTTTAATACGGCACAATATGATTCCATAAAAAACATAAGTAACATAAACTAAGTAGTATTAATTGGTTTAATGCTTCTTTATTGCAAATATAACGTCAACTACCATGATTACACCGCATGCAAGAGTAGTTATGACCAATATTAGGAAGTTTCCTCTTAATCCTGAATCACTAGAATCAATTGTTGCTGTGACACCCGCAACTAAATTGAGAATTCCACCAACGAATATGAAAATGACTTCTAGGTAAAAATGTGTTTTATCGGCTATGTATATAATGATGAATGCTGCAGTGATAAGCAGGTATCCTCCAATTGCAACAATCACCAATTCATAGGATCTGTAGTATATTCCTCCATCACTTATTAGTATGATTCCAATCAGGCATAATATCTGGACACAATAAAAATGTTTTACTTTTCAGCAAGGTTAATTATGGTTGTTGAGAGGTTAGATATTGAAGTACTACAGTTTGTATAAGAGTATCGCGCTATATTGTGAGATATCAATTATCTATTACAGTTAAAGTTGGAGAAAGTCCTTTTTAGGTAGAAAACAGCTGGGTGAGGTAATTAGTTCGTGTGTAAGTGTTCCGTTTATACTGTAAATATTTAAAACTAAATTTTATTAATGCATTGAGTTTGATTATTTTAAATTCGCCGCGTGCATATTTAAATTTATTAGAGTGGAATTTCCTTGGTTTTACTTGAAGCACCCGCTAACCTGTGCCGAGAGTGGTGAACGTTGTTAATGCGCATCTGCAAACAAGTATTGATTGGAGAATCCACGAAGCCAAAGTCTCGCTTCGTCTGTCGACCACGCTGCATCGCTAGTTTACACGCTCAACATACGAGAGAATAGTTTCGTCGTTCGAATGGGTCGCATCGCTAGTGTACATGAACCGATTTGTTAAAAACCGCTATTGTTAAATGTGCTTCGCTTCCCCGCAAGAGGCAGATTAGATGCTACATCGTTTTTTGCATTGGCACGACTTTGTAAACAATCAGGTGAGTGCTTTATAGTAAACGCTTTGACTAACTGATTTGCTTAAAGACATTAATTATCTGTTGCTTGTAAACCATCATTTAAATTTATATACAGTCCATTTTCTCTCCAAATTAGTTATCGAAATTTACACCGCAATTATTTTACAGTAAGTTTTAAATAGTGCATTTGGTACTTCCGAGTTTAAGTTTATGCATTTCTTACGAGGACAATGTCAATCGATCATTTACTACTATTTTGAAGTTGGTTTAGATGCATCGGTTTCTAGAACAATCAAAAGGAGTATTGAATGACCACACCGACCCAAAGCAACTATGTTCAAGTATTATGAATTTGAAGCGATGTTATTCAGTACGTAGCGGTGAAGGTACTTTAGTACTTCAGAGGAAAATGTTAAGAGTTTCAACGAATGACTAATTAAAAATGGTCCTTAACTCATCACGTAATGATTCAAGAATATTCCCAAGGCTGCGTGCCATTCTACACGACCTTGTTATTCAATAAAAACGTACTTTGTTGGATGGTGATTACTCACTGACTTGAAAAAAGAACACGACTGAGGATTTTACTCAAACAATTTTATGATACTTTGTATGTGTAATGTCTATAGTCCAGAAAAATCTTATGTTTGCCCAATATACTTGTTATTATAAGAATAATAATATTAGTGTAGGTTTTGTGTGATATTGTTTTTATATTGATGGATAACTGAGTTAATTGGTATCGATAGTGTATATAGACTTGATAATTATCCATCAGCTGCGGTATTTGATTGTTACGTGTTTGATGATTGTGTCTAAAGGCACTACTAGTAGGACGAATACCCAGCTATGGTAATAATATCGATTCCTTAGGCTGAATGCACACCAAAAGTAACATGACCCAACATTTTGTTTCGAAACAAAACTGTTTGGTCAGTTCGTTGATCGATCACGTCGTTATCTTGTTAGTAGGCAGAGGGCCGCGCACTGACCGCGACGCGACTCGACATTGCCTCGAGACCAAAAATCTTGTTGCAAGGGGTCTGTCGATGTTTCTTCCAATTCTTGCCTCGAGGCAAACCGCTTGCAACATAGTCTACTGTGCATGCGACGACTGCATATCAAGTATTTGCTACTTTCTTGTCAAATATTTGTATAGGTTTGTTATTATTATTGTTCGTGTAGTTTTCAATTTTATTATTATGATTGTGGAGGAGTTGACCATCAATTACAAATAGATTTGGACAAATTGATTGCTTTAGTAGACTCACGGCCAGAAATTTATGATATACTATTAAAATCTCATCATAACCAGGATCGGATTAATAAGATACGGAAAGACATTTGAACAGAAATGCTTCTTCATCCATTGTAGATAAAATGTACACTGATTTGCACAAACCTATTAACTCTTCAGTGACTTGCTCACAATTGACAGTTACAATTTGCTTCTGCGGTGGTTTTGTCACAAGGTATCGCAAATCATCGCCCACTGGATGCGACACAACGTAACATTTTGTCTCGAGGCAAAACTGTCTCGAGACAAAATGTTGCATTCGTGTGCGCCCAATCTTATGGACAAATGCATAGTGCAAAACAAGAAAACACAATAAATGGCTCTGTATGGACTTAATATGTGTGGAAGAGAGATACACTCGCATTAACGTAATTACATCAGCTTGTCTGTTTCATAAGCCTACGAGCATTTTATTAACTTGCTTTTTCTAACACGCTATTGACATCAAATAATAATTATAATCCATAGGAAAATAAAAAACAACTGTAAGGAGAGATTCGAACCAGTGAAAATTTACTGGGAAAACCATGGCACATCCAATAACATGCACACCTGTTTAGATCACATGGTCGGTATATGTATTTGAATGTATAATTACCCTGTAGTAATATTGCAAGACGTAATCTCTTTTCATATCCGTTTAATAGTAAATTGATAGCAATTGAATTGCTATAAATCAGTTTGTTAATAACAAATTTTTGAGTAAGTATATTAATTTACTTAGAGAAAATTATAGAGGCATTATTACATCCATCAATAAAGCATGGTCTAGGAATCTAAAAATAGAGAACAATATTATAGTCAACGCATAGAAATGTTTTGGTGTTCTAATTATTAGGTTAATTAGGTTTCATGTAAAATTCATTGTTTACAAGCGATAAATTTCAGTCAAATATTAATGCAATTTTCTCGCGTAAATATTTACTAATCTTTATTTACAACTTTTCGAGAGCGTCATTAATAATTAATTACGCACATCTTTAAATAAAACAAACCAGAATTGATGTAAATTATTATGAATTTTAGAGAACGTATAATTTCGCTAGAATAAACATTCAATACATTGCGATTTTTGTAAAAACACTACCAAATCCAGCGATGGTTTGAAAGATGTATGCATTACATGAGTGTACCTATTAGAAATAATGAGAAGTTTATAACGCTTATACTAATTGATTTGTTTGTATATCTAAAATTTATTAATAATAATTTTTACTGTTTAAAAACATGTAACAGCGAAGCATGGGCCCAATAAAACTTAATTTTAGTACCAAGTTAAGGTCAGAAAACTGTCCTATCTTTCATCATCATCATTAGGTCTTCAGTCCTGGAACTGGTTAGACGCGTACCCTCATTATTTCCTATTCTGAACTAACCTACATATTTTCCTGAAATTTGCACAGTCTGCATCTATCACTATCTGCGTGCGATAGTCCGATCTAGATCTACTTCTACCTCTTTTTTCCTATCTCTGCATGTAATATATCACGTACTATTCCCGAGAATTGCCTTAGAACGTATCCTGTCCTTCTATTTATCCTTTTTTTTTGTTTTCCACAGATATCTTTTTTCCTCTACTATTTCTATAACCTATTTGTTATTAACTTTGTCTGTTCATGCATCATCCTCATACATCTGAAGTACAACATTGCAGAAGGCTTCTATCTCTTTCTGTCTGCTTTTCCTACTGCCCCTATTTCATAGACGTACTGTGCTGTGCTCTCAACAATTTTCTTCTTGTTTCTATGTTTGTTGTTTTTGAACATAGCCGCTGTTCTTTCTTGTTAGTTGTAGGTCGGCACCCTTCTATTGTTTTACAATTATATACCCTATTTTCGCGATATTCAGTGGTATGTGACGGGTGGTAAGTAGCCTGTGGTTACCAAGTTCCCTCAGCACTTGAACATTTTCCGAATTCATCAGATTTAAGTGCACTTATTTTTTTCGTCAAAGGTTCCTTCTTGAAACTAGTTGGATACGTACCTCCACTTATTTATATTCTGAGCCAGCCTACACAGTTCCCTTAAATTTCTACAACAGCCTACACATAGCTCTGTTCCCATTCTTTTGTTTTCTAATCATATGCCCTATTTCACCGAGATTCAGTGGTATGTGAAGGGAGGGCGTCGCCGTGGATCAATGTAGTAAGCGTAAGACTGCGGATCCCAAGGTCCTGGGTTCAAATCCGACACGGCCGACTGCTTGAAAAATGGCAGGTGAGCATTTTTCACAAAAATTACGCACTATCCCTTATGTCTTAGTGCGTGGCCTATCATCCTATCTTCACAACCATACAGTGCTGTGCTCCACACACATGTTTTAAACAATCTTTTCCTTGTTTCTATGTTTATTGTCTTTGAACACAGTAGTTGCATTTTCTTGTTAAATGTAGCACCACCTTGTGCTAATCTTTGTTTTACATTCTTTGCGCTTTTCCCATCTTGCGTTATTTGGCTTCCTAGGTAGCAGAAATCCTATTTGTATTCTTGTTTTTGATTTATTATCCCCTTTTTTGCATACTAGAACTTTAGTTTTATTTTTGTTAATTTTCATACCGTATCTCTCTGTTAGAACTGTTTCCATTTCATTAAGAGCAGCTTCCTTTGCTAGATGCTAATGCCGATATATCATCTGCAAATCTATGCATATCAATCTTTTGTTACTGCATAGTAATATCAAAGTCTTCCTGCATTTGACAGTATTCATTGCCTCGTCAAAATACAAGTTAAAAATTAATGGGAATAGGGCACATCCCTATCTCGCCCTTTCCTAATATTTACTTTACCACGTTCCTGCTCTAACTGTATTACCGCTGTTTGTTTTTTGTATCAGCTATGTATTATCCGTCTATCCCTAAAACTCATTCCTATCTTTTTCAGTAATTCGAACATTTTTTTTCCATTTTATATGGCCGTGTTTCCCTGTTTCGCCTAAACCCAAATTGATCTTCTTTTAATATATCTTTAGCTCGTTTTTCTATTCGTCTTTGTACAATTCTAGTTAATATTTTTGGCACGTGTGCTGTCACACTTTTTGTTTGAAAATTTTCACATCTACCCGCGCCTCTCTTTTTCGGTATAGTTACTATGATGTTATGTTTGAAATCTTTGGGCATCTCGCCTGTCCCATACATCTAGCTTAGAAGTTGGATGAGACGTTCTAATACTGCTTGCCCAGCGGCTTTTAGAGTTTTTGCTTGCACCTTATTTGTACCCGGCTCCTTACCATTTTTGAGATCCTTTAATGCTAATTCAAACTCATCTCTAAGGATTGAATATCCCAAGTTATCATTTTCAATGTATGATTCCTGTTCTAATTGTGTTAGTTCCTCTCCTGCATATAAATTCCCTATATATTCTTGCAATCTAACCACTCTCCCTACATTTTCTATAATGACGTTTCTTCCCGCGTCTCTTGTATTTTTGCTATATGGTTTTATATCCCTAAAATTCATTCAAATTAGTTTGTATGCTTCGTCTGTCTTTCGTATTTCCATTTTAGTTTGTACTTCTTTGCACTTTTCATCAATCCATTTTTCTCTAGCTTTCCTACATTTGTGAATAATTTCCTATTTTATGGCTTTGTATCTCTGTTTTCCTGTTCCGTCTGATCTATTCTTGTATTTTCGTTTTTCTTCTATTAAATTCTGGATATCCTTTGTTTTGTTATCCATGGTTTCTTATTTTCTCTTTGTGTATACCTAGAATATCTCTGGCCGCCATGTCTAAGCTGGATTTAATGTTATTCCATTTTGTTTCGAACTCCTTAGTATAAGAAAATTTCCCGATATCTTTCAGCAGTTCATTTGACTTTTTTCAAATCTTTCGTGGATATCTTTATCTTTTAGTTTCTCAAAGTCATAGTGCCTTTTTTCGTTTCATTTTTCAAATTTTTTAATTTAAGAGCGTCCTTCATAATTACGATGTTGTCAGTGTCTATATCAGCTTTTGGATAGCTTTTGCAATCTTTTACTTGATTCCTAAACCGTTGTCTAACAAGAATGAAACCTATTTGATATCTTCCTATATCTTCTGGCATCTTCCATGTGTATCGTCTTCTAGAATGATATTGAAATAACGTGTTTGTGAAGATTAAATTGTGTGTCGTCGAACCTTCCACCATCTCGTGGTCTAGTTCCATTGTCCTGCTAATGCACAAAGGCGAGTCTTATAGATTATGTATAGATTTTCGTAACGTCAACCAAGTTACTCTGAAGGATGCTTATCCTCTTCTTTTCCACTATTTTGGGCCGTCTTCACAACGCTTGTTTTCGTTCTTCTTTAGATATTCGCTCCGCCTAGTGGCAAATCTCTTTAGCTCCTGACTCCAAATTCATTACCGCTTTTACCGTACTCGAAAGGGCTTCTATCGGTTCTGTCGTATGCCCTTTGGTCTCCATAATTCCTCCGCTACTGTCGAACGGCTTTTCGATCAGGTCATCGGTTCTGACTTCGAACACTTCTGTTACGCAAATCTTGATGATATCATCATTGCTGCTCTCTTGTCGACAAACACCTACGTGTTCTCAACATAGTTCTTTCACGTCTCTTCTCGTCTGGTCTTGCCCTACGTCAGGATCAATGTTTCCTCAAACTCCGCTATCTTGGTTACGTCGTTAATTGGGACGATCTACTTGTCGATCCGGACAAGGTTTGCTGTCCTTAATATTCCTTCTGCTTCCACTGTTTCAGAAGTTCGTCGTCTGATTGACATGGCCAGTTGATACAGGTGATTTATTCCAAACTTTGCTACTCTTACTTCGCCGCTTTCTAAAGTCGCCTTTCTATGGATTCCTGATTGTCAGTCTACGTTCCTTTCTTTCAAACAATATTTAGTTTCTGCACCGAGCCTTTCCTGTCTCGACTTTACACTATCCTTTACCATTCAAAAGTTGCTTCTTATTTTGGCTTTGGTAAGAAAGTTGTAAGTTGCATCAGTCGTTCACTCTCTAAGTCTGAGCGCAATTACTGAGGAAGAGTGCTTAGCAGTTCTGTGGACAATTGAGAAATTCCGCCCGTATATCGAAGGTACGATTATCACCGACCATCATTCCCTCCTTTGGTTAAATAAGCTTCAAAGTTCGTCTGGACGCTTAGCTCGTTTGTTTTTTCGCCATCAACAGTATAATTTCTTCATTCTTCGCCGTAAAGGGAAAGATCATATCGTACCTGACACCCTCTCTCGTTCTATTCTTGTTCTTGAGCTTGTTTCGGTCTCAGCAATTTCATCTCTCGAAGTTACTTTTCTTAATCTTGATCCGTGGTATAATAATATGGTTTAAAGGTTTCCAAACATTCCCGACAATATCCGTCCCGGTCCGTGGTGAACGATATTGTTTTCTATAGACTTCAATCGCTGTCGTTCCAGGACAATTGGAAAATCGTCGTATTTTCCAAGCAGTGTAATCCTTTGATTGACATTCACCGCGATCCGCCCACTTCCGGTCACTGTGGTGTGACTAAATTGTCTGCTGGTCTCTCTTGACCTTCCTATTTGCCCTGTCACCATGTTGACACGCTTCCCACATCCGACGTTGTTCAGTTTGTGCTGTCCATAAAGTTGAGAAGTTACCTCTTTCTGGTTTCTTTGCTTCGAGAGCTAAACCGTCCTATCCATGGCAAGTCGTTTGTTGTGATATCATAGATCCTTTTTCCTCTTTTACTAAAGATTACTCATATATTTTATTTTACTAAACTTTCTCTTCTCTTTCCTTTGCGCAGCACCACTACAGAATCCATTACTAAAATCATAGAAGAACAAGCTTTTCTACGTTTATGCATCGCTTAATACCTCATCACCGATCACGGTGTAGTTTAGCAGTCGTCAATTCACCTCTTTGTGTACATGTTATCACACCTGGAATCCACAAGCCAATCTTACTGAATGAGTTAACAGTACTCTAAAAACAGTATTTTCTTTATGTATCCTTAATAAGCATCGACATTGATATGTCAATCTTTCTAAAATTTTCATTGCCATCCGTACGTCCAAACATGACGTCATTGGTTGCTCTCCATTCTTTGGTAGAGAACATATCATCTCGGGTGATTACTTCGGGCAACTGTCAGAAATAAACGATATGTATATCCCCGATCTCGAACATGATTCACCTTATTCCGACCATTCCAAAAATATCCGTTCACATATCCTAAAGAAATTTGTCACTGCGCACCATAATACTCACAACCGCTATAATCCATGACGTCGTCCTGTTGCATTTCAATTAAGAGATTTCGTTTGGCGCCGAAATTTTGTTTCTCAGCCGCTTTACATCATTTCAACGCCAAACTTGTCCCTAAATTTTGTGGTCCCTTTTCTATTCGTAAAGTCGTTTGTCCCTGAACCTATGAGCTTAATAATTTCTTAGGTGCTTCTGTAAGCACTTGACGTGTCAAGCGTCTTAAATTTTGTTATTCATTCTCCCGTTCTAATCTCAAATTTTGACTTTCCTATTTGTTGGTATTTTTGCTTGGATCACGTACCCAATCAATTTCTTATTTTTTTATTCCTAAACTCCCGTTTTTTGTTCCATCTTCTTTTGGTTAGCTGTACATCGTGGTTGGCCATCGCCAAATGTAGTACTTTCGGGTGGAGCGTTGAGGACGTGGCCGCAAGTGTAGCGGTTCTTACTCAAATCATACGGTTGGCTATGTTCCTTTTCAGGCAGTTCTCCTTTTCTTCGGAAACTGCGACTTAATCGATTTTTTGGGTCTGTTGGCTAATCATTTTCCTGTTCATTCGTTTGTTACTACTCCTGGTCACCATAGCTTGAAGTATGTTTTTTCCCAGATGTTTGTTCATATTTGGGTATACTTGATAGTTATATCTTGTTTTAGCTGTTACTGTGGGTTTTCTTCCCCGTTCCAGTTTTTCTTTTTTGTTTCTGCGCGGGAGACCAATCCTTTCCACAAGTTTTTAAATCTTTAGCGTTTCCATGTTAGAACTCGTATAACGACGATTTTTATAGTTTAGACGCTATTCCGTCTTTGTCGTCGTAAATTACTCATCCTATATCTCTTATTTTCTTTTTTCTCTCTTCGGTTGTCTTTCTTTGTGATCACTTCAGTTAGTACTCTGTTTCATTTTTGCATGTAGTTCCAAGGGGATGTTACTAATGTTGGTCATTCAAACCGGACGAATTTTTTTTGTGTGGTTTGTTTTGTTTGTTTTTCGGTTTTGTTTTGTTAATTTTCTAAAGGGATTTTTTCTATGTTTAATTTGCTAGGAGGAATTTTTAACGTTCACTTTCGTTATGTATAAACTATTTCCATTTCTTGTAGTATTTTAACTGACTAAGGTTGTGCTAAACGTCATTTAGTCGGAAGATTGTAATACTTTATTCTATAGTCGCCTGGTTGCTTGTTAAAACAAAAGAGATATTATCTGTCATAAGAATTTTTGTGTCATCAAAATGGCGTGGTATTGATAACTTTGAAACTAAATAGCTCTTTTGATTTCTTTACGTATCGATAATTTTGTTCTCCTAGCTGTTCACAGTAAAAGAAGACTTGCCCTACTAAATTTTCTAATAGAATCAGTTTGTCGTAATTTCATATCGGCCTACATGATACGAATTTGTTTTTTCCCCTTATCCATTCCCTTTATGATTATTGTATTGGGACACTTTTTCTGTTACTTGTTCCTATTACTTGTATGTTATTCATGATTTCTGCACGGGAAATACCAGAATGAGCTGTCCTATATTGAACATTGTTTGTTCCTCAACTGGAGGCTAATCTGTAACTATACAAATGGCAGGCAGCAAGAAATTAGCCGTAAGTTGAGTAATTTCTTTTCCATGGACCGCAGTTCCTTTCTTCAGCCCGTTTTTCCATCCGTCTTTGTATAATTCTAGTTAATATCTTTGACACGTGCTGTCAAACTTATTGTTCGAAAATTTTCACATCCATCCACGCCTCTCTTTTTTGGTATAGTGACTATGATGTTACGTTTGAATTCTTTGGGTATCTCGCCTGTCTCATACCATGTAACTTACAAGTTGGAAGAGACGTTCTGTTACTGCTTGTCCAGCGGCTTTTAGGGTTTTTGCTTGCATCTTATCTATACCCGGTACCTTATTATTTTTCAGGTTGTTTATTACAAGTTCAAACTCATCTCTAAGGATGGGATATTCCAAGTAATCCTGTTCTAGTTCTTCTAGTTCCTGTCCTGTATATAATTTCCCTCTATATTCTTGCATTCTATCCACTTTCCCTACACTTTCTATAATGATGTTTCCTCCCGCGCCCCTTATATTTTTGCTATACGGTTTATATCCGTAAAATTCATTGTAATTAGTTTGTATGCTTCGTCTTTTTTTATATTTCCATTTAAGTAATTTTCTTCAATTAATTGTTCTTAAACTTCTCTGCATTTGCGTATTGTTTTCCATATTATGTCTTTGTATTTTTTTACTGCTTCGCCTGGTCTGTTTTTGTATTTTCGCCTTTCTTCTATTGAATTCAGAATATCCTTTGTTAGCCAGGGTTTCTCTTTTTTTTTGTTTATACCCCAGAATATCTCTGGTCAACATATCTAAGCTGGATTTAATGTAATTTCATTCTGCTTCTACTTCTTTAGTATCAGAAATTTTCTCGATGTATTTCAACAATTTGTTCGATTTTCTCTCAACTCTTTTGTGGGTATTTCTATATTTTAGTTTCTCAAAGACAAGTGCTTTTTGTTCTTTTTTCTCCTTTTTAAATTTGAGCGTGGCTTTCATAATTACTATGTTGTGGCTTGTGTCTCCTTCTGAGTAGCTTCTATAGTCTTCTACTTCATTCCTAAACTGCTGTCTAACAAGAATGTAATCTATTTGATATTTTTCTGTCTGCTGGCATCTTCCACCGGTATAGTCTTTTAGCATGATGTCGAAATAATGTATTTGTAATGGTTAAATTGTTTTTGTCGCAAAATTCTACCAGCCTATTCCCCTGTAGTTCCTCGTCTTCAAACCAAATAAACCTACTAACGCTGCTGCCCTACCCTCAGCTACCCCTATTTAAAAATCTTTTGTAATTATTAAATTTTCATGTACTTTTCGAATCTTAGTATGTTTTCGATATCTTTGTAAATCGCTTCCAGCTCTTTCTCGCTGTAGCTAGAGTATACTTGTATTATTACTATATTTACCGGTTTAAATTCTAATACAACCGTGAGTACTCTTTCATTCTTTTGTAAGTAGTTTTCTACACAGTGTTTTATCTTTTTCCGCATAACTATTCACCCGATTTTACTTCTTCTGATACTGCATGAATTACCCTAAAATCTCCGCTTCTAAAATTCTCTGGTCACCGAACTTTGATAATCCCTGCTTTATCTAATGCTAACGTATCCATTTTAATTTTCAAATGCCTTAGCTTGCCTACCTGCTTGATGCCTCTAACACTCCACGACCCAACGGACAAGATGTTAACCTAAGCTAAACCCTATCATATCTTTTCACTTTCCGACCATCGGCAGCCGGAAATCATGAGCTGAATTGGCGAGCTAACCTACAACACATATACCCCGACCATCGGCAACCGGAAATCGGGTATACATGTGTAGATCCTAAACTACCTATCCTACCTAGCCCTATTCTTATTTCTGTTTATAAACAAAATAACAAATAATAAGAAATGACAGCTAAACTTAAACTTAACAAATTACAATAGGAGTTTAGAAAATGTATGTGACAGGGTTTGTTGAAAGTGAGCGTTGAACCTGCACTGTGTTTGTACGGCACATCACTTACTTATAATACACTGCTGGTTATTGTTACCGGGGTGTATCTCGTCTTTGCAAGATCCGTTTACAAGTGAAATTAAATGGATATGGGAAATGTGTGGTTGGGTGATTGATGGAGGGTGGGGGTGTGTTGGGATCTACGTTTATTAAGGGCATACAGTGATTCCATAGAGGTAGTTCTGTAAGCCGTGGAGCAGCAAAGGTGGAAGGATCTGACACTGGAATGGTGAACTCTTCTATGGTGTACGTTGATGTATTGAAACCAGAAGTCAGCAGCGTATCATACGATTGGTATTGTTAGGTTGTATACAATCAGTGTCTTAGTTTGTAGTGAGAGTGAGCGTGGGAGTCATGTTTGTAGGTTGTGAAGAAGCAATGTAGTTTTATTTCTAAGGTGTGTGATGTGCGCGTTTAATTTTAAATTATTTTCCAACTTAACCGATTTCAAATATTTGAGTGAAGTACTTTCTAGGTGTATGGTAGGAGGTCTTCCGAGGTCAAGTTTGCCCTTGAGGAGAAGCATGTGTTTTTTTCTCGTTGAGATTGGTTGACGGTATACACGCGACCAGTATTCTAGAACTCAGGTCACGCGTCCGACCGTACATTCCAATTCGGATCTGGAGTGTCCTGATGTATACGAGGTTCTTATGGTATTAAGTATTGAAAGAGCTGCTGGCGGGGGGGGGGCGAGCCGTAGTTGGTATGCGTGTGGCTGCTATGTACAAGGTCCCGGGTTAGAACCGGACCGACATGGTCCGCTTAAAAAATGTTAAGCAAGCAGTTTTCAGAAGAATACGCCCTCGTTCGGATGAGAGGTAAAATTTAGGTCCCGTGTGTGAATATTATTACGCACGTTAAAGATTCCTTTGCTTGAAACAGCATGGGGTTAAGAAAAGTTTAAAATGTCCAGGTAAAAAAATTCGCTTCCTAGCTAATGTAGTACCTTTGGGTGGGGCATTGGTAAAATCAAATATAGTACCCTCCTGAGTGGGGGGGGGGACTCCGTAGCATAGTTAGTATACGTGTGACTGCTATGGTCTTGGTCCCGGCTTCGAATCCCGACACGGTCCATATGAAAAATGTTAGGCAAACATTTTTCAGAAAAATACGCCGTCGGTCAAATGAGAGATAAAATGTTGGTCCCGTGTGTGAATGTTATCACGCATGTTAATGATTTCTACCTTACTTGAAACAGTATGGGTTGGGAAAAATTCAAAGGTTCAGGTAAAAAAATTCGCTTCCTGACCAATGTAGTACCTTCGGGTGGGGCATTGCAAAATCAAATGTAGTGTCTCCTCCGTGGCATTATTGGTACGCGTGTGTCTGCTATGTCCAAGGTCTCGGGTTTGAATTCTGACACGGTCCGTTTAAAATGTTAGACGCGCATTTTTCACAAAACTACGTCCGCGTTCGTATGTAGGTCCGTGTGTGTTGTCGCCTACGATAAAAATCCCTACCTTGCTCGAAACAGCAAGGCTTCGGCAAAATTCACAATTCTCAGTTAAAAAAAACTTACTTCCTGTCTTAGTCTGATTCTTCACAAAAGACCTCCACTAATTTGGTCAAACGGTTAAACGGCTCTTTAGCTCATTGAAACACGGTAAGCAATTCTGCATGTTCTGTATTCTAGAAGTTCTTCAATGTGCAGGTTCGTTCAAAATGATTTTATTTATTATAATTTTTTTTCGCTACCCCATTCAGTTACTACATTTAACTAATCAAACTGTAAATATTCTATTATAGACAATCAAGCAGCGAAAAATATATTATTTTGGACGTTCAACATTTTTAGCCTTGTATCCTTCAACTGGAATGATGTTAATATCTTACATCTTACTTAATTGTTGAATACATTTTTTGCTATAATAAACGATTACCAGCAATCATATTGCAACTACTTATTCGCATGTAAGGGCAAAGTCTTAATATTTGAGCTTTTGCATTATCAATCAAGAAGAACTTTTAAAAGACAGTTTTGTATTAAACACTTAAAAATAAATGTACTTACCGCCTCAACGAGCTTGAAAATGAATCCTAAATCTTTTATTAACTCCTTCAAATCGTTTGCCATGATAATTATTTATTTTCTAAAATCGTTCTTAATCTGCTAATGACATTAGCTAAATTTCGTAGGTGTATTTAATATTATGGTTTTTAACACCTGCTCACTAGATTTTTTTCTATTATTCATATCTGTAAATTAGAGGTGGTATTCAAATGGCTAGAACAGATAAATCGAGTTAAAGATGTCGGCATAGAAAAGAATGTAAGTTTGAAATTCTTTCTCATAAATTATAATCTTTTTTATTATTATAATTACTGTGATTATTTTTATGCCAATATTAAAAACAAGCTTACAGAAATAAAATGCAAGTAAAAAAACCAGAAAATGTGGTTTAGCTACTGAAAACATTTATAAATTACTCTTCCACCTAACTCTAAGCTAGGCCAATAAAATAAATACACAACATACTAAGTCATGAAACAACACCAAAACGTGGCTGTGTTTGAGTTCAGTATTAAAATACCTAACTATTAAATTATTTGTCATTTTTCAGTTAATTTCCAAACAAATAAAATGACGCTTATGTCCGTTTGTCCCGTACATCTTAAACAACGTTTAATGCTAAACTCCGATTAAAAGTCAAAAATTGCTTTGTACCGTTCTGTAAACTGAGATTAAATCCATCTAATCCGAGATTAAATTAAACTCTCAATTTTGGGGGTTTAATAATTTAAACCTAGTTTAAAGTCTAGTTTCATATTTAAAACCTTACTTTTTGTTTATCTTACTTTAATAATTGCTATTGATAAATTAATATAATCTTGTTCAGCAGCAGCGACTTTCCGTACTTAATTTTTTTATTTTTAAAAAAACGTTTAAAATATTCAGCTCCTCTGTAAATGCCGTCCTGCAACTCTTTCTCTCGAGGTAACCTAATCGGCTTTTTTATTTTCCAGATGTCTGTACTTGGTGCAAGTAGAGATAATATACATTTTTCATGTTTGTAAAATTTGACGTTCTGGATCAATTTTTATTAACATCTTCCTCCATTTCAATTGCTCCGTATATAAATAAAGTAATATATAAATATCTAACTGATCCTCAAAATCGTATTCGATAATTTAATGTAGTTGCCTAGCAACCAGGTGACTTTTACAATGTTGTCAAATGTTGCTGGTGTCTTAAACTTCGTTTAGTTAACTGGAAATAAATCTAGTACCTTACAAATCAACCACACCTTAATCGTAGGGTAAAATAAAACCTAGATTAGTTAAACGTCGTTTAAAGTAAATACGGGGCAAGTGGCGCTTAAAATCTCAAAAATTCGATTAAGAACCACAAAGCACTCTTCGATGTAGTAAATATCGAAATGTCAATATTTAATTGACGGTCCCGGCTTTGAAAACCCTGTAAAAAATAAACAGTATAATAAAATATATACTCTGTGACATGGAAATTGCAACATCAAGAAGGGTTTGGAATTATTTGACCAAACTTGGCAGATATGTATAACTTCTCAAATGTAATAATTGATTAAAATTTCGTACAATAGATCAAGTAATTTTGGTATATCTAACACTTCTGTAATTTTTTTTAACATTATTATTCGTTGTATTTCTTGCAAGTTTTGATTGAATTTTGTGTTGTATCTGTTAAACTTCAGTTGATTTTCGTGTTTGAGGGCGTGATTATGCCTAGAATGCGGCAGCGTAGCAATTTCCGCCAGTTGAGCGAATTCGACAGATGTAGGCCAGATTTTGTAGGACTCTCAATAACGTCTGCGCATTGTTAAGGGCGCAGAACATGTTGTTGCAGATGCCCTTTTCTTTATTTCGCTTTCTCACAGTTTCTAAACCTAGGAAAATGTCATATTCGTCGTACAAAAAGGTTTAGCCTAGTAAAAGGTTTTGCGACCTGGTTTCGTAATGATGCCTGCCTTAACCCCCCTCCAGTTGTTTGAACTTTTTAATGTTATGTCGTAATAATGTAAGAATCTGTCTTAACAGTAAAAAGTAAACTACTGTTAATTCAGTTTTGACTAGGTGCTTATTAAAGAGTCAGCCTTGCGTCTTTATTTTTGAATGTGACCTGAAGCAATTATATTTTAAATAGTCTCGGACTTTTGTAAGGTTTTCTGGACTCTCAACTTTTTTATGAAAACTCATTTGCTTCCTTCCATATAAGAAACTTTCCTTTTTGATTTAATCATCGTATTTGATTACTTCATATCTTTTAAGGTTCTATTATTAGCAAAAGATTAATTGTAAAATTTTAAATTATTCTTGTGCATATCGTGGGTTTTATGATAGACGCTAAAACTCTGTGTTATAAACATTTTGTGTCGTTTTATACACAGTGCAAGGAATATCTTTTCATGCTTGCGTTCAAAATTGACATTCTCCCGAAACGAAAATTAATGAGATTGCGCATCCTCTTTAAATCTCGAAAAGATGTTCAAGTTTGACGGATAGCTTGGAATTTAATCATTGCACTAAGAAAGTGACGAAATGAGTCTTAATTAGTTATGAAGTCGAATCTAATATTAGTTAATATAATTAATATTGAAAATATTAGTTAATATAGTTAATATTGAAGCAGCTGTTACGTGTAACGGCGTTCGAGAATACACGTGGAATTTCAAGTATACGTTTGATAATTAAATGAAAGCCAGGACATGATAGTTGTTAACATCGTTCATTACTAAGGATTTGGGTTTGATCTTTCAATAGTACTGTCTGCTAAAATAATTACAACGCTTTTTCCTTATTCCGATTAATAAAGTAAGCGAATTTTTTTAATACTGCTAATATTTGATTTATGATCCGAATTGTTTAAATATGTTGGCGCGGATTAAATACCTATCACGTTGAATAGTGAATAAATATTTGATACAAAAACTAAATTTTCAGTGTCTTGGAATTTCATACAGAATTAATTATTAATAATTGAATGAATTATATTGTTATTCGTTGACAAACTTTCCTTTTATATAAAGTATCATACAATGTAGAACTAGGTGTTCTCGTGAAAAACTGTTTTTAGATAACTAAATTGTTTGTTCCAACAAATATTAAAATGAATTAAAAATAAATCACATTATTTTGACATGCATATGTTTGAAATGATTACCTTTGTTACCAAGTTTATACCAAATGCAAAGTCATTGGAAATAATTTATTAATGTTTTATGTTGACCTTAAGAATTTTACAATTTCACTAACCATCAGGTCCGAAAGCTAATAAGTCTCATACAAACGATATGTGCCCCATTTATGTTAATAATTAAATTAAATGTATAAACCAGCCGTTAGTTCAAATTTAGACTGGCCCTTTTTTGGATTATTTTTGTATATATTTTATTGGGACTTGTAATTGAAAATCAAAATTTTATTGAGCCATAGAAATACTCTATTCGGTAATACTCGTATTACTTTTGGTAAATTTACACAAAGTATTAAAAGTTAATAAGTTTTAATTCTTCTAATATGATTGCTTATCTTAGATTACAAATAGTGATCCTAATGTATTTACCTATTGTGGCTTTTCTTTTCAGGTGCAGTCTTTTTTAGTGGTAATTTCTATTGTGTATCCTTATGGTGTTTGTTTTGTTGTCCTAAGCATAAGGATTTCAACCTCTCTCTTGTGCACTGTTGCATCTAGTATGTGGTAGTTCCCTCTCCTCATACACTTGTTAACTAACTATGTAAACAATAAACCTACTACCACTCTCGTGCCTACTGCAAGAGTCGTGCTCAAAATATGCCGTGGTTACACTTTACCTTCTTCTAAAAGCCGATGACCATCTGTCACATAAGCTCTCTTTAGTGGTAGGTAATACGCATTTGACCTATCAGTGCTAGGGATAGATAAAGGAGTTTCAGATCCAACTTTAATTTCCCCACGTAAAAATAATTTTTTATTACACATTTTCCTGGTAAAAAATGAAAGGCGTAGCAATCAAACATTTTCATGTCTAGGGCTTCTTCAATTAAAAATGCGTTCATTTTTTTCTCTAATTCCTAATTGGTCAGGAACTACCTTAATTATCGTCCGACAACCGAAAAGATCCAAAAATCGATATTCCCTGATTTATCACCTGTAACGAACTAGTGTAAGGAGATAGCGACAACAAACCCTTACTTGGTGGAGGTTGAATTCGCCGCTGTGGACTTGAAAATTACAACCGAATTTTCAACAATTACATAATTTGGAATTTCTCCGTAACGAAGTGGTTGAGGGGGCAACAAAATGTGGATGTGTCATTAGTATCAATTTGGAATTGAACAACGTAACATTTACCGATTTTCAGAGTTTGTGGCTTCGTAAACGCTCTACAGGTTCTCCAGCAGAAAAGCTTTGATGAGGGCTGCTGTCTCTGTAACCTGCACTGGCTGGAGTTGCGTATATGGTAAAAAGTAATAATAACAAAAATAAGTAAATAAATATATCTAAAGCTTTGTTTATTTTATTAATTAAAACGTTACATAAAAGCATTGTAAAAACTAACATTCTAAGTTGAATACTACGTTCATTGTACTGTGTATCATTTTATTCTAAATTATTTTTAATTTCTAAAACTTACAGTAAAATATTCTGTTTCTGTGTATAACTTAAATTGTTGAAGTGTATCTTTTTTTACATTGAATATTTATTGTCTATGTGCTGTTATTGCTTTAACCATTATTAATAAATTGATGGTCCTGGGAAATTGTTTGCATGTAACTTTCTAAAGGACTGGATCCTGTCATTTTTATGTACTGGAATATTTGTTTTTAAAAATGACAAAGATCTAGCCTAAAAATCTATTATAAATACAGCTTTGACGGGGAAAACTTATTAAAATATTACTAAAATGTTTTCTTATTTTAATTTTAAATTTCTTACAGTGTAGGTGTTAAATACACAAGCTTAATGTTATATTCTAAATTTAAAGATATTATACATCAAACGTTTTTACATCTTGCTTCGAACGAAATGAAGTGTTGACAGCACCGTGTCTAACAAATACAAAGCACCAGTTATTATACACAGTGATCCCATTGCTAGTCCAACCTGTAAGAAATATATGTGGTTAAAAACTACTTACAACTGTTGTTGTAGTAAAAAAAAAATCACATGTAATTGCTACGGGTTTTATCAAAAGTAATCCAACACTTTAAATCGTTTTTATTTAAATTAATCTTGAGTTTTTAATAACCCTTATTTGGGTTATCTTAACAGAGTTATCTTAAAAAATAAAGTGTCGTATTATACAAGACCACTGTTTAATTGCTCGTAGCAAATTTTTGTTTACAATGTTATCCAATAAAATTCATGTACTTGAAGCCATCTTTACAGAGCGGTCTAATAAGAAAAGCATTACGTCCATAACCACCCTAGGGTTGTTATCATATTTGCTAACAATATTAAAGCCATTTCATTAAGTCAAAGCATTTCATAAGACAGTTTGTACCTTTATTTATTATATTAGGCCTTTGCATGTGAAATGTCCGCAGCAGTGATTAAAAAAATTAATTAACCAGGTATTTGGAGAAGAGATTTAAGCTCCAAGACATATTACGTTTTCTCCGCGACGTCAATCACTGCATAACCCCGGGCGTAATATATTACGTCCCAAATTTGGCTATAATTATTGCCGTTACGGGTAAAGCTAACAATATAGAAATGAGCATGGGGCTTACCTGTTTATTCACTGAAGTTAAAGACAGCGTCCGCTCGTCTTTTGGTGATCGCAGTGACGTGGGATTAGTTCCTTCTATGCGGAAACCTACACCTTTACTGAACTCAAGATAATTCTTAAGTAATTTAGGAAATGTATAATGAGACGTAAGGAACACTTCGACTAGAAGAACGCGCATCCGCGTTTAATACTGTTCAATAAACGGTCGTCAAGTCCCTTGTTTAGAAATGCTTCTTTCTCACGAGCTTGTTGGTATCCCCTCCATACAACGCTTCTCGTGGCCCAAGGTCCCGGATTCCAATCCCGCCACGGTCCGCTTGAAAAATGTTAGGCGTGCATATTTCACAAAAATACACCCTCGTTTTCGGAAATACACTGTTTCAGATTTACAACGCGTTAAATTTTAATTAAAAAGTTTTTATAGTGCTTATTTAAAAATAATATGTATTTCTTTTGTAAATTTTAAAATTTGTATAAACCAAAAGCATCTTTATTGACTGCAATAGGTTATTTTACATATTCGCAACAAACGATACATTTTTGGTTCTTATCTTAGTACCAAATAATTTCAATCAAAATTCATGCACACTTACATTCAAGTCTATCTCTGGCACCGTTGATTTTTTATTCAAATTTGATGCGTTTTTTCAACAAAATTTAATAAGAAATCGATAAAAAAATTGAAAAATGAAAATTCGATCAGTGGCGTAGAAGAATGAAGGAACAAATGGAATTGATGCCCTTATGTACCGCCGCTGAATTAACATTTTAGACACTAGAACTACCGATAAAGTTTCATTGAAATACTTTGAGAATTTTGGGCGTAGCGAAGGAAAATCAATTTTTTAAATGTTAACTTCCCTGTATGTCTCAAACAGTGCATTTCCGGCAACTAGTTTCCTACTTAGTTTTTCATTGCTTTATTAGAAGAATTTGCATTAACAATTTGGTGACCGAATTCTGAATCACCCTGTATAAAACATTTAATTCAACATTTACCAAGATGTAGTACACGTTCTGAGTTTGGACCGTGTCAAACAAATACAAATTCAACATATTCGAAGAGGAACAACCGTGAAATGAAATTTCTTTCAATCTAAACGCATTTGCGTAAAGAAGTTAAGAAGTACGTGCAATTTCGAACGTGCATAAAATGCAATATTTAATAAAACCAGCATATTTAACTGAAGTATGAATATTAAAGGCGACGGTAATACGTGCGATTTCGAACCTATATAAAATGCCATTTACTAATCAAATCCTGCTAAAAGTTCCTGTGTACGTGCAATTTAGAACGTATATAAAATGCAATTGTCATTTGACAATTCACTTGTTTGTTGTTGAGAACACCAGCCTGCGGGTGAGGAGAATATCCTCGATAGTGTTTAAAGCAACAATATAGTAAATTATACAGCTAATTTTTTTTTTTTTCTACTGATGATGACCACATAGTGGTCGAAATACGTATCTAGTAATTTAAATATTTTTTGTGGTTAAGGGTTTTTATTTAATTTTATTTAAATCGTGCCACAGTGTTCCTATAGATTATTCACTGGATAATATTTTAAATTACGGAATAAACGACTCCAAGTTACTGGACAACAGTCAACAGTGATTTGCGAGCCAGGAAACTCCAACAAGAAATAAAAACAGCAGAACTATAAGGTCAGAACTATTTATCCAATTTATAGCATGTTGCATTTGTAATTTTAAATAATTTAGGTATTTAGAAGTGAGTCTAAAATTCGCAGGTGATAAAATACAGTATGCAAAACCTAAATGATAATTTCAAATGGAACTAGTAATTGAAAGACGGAAAAATATAATATCCTGGACTGTAACCGCGGATTTTGACCGCCGATGAGCTAACCAATTGCGCCACCTGGATGAGTGATTACAATTGGAAAGGTATATAGATTTAAGCCATGTACGCAACCATACATTAACCTTCACATTCAATACATGCCTGCCATTTCTGTATTGGATGTTCCATTTTTAGAAATAATGGACTCTTCACTAACAAAAATTGTTGTACGCGATATTGGCAATCTGGTAAATTACTTTGAAATTTTTTTATTTAATAGAAAACCTTTTGATAGTAATTTTTAACTGTCTTAACAGTTAACAGTTAACATAATAGTCTGTTTCAGGAATATTTGTAGTGACGTCACAAACTTTAATTTTTGCAGCTAAATGTAATTATTTAGGAGAAAACAAATGCTACGGATTGGCATCACTTTGTGCTGTTGTTATTAGCACTTTGCTAAATTTCACTTGATTTTGCATCTGTCGGCTGTCGCTTGCGATTTGTTGCTTTTAAGAGTTTTACCAATTTTTCTTGTTAATTTTGAATTACAACCGTTCTCTTCAGAGCAAATTTCGCTTTTTGTGCTGTTATTCCGGATTAACGGTGAACAATATGCCCAAGGATTTAGACAAATGATCGATTCATTCGGTAATAGTCCTATTTGAACCTTAGAAAATACATTTAAATGCAATGTATGGCAACATAGCAACTGCTAGTCTATAAGACGCCACTACACTGTTACATGAAATAGACTATAGTAGCGTTTCTATGTGTGGTTGTGAAATGGTTAGAAGATCGCTACGACTTGTGGTAGTTAAAAAAGCTTTTCTTTTTAAAAATAATGACTAATTTGAAATGGAATTTTTGCAGACATCTTTGATTTGATTAGTCAAATACCGTTGAAGTCTACATTTTTGTTGCACTCTTATAGTAACTGCATTAATTACACAGACAGGCGAGATTTTTGTTTCCTTATCTGATGGGTGTCTTTTATGTATATTTGGTCGCTGAAACCAAATCTGTACTTAGAATTTTTGTATCACTCGCAGGTATTACAATATTTGTTAAAGACTGTTTACATTGTATAACATATTCTAACAAATGTGATCCAGTAAGTGACTCTCATTGGAATGTAAATAAAGTTATAATGTCGGGAAGGTTCTAGAAATCGCGCGAAAGGACAGTTTACGATATATAAGTATCGTGAACAGGATGAGTAGCAGTTGATTCCTAAACACGTCAGTAAAAAGATAATATAACTAAAGAAATAGTATTTTACTGTTGCGGATAGACTTTATAGAATGTCGAGAAAGTCTGTAAATCAAACAGATACGTTTTGTTACGTATGTGGGGAGTTTACGATTAAATTTCACAAAAAGGCAACTACTTAATCATAAAAGTGCATGAACTTTATTTTGGATGTAAACTAGCAGATCAGGATAAACCTTGTGCGCTGCTTATTATTTGCGCAACGTGTGTTGTGAATTTAAGAAAATGACACAATGGTACCCGTGAGTCAGTGCCATTTGGAGTGTCTATAGTAAGGTGAGAATCAAAAGATCAGGGTACAGATTGCTATTTTTGCTTGGCGAATCTATCTATAACTTTATCCCAAGCCTGCAATCAGCGATCAGACAGTTCTTCACAGCCAGAATTTACCTGTCTGCAAACGTCCAGAATCATATACACTTGATGTTGATATGAATGCTGCTGAAGATAGTATTGTTGAACCTATAAAAGAAGACGCGTATCTTGATTTCCAGCTATTTGATATAGGTACTCCACATGTACATTCACAAGATGAGTGTAACCACTTAGTATGAGATTTAAGTTTGTCAAAGGCTCAAGCCAAACTATTGAGCTCCAGATTGCAAGGTTGGGGCACACAAATTGCCACATATCGAAGACGTGAATAACGTTTTCTCATTTTTTACATCTTGCGATCAGTTGGATGTAAATACAAAACTAATGAGTGGAGATTATTTATCGATTCATCTACTCTAAGCTTGAAGGGAGTTCTCCACAATGGAAATTCGTACTCTTCAGTTCCTATTACCTTCGCAGTACATATGAAGGAAAAATGACGATGTAAAAATTAAGTATACAGAACATTGGTGGTGCACATGTGGTGATTTAAAAGTCATAGCACTTTTGTTAGGAATGCAATTGGGGTTACACCAAGTACTGTTATTTTCTCTACGAATGGAAAAGCAGAGCAAAGATATGCATTACTTTTTAAAAGATTGATGAATGCGAGAAAACATTGTTGCTGGAGAAAAATGTTACAAATTCTCTTCTTGTTGATACTGCCACGTCTGCACATAAAACTGGGACTGATGAAAAACTTTGTCAAATCTTTAAATAAAGATAGTGAAGGATTCCAATACCTGAAAAAGAAGATTCCCAGAGTGAGGCAAAAATAAAGGAAGGAATTTTTATTGGGGCCGCAAACGTCACATCATACAGAACAATACATTCGATTCAAAACTGATGGAGATTGAGTTTTTCTTCAAGTGTTAAATGATCTTTAAATCCGCTTTTCTTTCATGATCAAAAATTTGGATACGCTAAATACTAATTGTCAGTTGTCATTGATATTTAGATATTACGAAATATCATTTTCGAAGTAGCTCCCGCCTCCACCCTACCCATTAGATAGTTCTGGAGGGAAGTACTTTGAATAATTGCGTGTTTCTAAATAATTAGGTTTTGTGTTTACTGCTTTCATTCGCGTACTCTTTTTTGCTGTTAAAGTAAATAAACTGAGATTTCTTTACCTCTCTTTCTGAAGAAACATGAATGAATTTCTGTTCATTCAGATATCCGTGCCAATAATGCAGTGCAGTAGCTCCTACGGCGAACCATAAGAAAATTCCCAAGAAGTTCATCACAATATCGGTGAATGTACTGAAATAAATAGATTTCATTAGAATGATTCGTAAATCATTGCAGAATTTAAAATGTCATTGCTATGTTATTCATAACATACTACTTTAGTCATTCACAGTAAATATTATTTGACCTTAAGTTAACTAGCTAAGTAGGAAGTGAATCATCATTTGCTTAAAGTATAGTTTTTAATTATGATATGATTTATGTAAGGTATTTTAAAATACTTACTGTTTGTGATCAGCAGTTGCAAAACAGTAGCTGACTAGTGATACTACTGTATATATGAAATATCCGACAAATACTCCAGATGCAACTATTTCTGCATCTGGATTCTTTTCTTCGTTTAAATTCCATGTTCCACCAACTCCCAGGAACTGTCCAGAAAAGCCGGTTCGATAAAGAATCAAGATTATCAGATTCAGAACCTATAAAAACATTAAAGATTTAAACAGTTATAGAATATTTTCATTTATATATTTAAATAATTTTGTGTAATAGGAATGGAAATATAAACTTTATGGTATTGGGTACGAATGAAACTGCTTTCTTGTATAGGTTATGTATAAAAAAAAATCGAGCGCCTTTTAAATCCCACATAGGTCTATTTTTTTATACAAAATGGTGTTGAGTTAAAGGAATAAATTGCGAAAGATGATTTTTTTTACTCAAAATAAGGTGTCTTGTATAAACATGTCTCCGAAACTGAGCACTTACCCAGCATCCAGCAACGATTTTTGAAACTTGTGAAAAACATCAAATACACCATAACGCAGATGCCTATTTTTAAAATTGTTCATTGGTACACAATGACAAACTCATTATTAAACGAAAGAGGTCTCCTTTTTAACGATACCGAATACCAGTGTTTACCTACTTAAAAATCAATAAAATACATGACTCGATGGATAATGAAGAAGAATCGCAGAGAAATCATAATCCTATCGTTAAACCTAAAAGTTTAGACATTTAGTTTCAGAATCTCGCTTAGCCTCGTCGTTTGTTTGTCTCGTGTTATAATAAATTTTAGTTTTCCTATTTTGATTCTATTGTTTGTTTCATATTTTTTAGTTTTCATCGATTTTTATATAATTAATTTTTGGAGCTGCCACGCAGCCCGTGACAAATGTACATAAAGCTCAACTCTTCTTATTACAGGTTGGGAAACATAATTTAAGCTTTAGAACATTGTTTGACGCCACAATGTAGTAATTGCATAATTAATCAGTAGATACGATATGTCAATATGAGCGCAAAATCGGGTCAAAACCGCTCATTTTACATGTAAATAACCTGGTTTTTTTCCATGAAACAGTCTAAGATGCATTCTGGTTATGTTTCTACCCTTCAAAATAATTCACGTGACACATCATGGGCCTTTTTTACTATCACTTTTCAAGTTCAAACTTCCGCCACTTCCACCCTATTTTCGTATCGACTAATGGGAGAGCTTAAAATGCATTTGATGAAATAATATACCATACTTCTTATAAGAGGTACAACTGTGCTCCGAGTATGGGTGTTAACATGCGCTTTGAATATCCTTAGTCAGCCTGGAAGGATTGGATAAAATTTTAAAGGATAGTAGTTTCTGTTCTCTATTATCGATAATTGAGCATAAAAATAAAAATATGCCATAATTAATAAATAAAAATAAAAATTTATCAGTTGTATGTAAAAATTTGTAGCTAGGGCATAGCCCTGTTAATTTCTTAAATAAATAAATAAAAATCTCGGGTTCATTCTAATCATTTTTATACCTTTCAAGATCATTCATTCGAAAATCCAAAATTGTTTCAACATTGGTGAAACTATTTAGAACGAACCATGTGAAACAATTTTGGAATTTCGAATGAATAACCCTGAAAGGTATAAAAATGATTAGAATGAACCTGAGATTTTTATTTATTTATTTAAGAAATTACAGGGCTATGCCCTAGTTACAAATTTCTACATACAACTGAATATAATGAAATATTGACGTTTCTGTTGTGATATATGCAAGTATACAAAGTCAACATAAAAATCTATATTAAAAAAAGCAAAAAATAAAAAATTTAATATTAAAATTAAATGTACTGTAAATTAGTGTGCAGGCGTGAGTGTGTGCGCCGATGTGGGAGTGTGTGTGTGTGCGTGCGCGCGTGTGTGTGCATGTATTACTGTAGCAGCATTATAGGTATAGTACACGTTGTTTTAGTTTTTGCTTTCGATGTTGTTACGTTCCCAAAGTGTTGGAGACCTTATTTTATTTGTTTTGCTTGGATAAAGGCAACTTGTTTCTAGGTTACTCCATATATGCCAATTCAGCCGTTTTTGAAAATGCTTAGACGATACACCAAATATATTAATTATTTTATAATGCATATTGTATAATATGCACATTTTTGTAATCGGTGAAATGCGGTTCAGCGTGATATGCATTGGAGGGACAGGCCTACTCGAATAATACGGCACATGTAGCTTAAGAAGCGATAATAAGTAAGCATTTACTAGTTGATTGTTAAATAAAATGTACAATATTGCTAGTAGATACAAGTCTTTACGATATTTTAAGCGGGAAATTTTAAATTATTGCGTGTAGGGTTCATATGAGCCAAATGGAGAGCATCTGCCGTATTTTTATAGTGGAGAAAGGATATAAACTTATTTTGCACACTTTCTATTTTGCGAATTAGCACTGCTGTATCTGGCATCTGTATGTAAGCGGAGAATTCTAGTTTGGACCGAACTAATGAGTAATATAATATTTTTATTGCATTAATGTTTGAAAAGTTCTGTGTATTGCGTTTAATGAAGTCTACATTACGATGACTATCATTGACGGTGTTATCTATATGTGCGCGGATTTAAAAGTTACGCCCAAATCTTTAATAAAAGTTTTACGATTTAAGACTTGTTCTTGTATAGAGTGTAACTAGTATACAAACCTGCCTCGTGAGGCTATAAAATTACAAATAAAATAATAAGGCATGACCCCTAAATCTAAAGTACCCAAACGTTTCGGAACATTCCCTCGCAAGCTTGCTACAGTCGGTGAGAGGGTGAGGTTTATTAAGCTACAACACACTAAGATATAAATTTAGATTGTTTTATTACCTGTACAACTAATTAAACCGTAACCTAATGACATAGGAGTACAAAATATATACAATATTTGCCGTTATATACAATAGGGCGCCACCGTAAGGAAGGGGAAGGCTTACGGACCTTATCAAGGTATTATCACTCGTTGCACTTTGTTCTTGAGAAAGGGAAAAGATTGTCACAAATACGCACGCAGAAATTTAACACTGCACTACTGTGGAGCTTTATAGTCCCCGGCTAGCTAAACACTATACGACTAAACCAAATTAATGTCTAAATTCCTTAGGACTAGTCTACTTTTTAAGGATATAAGAACCAATTTCGGGCTCAAACACCCCAATACAATAATTAATTATATATACAGTATTCTAATAAAGTTACCTACTGTGACCCACGCTCTAAGTTAACAAGGGTGTCTCCAATTAACGGGACCGAAACGACCTTTTCACCGGTCAACTATTACTGTAACGGAACTCGTTCAAGTACACACAAAGATTATCACTACGGGAGTCCTTTACTACTAGACCCGACCTGAAAATTGCGTAATCAGGTAGGTTTCGTTGCTAAACTATTGCGTGAGCCCCCAGGCTACCGTCGAAATAACAATGAAGCGGTGTACCTCGCTGTCTGCCGAAATAAGTACTCAGGGATTAAAATTTCAACGCGTTCAACTTAAGCCCAAGCTCAGGGCTTTAATCTGAACGTCGGTATTTTTACAGAACGTCAGCACAATTTAGTTAAACAATTACGGATACATAATTCATAACACAACCCTTGAGTTCATTATTTAAAAACATACCATAACCTCTGTTTTAGTAACTGGGAAAGTACTTACTCCGAAAAAAATAAAAAACACACATCACTTTACTTTCAGAAGTACAGAAATCCACAACCTGTCTGTCGGAAGTATCGAAATAAAAAAAAAACCCTTTCATCCCACGCTGAACTCCTTATATACCTTTAAGTTAATTGAAAAATACCCAGTCCAGTTTAGCTCTCATAATCGAAAAGGTTAAGCCTGTCATAAATCTTAAAAGTTAATTAAAACTAACAATTGCTTTAGGATAGCCAAAATCTCCCTCACAAGAAAACTCCGAAACTATAATTTTAGTTAGTACTCAAACTAATTGAAAATTATTCAGACAACTCGGGCTGCTTTATACATAACTAGGGTCTTAGCTACTTGATTGACATCTATTAGTAGATACTACTAATCTGACACGTTAAGTGCCTTCCAAGTAAAGCTTCGTACCTTGGGAATGTTAATTAAATCTTTGGATTATATTTTCCAAGAACCCTGTTCTGGCTGTTTGGGAACAGAGCTTTTGAAGTCGTTTAAAATCGCAGACATATTTATGCTACAAAACCGTTATCCTAATAATTGGGATGCTAAAATTAAACTTGAAAATAAACCAATTTGAGAAATAATAGAGAGTTATTTTTACATAACCGACTGTACTACAGTATGTTACAAGAGTAATCAAATTTAGTAGGAATTGATCTCAGGGAATAACTTACTATACAACATTTATTAATGTTTAGAGGTAAGCAGTTTTCCTCACTCCACTAAAATTTTGTTCAAATCGCATTGTAAGGATTTAGAGTCACTTGGAGTTTTAATTTTTTATATATTTTGAAGTCATCAGCAAACATAAATTCTAGTTTCCGGTAAGTCATTTATGTACAACAAAAAGAGAAGCAGGCCCAGATTATGCCCTTGAGGGAGGCCAGAAAGTGGTTCAAATAACTCTGAGACCTTGCCCTTGTAGTTCACATTATGCACCCTGTGCTATCAAGTCTGCTTCAAAACCCAAACTGTTGTAATTTATATAAAAGTACCTCATGATCTACTTTATCGAAAGCCTTAGTGAAATTCATGTTTTTACATGTAAAAAAGTGGTTTTGTTCCGATTTTGCGTTCGTAGTAACATAGCTTATCTACTGTAACCCGTACAACTCCTTGGATTATTAAAAATTTTACATCGTTTTACTTTCAACTATTTCATTTATTAATGAAAAAACTGTAATGTTTTTAGTTACTTATTCAACCTCCAATATATGTCACATCGTTGTCTTTGACACCTGTTTCAAAAACGTTCGCTAGGTTTCCATTCTTGCAGCATGCTAGAAGATTCTAGAAAAGGTGAATAACTATATATAGATCAGTTACAGCAACAGTGGATAGTCATGTACAGCCATAAACGTAATTTATAAGAGCCGAATTTCGTGTTAGAATACAAAATAGATCAACTAAATTAGTCAATAGTACTTAACTAAATTTGTACTTAATTCTCATATAAATTACGAACTGTAGATTAATGTAGTTATGGTTATCGTTATCGCTTGTATAAACAGTTGTTTTTCAAGGGTGTATAATTAGACTTCGAGTGAATTGTGTATATTTCCTAAAGAACCTGAAGTCGTTTATGATTTAAATTTTGTAACCCTATTTAAAGCTTCCTCTTAATTGTCAATGCAAAACAATTTTTTGTTACGGAACAAGAGTTTTCACATTTTGGGTCGATTCTGAGCTACATATTGAGTTTCTGTAAGGCGTAAAGCTGGCAGCATCTGACAGTTGCATTGCCTTTGTTAGGTTGAATATAATGCAATCAGAATTATTTGAAATTTGGCACATCAGCTTAGCAACTTACAAATAACAAAATAGGACATGTATTTGATTTTTGGTGGAATAAGAATATAAATATATTCAATATAGGTAGTCGTCATATCCGATTTCATCCACCCATTATCGCTTGTATCCTTTTAATTTTCTTGCTTGCTTCTTCTATCTTTAGCATTGTTTAATGGTGACGGGGAATAATAATATGAGTATAAGCGTCATTATTATTCATTAATGGCATATAAATTTAAAAATAGATTGGTATCAACGTCGTCAAGTTGAATAGTTCAGTAGTATAAGATTGTTATATTAACTTGCAAAGTTCTCAGGAAGATCTTATTTGCAGACGACTATTAAATCAATACATTTAGGGAAGAATATTTTATATTGTGGATGAATTTCTCTCATGAAACGCAATACCGTGGGAAAACTACGATATATTATGCAATGAAATTTATGCTGAAGTGTTAAAATTAGAAATATGGAAGGTATTGTAACTCCGCTTCAGTCAATTACTCATGGACACACCTTAGGTTCGATAAAACGGTTGCTGTTAATGTTGAATGGTGCTATAGAAATAATAAACTATATGAAATTGTATTGTCTTAAAACCAAGCTTTTTAAACGAATATAAAAAGATGTAAAAACTGCGACTAATTTTTTTTCTACGACACACTGAAGTTGGAGGTTGTATTGAGTATAAGTGTCAACTAGTTTGATGAAACTGCGCGTTAAAAATACATGTAGAGTTCACTGCAATTTGGATGAACCATAACATTATATTATCCAATAAAGACTGGCTGTACGTACTGGAATATTTAAAGTTTAAAGCCTCAATTTTAATTTACTTTATTTTCATCTTCAATTAATGTTTTCATCAATTTTCTATTTGAATTGTTTGATCATTTGAAAATTGGCCATGTTTAACAGAAATATATTTCAATTGAAGCATGAAAAATATAATGCTTCGGACAGGTTTCGAACTTGTAACCTTCGGCTTTGATTACCAACGCGCTAATCGATTGAGCCACTAAGGCTGGTAGAGAAGTCTACATATCATATACGCCCCCAAACATCAACCTATCTTTCAATTACATTTGGCATTTTTGTCAATCATTGTTAATACAACCCCGATATCGGACGAAATGTAATTAATTTTCCTTCGATAATAAGCGGACCACCAATAACAGAGTTGTATTAATGTACGTAAACTAACGATTCACCGGTAAAAAAAAAACGTCACTTACCAGTCGAAGCAGCACAGGTGTAGTAATTGTTTCGGTCTTCTGAATGTTGTAGGAAATTGGAAAAAAGGATATGGATATTCACTAACATAATTTAACACCGAAATGCAAACATTGATTTGTGAAAGATAAAAATGTCGAATACAAATAAACACTTCTTTATTTTACGGAAACTCAAGGCGACTCTTCTTAACGAAAACTAGAAAGCGACTTTATTCAACGAAAACTCGAAAACGTCTGTCCTTACATATGCGCGCACAGGTAAATAGTTTATCGTATCAGCTGGAACGACGATTGTGGCAAATAGACGATCGCGAATATATGAAATATGAATTTTAATATTTCTCGCACGAACAATCATATCTGACAGTGTCGAGTGTTTGACTCATGTCAAATAAAAACAGGAAGCAACGTTCAATTTTGCGCCTTTGTCCTATATGTGTGTATGTGTGTGTGCGCGTGCGCGCGCGTGGGTGTGTGTATGTGAGTGTGGGTGTGGACGTAGGCGTGTACGTGTGTTATTGTATTGTTTTCTTTGGTACGTTTTGTAGGTTTAGGGTTTATATCTCGTGTAATTATCAGGGCCGTAAGTAGACCACGTTATCTTGGGGAAGAGGGGGTGTTGTGGTGAAAATTATATTTTTATGTGAATACCCAAGCATTAGTAAGCGCTCACGAAAATAAATGTCGAAAAAATGCCGACTAAAGCAGAAAATTTGTTGACAACTACAACGGGGGAGGTGGTTCCGCCCCATATTTATGGCCTTGGTAATTATTTTATTTATTAATTATTATTTATAGTGGTTCAAACAATGTCCTGGTTGGACGAACAAAATGCGCTTGCTTACAAAATAAAAAATCGATCGTATCATATATAAAATTTAAACTTCATTTATGTTATATTTTAAAAAAATTGTTTATTTTTGCTATCCGAACAACCGACAAATAGTATATCGGACACCTATTAGGAGCTAATTCACGCAATTTAATATATTTCGACAGGAATATGGATGCTTGCAGTACGATGCTATTGCAAACAAGTCAGTCATGCAAGTCGATTTGGGCTAGCATTGAAATCTACAAATACCAGTTGTATTAGAGTAAATTTGTCATCAATTTATCAGTCGATGGTGTGATATATAAGTGGAGTCGTACAAGATGTAATTAAATCTTTTATTTCGCGAGTAGTATTGCAAATTTTACTACTTCATTATGTGCATAGCTAAGAAGAAATGTCAACAACACAGTATTGAATCTTCTACGAACCAATTATTATTGCTTGATTTGCCAAATGCATTTTCAAATAAAGCGATGAAACCTTCTAGACTATCTTACGTTCACTTTCGACGGTAAGTTAAAAACCACACCCTTTTTGATTCGCTATTCATTTACGTAGATTCGGTTACTACTCCAACAACATCCTGTATATCTTACCGTTTTACAGTAAGTACGCTTCCTAACGATTTTCATTTAAACCAATTTGCAGCGAATTTGAAAAGCTTATGCTATAAATTAAATAGTCAATACCTTGTTTTAGGTATCCGTGAACTTGCCACATATTACGATAGCGTACAATTACTTTCTAGATTAGTTCAATCTAAAGACTCGTTGAAATAATGCATTGAACTATCTGATAAACCGTGTTTCGAGTTTTCTAATCATCTGTCGGTATGGTATGATAACGGGAGGATTGCATTCAATTCTTGTTATTTAAACCAGTTAATTTTTACCCGATTCTATCCATATGAATACGACAATAATTACTCGTCATTAATTTTATTTTTCGTTACCTTTTGTGTTATCTTTAAAATTTCGGGCGCACAAGGAGGCAAGCTGAAGCTACGGAATTGTACACCGTTATCTGTGATAAGATATTGCGGGACACCGAAAATAAGGAAGACTTGATCTTCGAGGATTTTGGTGACGAACTGTGCAGTGCCTGTACATAAAGGAAAAAAAAGAGGAAACTTAGTAAAATAATCAGTCACTACAAGATTATAGGAGTGACCACGAGTGGAACGAGGAAGAGGACCTACTATGTCGCTGAAAAGAACTTGCCAAGTATAGGATGGTTTGGCCCTAGGAGCAAATAAACCAGGAGGAGGTAACTATTTAAATTTGTGAACAGCACAAATCGGACAACGTCGGATGTAACGAGCGACGTCAGGTCTGAGACAGGACCAGTAATATTTTTGAAGAAGACGAGCAGAGGTTTTGGTCACGCCACAATGACCGGAAGTAGGAGGATCGTGATGGAGGGATATCATATTTTTACGGGGTTCAGAAGGTACGACGATTTTCCAATCGTCGAGAGAATCGGCAGCGATAGAAGTTTTGTGACAACGGAAAAAGATATTGTCCGCCACGGACCAGAACGGATAACGTTTAACGGAGGTAGAAACTTTTCGAATAATGGCGTTGTACCAGGGATCCGGAGTAGGAAGAGCGACTTGAGAGAGGTGACGGTGGAAATAGAAATTGGTTCAAGGACCGGAACAGAACGAGAAAGGGCATCAGGAACAACATGATCTTTGCCCTTACGGTGAATAACGGCAAAGTCATATTGTTGGAGGCGGGGGGGACCAACGGGCTAGGCGATTGGAAGGACTGAATTTTATTCAGCCAAAGAAGGGAATGGTGATCAGTGATAACGGAAAAATGAGAACCCTTGATGTAAGGACGAAATTTTTCAATCGCCCACATCACCGCCAGACATTCCTTCTCAGTAACTGAGTAGTTGCGCTCACGCTTCTGGTATAGCTTACGACCTTCTCGCCGTCGGGATGGGATTGGCTAAGGATGGTACCCAAACCAAAGTGTTTAAGGGAAAGGTAGGCAGATTGACGATCTGGGGTCCAAGAGAAAGAGGTGTTTTTGCGGGTCAGGTTAGAAAGCAGAGCTGTGAGGGTGGAAAAATTCGGTATGAAACGACGGTACCAACTGTCCATGCCAATCAGTTGACGGACTGCGGTAATGGAGGAGGGAGGCGGGATATTAAGGACTGCAGAAACTTTATCGGGATCAACAAGGAGATTATCCCGGTTAACGATGTAACCAAGATAGCGGAGCTCGGGAAGACAGAAATGACACTTGTCTTGACGGAGAGTAAGGCCAACATACAAGCGACGAGAAAGAACTAGACCAAGAATTAGGAGGTGTTCTAAGAATTAAGGAGTAGCAATGATGATATTATTAAGGTAGGGGAAGCAGAATGGTTCCAGGTCAGAACAGATGACCTGATCGATAAGATGTTGGAAAGTGGCAGGAGAATTATGGAGGCCGAGTTCTTTCTCGTCTCTTACATGCTGGCGTTACTCTCTGTCAAGACAAGTGTCATTTCTGCCTTCCCGAGCTCCGCAATCTTGGTTACATCGTTAACCGGGATGATCTCCTTGTTGATACCGACAAAGTTACTGTAATCCATCCTTAAGATTCTTCTTCCGTTACCGCAGTCCGTCAACTGGTTGGCATGGCCAGTTGATACCGTCGTTTCATCCCGAATTTTACCACTCTCACAGTTCCGCTTTTTAACCTGATCCGCAAACACACCCCTTTCTCTTGGACCCTCGATTGTCAGGCTGCCTACTTTCCTGCAGAATAAGCTTATCAAATTCGCAGCAAATTGGTTTAAATGAAAATCGTTAGGGAGCGTACTTATTGTAAAACGGTAAGATATACAGGATGTTGTTGGAGTAGTAACAGAATCTACGTAAATGAATAGCGAATTAAAAAGGGTGTGGTTTTAACTTACCGTCGAAAGTGAACGTAACAGTTATAAGAGCATTTGAGTAATATGCATACTGACAGAATGTGTAAAAATTTGTCTTACGGATTACAATCTTCTTATACTATTTCATTATTTATCGGAACAGCAGGAAAATAACACAATTGAAGAATTTATTATGTCGGCAGTAAAAGGTTTAACAAAGACTGTGCATGGTAAGCCAGTATCAGATATCAAGATTTGTTTTGAACAATAATTCAGTGCACAGAAGAATTGATGAAACAGCCGAATATATTGAAAAATTGTTGTGCAATTATTTAACGACATGTTAATTTTTGATACAACTCGATAGATCAAATCTCGTAAGAATGAAGCACTATCTTACGCATGCGGTTCATAAATGAAGATAGTCAAGTTTGTCAAGAATAAATTATTATTTAATAAAAATTTGGAAATGGATACATTAAATACATTTCGTTTCGTAATATTTTGCTTGTTGTTGTTAATGATTCTCCAGTAATGACAGGTCGTTGTAAGGGTTTTATAATTCATTTGAAGAAAGTAGTAGCGAATGTATTCGCTATACATTGTGTTCTTCTTCGTCAACAGTTGGTTTCGAACAATTTAAGTGAACGCTTTTATACGTCGTTTCACCACGTTCTTAGAGCAGTTAACAAAATGAGAAGCAGTACATCATTTGGCAAAATACGTCATGAAAACTATGAAGATTTCAATCGTTTACTGCTTCACACAGAAGTTCGTAGACTTTCAAAATCGATTACCTTGTTCGATTCAGTAATAGAATCCTTAAAAGCAGACGAATTGCAGGTCAACCGCATTGCATCCAAAAATGGCATCGTTTTTAACCGATCTCTAGAAAATATTTAATGAAGTCGATCTACAATTGCAAAATAATAGATCGAACTTGATTAAAACAAAAACCTTATTGCCGTGTTTGTCTGGAAATTTCTTCTGTTCATACGGAATCCATGTCGAGATAAATTCATCAACTATGTCTTTGAAAAGGAAGATTTACATACATACTCCCAGCACTTGGGGATTCGCCATATTGATTTCAATGAGCGATTCGATATTTTAAATATGAACAACCAAATTGGTTTTTATATCCTTTCTAATATGTGAACATAGCAGGATCATCAAATTTAGAAGTGAAACTCTTAGAACTCGCATTAAATGAACAATTAAAAATAAAATTCAAATGAGTTCTGGCTTCAAAAATTGATACCGAAACCGTAGTCTGGATTATGGTAAATAGTGTGGAAAATTAGCATGCTTTTCCATCTTCTTATGTGACTGAACCCAATTTACTGTCTAAGAAAATGAACCTATGGCATAGAAGTGAGCATGGCGATTTACTATTGTTTTTAACGAAATTTGAACCCGGTATTACAAGCTTTAAAAATGCTTCGTGTTCATCCTTCATTAATTAATTTTTTTGTTTCGTATTTTTACTTTACAAGCTCAAAATAAATAATTTTACATTGTGTAATTTAATGCAATCTCTTGTGTGTATTTGAAATTTTTATATTTATACCATTGTATGAAATTGTGCAAAATGTTCTTCTTAATCTTCTTTGGGAATGAAACCACTCATAGTTTTTAAAATCTATTTTATTTACGTTTCGATCCATGACCTAGGATCGTTGTCAAAATAATAAAAACTTCAAGTTTGACATTTATGACTTAAATTGAAGGTGACTTTGATTTATTGAAATATTTGGTTTGAGTATTTATATTTATATTTATATAAAATTCACCAATAAAAATTAATCAGCTGATTTCACGTTAAGCGTATTGGCTACCTAAAACAAGTCGGTCCCAGGCCGTAACACAAATTGAAGGCAATCATTCTTTTAAACTTTAAAAATTTTTTGCTTAGTGTACTCAAACCAAATATTTTGACCATCAATAAATCAAAGTCACCTTCAATTTATGTCATAAACGTCAAACTTGAAGTTTTTATTATTTTGACAACGATCCTAGGTCATGGATCGAAACGTAAATAAAATAGATTTTAAAAACTATGAGTGGTTTCATTCCCAAAGAAGATTAAGAAGAATGCTAAACAAACCACAACAAACATACAGGGAGTATTTATGTGCAAAATGTTATTTGAGCATACACTTTACTATTTTTACATATTCGTTACCTTTTATCAAAAGTGTTATAGCAATAACTGTTGTCAACATCAAACAGTTCACCACTACTTTTTCAATAATTTAACGATATAAATAATAATGTAGCATTAGCTGTTATTCGTATCGAAAATATCAACTGACTTTAACGCAGAAAATTATTAGTGAGAAGCGTTACAAAATTTATGTTTTGGAAAGTAGACTGTGGCCCGTAAAAGGTTGGAAATCTATGCACTAAACGAAAACATTACTTACAGCGAAAGAGACAATGAAAGCCGCTCTCCTACATTAAATGTAAAACAGACTGTGAGAATCGATTCATTCCTACTTATTATTGATAAGTTGATTTCAAAGCTAGAAAATCTAACACTGACCTATTATACATATCGTAAGAAGTTTGTATTTTGTTTAAGTTACTGAAACGAAAACTTTTTTTCAATAATAACAGTTTTTTATTATCAATTGATTATACAAGTCTTACGAACAACTTGTAGCTGCAGTGCAATTCTAAAGCACTCTCGACAATTTATTCCATTTTAATCGCTAACACTATCAATACTAACTTCTTAAAGTTACAGTGTTATCTTCTTAATTATTATCAAAGCACTATAATTAACTATAGAAGCACTAATTATTAATTTATATCGATCACTGTAATAATTTATATCACATAGGTTTTTTTTTAATAGTAAGCGTCACTAATTTATTTCATATCATTACTTTATAGCTAGGATCAAGTGTTACGAATTAGAACTGAACTCTAAAACTATAACGGGCAATTTGTATGCTATTCAATTGTTCTAAATTATTTCGAAAACGTACCAGAATTATGAAAATAGCATCTAGAAAACTTCTATTGTAAGGTTAATAAAGCTCTTAAATACAAACTCTTGAATCTATTAATCAAGTCTGAAGATGTCACGGCACAAGGTGCCTACCAATTATCTTTTGTATGCAGATGCCTTGTTTATGTTCTGCTGTATTATTCTGATCAAAGTTAGGCTAGGCGACGCCGCCTTATATTATTAAACATAGAAGATGATCAAATCCGGGAACTAAACGAATTACTTGCGAAAACCATTCGAAATGACTTATCTGAAGGGTTTAGTGAACTGTGCATTAATTTCAAACAATACGTGCACTTAGAGTAGTTGAAAAACTGGAATAAAAACAAATTCCCAATGTAGAAGTTGCTTTAAACTTTTCACGCCTAGTGGGTTGTAATGTGCCATTGTAAGTTCTGTAGTGCTGTATGTCTACACTATCGTATATATTGTTATAGATTGTGTGCCACTCCTTGCTACAGTGTTTATCTTCACTGCTTTACGTTTCAGACGTAGAAAATTAATACGTGCCAGTTTTGTATAGAAAGTTTATGTGTGCGAATACGTGTGCTGCGTGGCTATAGTGTTGTTAGTCGTGAATGTGCAAAATTATTATCCCATAAACATATTTACTTTCATTAGTAATGTCCAGAGAAGTGACTGATAAGTTATTCAATCATTTACAGAATATATTTTATTATTTCATAAAATTATCTGTCATGGGTTACATATGTTCCACTTGCATGTAACCGTGTGACATCTGTGACCTTTCAGTAACGAAACCGTATTCTTGAAAAAACAGCTACTGAGGAAAGGTCAATTCGATTGATCTACAAATCATTTATTTCTGTTAAATAATCAGTAGAAAATCGAGTGAATCAGATTATGAGTTATCGCTCGAGAACACGGATTCAGAAGGATCAATGCAAACGCCAAGAAATAGAAAACGTAAAACAGCTGCTCTGAATAAAATTGTTTCAAGCTGCGATAAAAATATTTTAAATTTACCTCAAAGTGCTACAATTAAAACCGAAAAATCTAATGTGGATAAAGTTGAAAATGTTGCACTAAGTCAATAAGAGCCAACAGTAGTTGAATAGCGCGAACCTAAGCAAATCAATTTTTTCTTTGCTAAAGTACTCCTCAAAAGGAGATTATTTATGTCCCACTCATATCTTGTAACAGATCATCCACGGATTTATATGTATTTTTAAAACTTTCTCGTAGTGTTTTTATATTTATGGCAGACTGCACAAACACCAGATTAGACGGCTATAAACAATGTTCCAAAAATGCAAAAATACCAAAAACTATGAATGTTTTGAGGTGTATGCTGATAATGAACTACAATCAGGTACCTTCCCTGCATGATTATTGGTCTTGAAACAAATCTCTAGAGAAGGAAGCTATAAGATCAACGATTTCAAGTAATAAATTTTCATGATTACATTCAAAACTATTTTAGCGGTCCAGGAAAACCAGACAATGTAAGTAAAATATATTACAGTGAAGAATTAGTATCATGTTTGAAATTAAAAACAAAGTTCATATCAATCGATTGATGAGTCAGTGACTAAGTTTAATGGTAGATCTTCCCTAAAACAATATGCAACATTCTTTTGAAATGTTTCTAATCATATTTTATTTCAATAGTTTCTGTATTGGTAAATCCCACCAATAAGGTTAGGGTTATTTCCTTTAAAAAATATAATTGTTAATTATGTGCATTCTTGATCTAACGAACGGTTATTTTTGTAATATTACATTGTTCATACTCAAAGATTGTCAAATTTATTATGGCGGTTGTAAGGTTAGAAATGATATCATCGTTAATTTGAACTTTAAATTATTGCAAGTTTATGATTCATTTGTTTTGATTGATAATGTATAACGTTGGCGCGCACGACTTCATCATATTGGAAAGAAGAAGGTTCACACGCTAAATTATGCTGATGCGGGAAACGTTAAAGACTCTTTCTCTAGTTCAAGCTAATGTTGTAGTAAGATAAATTTACAGATGTTAAATAGAGAAAAATAACGAAAGTAATTTCAATTTGCAGTTTTAATTCATTTTTTCTAATTGTCCCGAAGATAATTTTGAATCATTTTATGAAGAGCATTGAAAGACATACATTCAAACTTGAGTAGATATAGTTAAAGCTTTGAATGATGTGATTAATCAATAGAGTTCGAAGTTATATCCTACCAGGTTGGTGAGTTTTACTTTTAGGAGAACTTGTTTTCCTTAGTGTACAACTTTATGTTCGAGAAGTCTGTTAATTAAGATACTAAAGAGGTACTAGTTATATCAAATTGTCACGCACCAGTTTTTGAAGAAATATCGACGAAGTAAAAAATGGAACTAAATTACAAATGTCTTGTTCAAAATCGATTGTTCTATAACAAATAGTTGGGAGGCGTTGATCTCTCCAGTATGATTCTATGGCATTGACAGGAAATCTGGAAAGTAGTGGATAGAAGTGTTTTATAAACTGTTTCTAACGGCAATCGTAAATTCACATATCCTATACAAAGAGATATGCAAAACAAAGTCAACTACGCCGAAGCCGTTCTGTGTTGCTTCGGCAGAGTAACTAATATTAGAAAGAAGACAACATGCCCAGCATTCAAGAAAAAGACTGTACGAACGACCTTCATCATCGTCTGCAAATATGATGAGTGTGAGAGATCACCTACCACCTCAAGCAGCTACAAGACGTTGATATCATCGATGTTACAAATATAAAATAGAGAAGCGAACAAAAATGTTTTGTGCTGCATGTAATATTACTTTGTGTGCACACTGTTTTATTTTATGTCATAAATAAAATGATAATTTTATAACCGTAGTGGGACATATACGTTCCATCGATAATGACTGGTGGAACATATATGTCTCAAGTGTCTAATTAGACAAATATATTTGCTAGCACTCCAAAATTTCAACAGGTCATTTACAGACATATATAAAATCACAAATACTCCAAAAAATTAAACAGATTATTATTTAAAAGTCGGCGCTAAAGGGTTAGAATTTTCTTTGTATGTTGACTACAACCCCATTTGGAGAAATATCTTTGTGTTCTCAATAGAAAGGAATAATCTGAGAAACTCTTGAACAGATGAAAACTTTCTTGCATCTAACTCTGAACTTGTGCTGAATTTGATTTTGTTATTTAAGAGTTTACTGCTTTAAAGGCATGTCGAGCTGAACTATGAGATTGAACTGCCAAGTATGTTTACTAACGTATGGAAAGATAATTATCCATTTCAATCCTTAAAATAATAAAAAGTCTGCAAAAGAATTCAGTGTCGGAATGTGATACTAAATTTACAAATTTATTAAAAGGAGCCTCATCGGTATACGTAAGACCATAACATGCCTATATCCGCTTTTGTGTAGAAGAGTATTTAGAATTCGTGTTATTTTTTAATCACAATTTGCATTTTGTTTAGCTTTTAATTGAAAGTAAACACAAGAAGGACTAATAATATAACATAACTATGAAAAATGTTTTTAATTAGCCAGATCTACAAAAATAACCAATCAAAATGTTTGCGACATTATTATTTAAATTTCTGCACAAAGCTAACCAAGTTTGTTTTTCAAAAATTAGCAGTTAGGGCAAATGTTGAACATGCCACGTGAAAAATTGTGTGAATCAATGATTGTATTTAAAATTTTTGGACATTACTCGAATAGAATACTTAAACTTGAGTTCCTAGAAACAGGAATGTTGCACATTAGTAACTTTGCACTGAAATAACGATTAAATTTTACTTGCAGCATGCTGAACGAAACATTTAATTATTTATGCGTATTTTGAATAGCGATTTTCTACAATTCCAGTTAAAAATTTTAAATATTTTTGTTGGAAGCAGTTAATTGATTCAACCATACAATAATGTAAGGTAAAGTTCCGTAATATCCTTTATCACAAATATTAGGAGTGGCTTGCTAAATAAATATAGATAAAAAATATGGTAGGTACTGTGTTGTACTAAATGATAATGTTGCAAATACAAATCTAAAATAATTTTAAATATATTTCCTACGTCTTTGATTCTTTCTTATTTATTATTTGTTTGTTTTTGTAATTATGAAACGCAAAATGCAAAGTATTACACATACTTTCATTGTCCATAAACATATTATTTTTATTTATTTATCGTTTTTATGGCACTTAACCGTACTTACCAGTTTAAAAACTTTTATAATTATACTACCGACTGTTGCAATATTGGTCATTTTGGCACTTTTGTAATTACAATAATTTTTCTCACACCGTTAACTGAATGCTAAAGTTGAATTACACCTGTATGTTTAACGCATAAGTTTCAGTGTTATCTTTTACTGATAAGAAATAACGTTATCATTTGAAGCTTTATTTATCTGCTCCATTTTGGAATAATAATAGCATTTGTCATGTATGCTTTCCCTATCTACAACATATACAAATTTATGAGGAGAAAGTGTGATAGAAAATTAGGCGTAACAGTTATAGATTATTACCTTACAGAAAATAATATACATGAATCACTATGTTTTATCCAAGAATTTATACGAAGTACATAATGACTCACTGTACCTACTCGTGGGCACAAATGGTGAATTCCATAGTTTAAAACATTTTCGGTTGAATTCCTTGCGCAATCGTTTTACTATGAAACCTAGAAGTAATTTAGAAAGAAGAGTCTCACCAAAGAAGATCTTACATTTATGAAAGGCTAAAAGCAAACAAGATACTCATATTTTGTAATTTGTATGTTTTAAATGGTTGCCGAAAGTTTGTTCTGCAGAAGACCAAAATTGAACTTGAAGTAACGACAGTCTTCACTCTAAACACAAAAATTTTTGGTTGTGACGATTTTTAAAAATTTTTATAGTAATATATTGTATTACAAGTATGTATAGACAAAAACTTCTTCAATAATTTGTGTGAAGTTATCCACGGTTTACAGATACGGTGTTCTTAAACGTAGAAAATAAAATTTTAACACATGCAATAAATATATACCTATGATATTTCAAATCTGCTATTTGCATCTAAATAAGCGAACTTTCAACTCAACACCGTGATATATTTTACGATACCTTTTTCTAGGGTAACTGCTGCAACCTCATACAGTATAGCTAAACATGTAGGAAATTTTCTAAATATTCACTCTTAGCATCTGTAACAATATCATCTACCGCAATGATCCGTTAAAGCCAATATAGGAGGTGACTACATTTTTATTTTTAAAAAATATAGCACGCAAACAAGTAGACACAAAATTTTCAAAATATCTGTATGTTATCTTCTCGTTGTCTGTTACAACACCAATCGACTGTGTATCGAAGCAAATTTTATTGATCGATAAATGCAATCCTCTTATCATCTACAGAAGTTCCATCCACCCGCACCAAAGCATGAAGAGAATCTGGCTATCAGTTCAACTCTATACCAAAAATAAATATATGCTGTAAACGGATAGATAAGAAACTTTTAAAATATTTACGTGCAACAGTCTACACCGTTTATAGTAGCAGTTCCCAGACTTACTGTAACAAAGGCGCTGCAGAGTCTACAATCGCAAGGGATAATGCCATTTAAACTAACAATAGCTTGATTGACAGTTACAAGGATGCGCTTAAAGCTTCCAAAGAGGATGATCTTGTTATTCTTCAGGTAGTTTGAATATTGCTAACTTGTCTAACAGAAGGCGCGATATGTACACAAAATTTGCAAATTTATCAAAAATTAAACAAAGTAAACTGCTTACCTTTGTTACGGTGTATTCCGTGCAGACAAGAAAGAAATGAGTAAAGTAAAAAAAATCGCCTACATAGAATACCGCAACAAAACATGGAGAAGGGTAGAATAGAAATCCAAAATAATAAGATTTCGGGTTAGCTCAAAATGTTGTAGAATGGGGTGGGTCATACAGAACGAAAAATTGGAAACCTCAGTAAGTGGATTTATTTATAAGTCTTTAGGTAAACATAGTACAAAAGGAATATTTATAGAGACCAGAAAAACGCACATTTACGTAATTGTCCTGTGATAATGTGATGTACACCAAAAGCGTCACTGCGTATAACACTATAACACATCATAACCAAATGTAAGCAAATAAAATCTTAGAATCTAAATAGTATGTACATATGTACTTGCTTAATGCTTTAAATCCTAAATATATACAAGAAGAAAATTAGGCATAATATATATATTGCCGTGGATCGGGGATTAATGCTCTTAAAATTCTCGAATTCTCTGGAACTCACTAAAATTCGTGCCCCATCGTTTGGTCGTCGTAGAATTTTCTGAAAAAAATAATAAAAAAATTTCGTACACTACCTTTTTGAACGCCTATTTTCTGCTCACCCTGGCTAGCTCAGCAATCGGCTTCTTCTTGATTACCTATCATTTTAAGTACATTCCTTTCTCACCCACACAGTCAATGAAACTACCACTCAAATAATGCAACAAACATACAACCTTTTTATTTACACATATTAACAAGTTTCCATTATTAATAAAATATTTACACCTTGGTACAGACAGTTTGCTAAAACTGTTACCACTTCAATCATTAAATACTTTAAAGTCCTTGATTTAATATATTTGAACAAATTCTATTTAATACGAGTAGATGGGCCCCTTATGCAGCCCTAGCTTAATTTTATTCTGGTTTATTTTGAGCTCATTATAACCCAGTTCCTCTAAATGCTTTTAAACCTTGCATTTTTATTAAAAGCAAATTTAAAGACCCGTTTACTCCTTTACAACAACATTTTATATCATGAATACACATTTATATATCATCAATAAAACTTTTTAAATAATCAAGATTAATTGTCCTGCACAGATGCCCCAGTAAACGAGTTTTATGGTAATCTATACACCCTCAATAAGTCAAAACACTCAAACACAAAAATATCAACACAAATATTTATACAAAAAAAACAGGAAATTAAGTTTCCTTACCTGTAGAAGGCTTCGTCCCTCGTCACCGCTGAAGATGGTTACCAGAAACCCTCGTCGTTGTGTCAATATACTTCGATTCTGCCTGGATCCAACTTATCCCCATCATCCAAATCTCTGCCACACCCTTGGTTCTTCTACCCAGATATTTGCCTTGTCCCAACCGTTAACATTCCATGCCAAATACACTTCATGCATACAAGTTAAGCTTTAGGCTTCGCTTACCCAAGTACCATCCATCCCTTCATTCAATAGAGTCGTTGTAGTAACGGCACCTTTTTATCTAGACCTTAGCACCCAATCGTGCAATATAACTTTTACTACTTTAGCGGTACGTTACTACAGCTTTACATATTTTTAAACAGGATGTTGTATGCTACTTTACTAAATACACAATAATTAATACACGTAAGAGCATATACTATTAATTATGTTGAAGATCTAAGCCCGATCTCAGATCTAAAATGAAAGAGAGGTTCAATATGTTTCGCCGAGTATTTATACGCTTTTCACACCCCTCAAAGGAACCTCTCTTCACTGAAAAAAATTTTTTTGAAAAACACTTCCACAAATTCTGGACGTAACGTCGGAAAAATTCCGAGATCATTATAATGTTACCCTGAATTTTGTTTACTACCTTAACGGACGCGCGTTCCTCACAGCTGCCTAGCCTTAAACCAATGATATCGTTTTCCCCCACTCCGCCTATCAGCTATCTTTCTTCGTTCTACCCATATTTATTGTCTCATTTAGAAACCCCTCTCAGCTACAGAAAATCGATATTTTGTTGGCCTTCATATTTACCCGTGTATATTGTACGTGACTTGTACCCAACGCTTTCTTATATGTTTCTCTGTCTGTTTTACATTATCGATCGTTTATTTCACTTAGTCTTCAAGGCACGTGTTATTGTTAGCAGTTTGTTAAATCGACCGTTGCCACAATTCCATAGAAATTCTGTCTCAACGTATAATCCAGTTCTATGAACCTGACATTTAACCACAGGTGTTTTTTCAAAGCCACTTGTTATTTGAAATAACAATTCCGAGTTTCTCCGTTCTTAGTATTTGTAAACGAACGTTTGCTTTTATGTAAATGGAAAGATGCGTTTAAATTATTGATTTTCTATAGTTGCAAGCTCCCTTTCTGCGTCCATGCGTTTGATTTAAAATTATTATAATTACTTATGCGTATCCTTGAGTTTTTATGTACTCTAAAGCTTCTTCCCTTATGCAATTTTAACATTTCAATTTAATTCTTAATAACCGTATGTTTTCACTTTATAAACTGATTAATTTGACGCATAAATAATTTGCTCCTGTTTACTATATACACAGTTGATAAAATTTTATTGTCTGGACCTATTTAACCTATAATTCCAAGTCTATATATATATATTATAATGTCTAAGGGAGCTACTAAGAGTTATAAGGGTTGGTTAGTACAAGGTAGTATATGCCAAACAAAAATAATCCACAGATTTGATCACATAAACCTTAAAAATATATGTTTGCCGTAATTTATGTATACTAAAATACCATTCAAATATAGTAGTTGAAATTAAGTGCCAAAAGGCAATTTTAAAATGACTAAGTGGCGTAGTAAGATGTGAAATGCTCAAGGGTTTATACCGAGTTGAATTTTTAAAAGCCTTTGAAAGTACATTTGCCGTCCAAAAGCCGGATGCGTCTATGAATGTTCACTATCAACATGCATCCAGGGTCAAGTATAATTTATTTTGGGTTCATTTTCTATAGAATCAACTTTTGGACAATATTTGTAAACTCAAAATTATTAGTTATAACAACGTAAAATATGATTGGTTGAATGTAAAGATTTAGGACATATATTAGAATTTAATGTGATTATGAAACTGTATAAAAGACATGAACTTTGGTATGTGCGACACAGACTTGACTATTTGTGATGAACTTTAAGATGTAGTAGGCTAGTAGAGAATTAACATGGTCGCCTTAGAGAGTAAACAAATTGGATTATTTTTCGAACCAATTTTGTAACAAGACGTGTTTTCATAACTGTGCTAATTTGTATCAAAAATATTTAAAAGAAAATAAAAGTAGTTGTTGTAAAAGGAGTTTACTTGAATAAAGTGGTAAAGAAACAAGCATCGAAAATATAAAGGGAATAGTAGTGATTGTGCGACGGTAAATTATTGGATTTGGAGAGTGGTTATATAGATTTGAAGTGATATTGGAGAGCGGTTTAAAAGGTAGAAGGACATCGAGAGTGGATATACATAGAAAGAAGTTGGATATTGGAGTGTGATTTAAAGTTAGAAGGTCATCGAGAGTGGTTATATATAGAAAAGTAGTTGGATATTGGAGAGCAGTTTAAAGGTAGCAGGAGCATCGAGCGAAAAGAAACAGGAACGAGTAGATTGGAATTAGATACGGAGAAGCGGACGGATTTATAGAGAAAACAAGGATTCGAAACGGAGATTAGCACAAGGGAAGTTGTAGCACTGAATTTTCTAAATTCTAAATTTGGGTTAATCATTTCAGGTATTGGGAGCAGTTAAAATTTAAGGACACCTGGATGCAGCACGGAAATTCAAGAACATCATTGTGAAGACGCATACGGTGATCAGGATTTTGTGCCAGCAGTCAGCGAGGCATCGACGGAGTATAGACCAGGTGAGTGTTTAAAATCATATTCATTAATACGTCAAAAATTAGTCATACAAAATTGGGTTGTAATTTAGTTTGGCACAAAGTAACTTTGATCTAATTAGAAATTTTGGCATATACAAAAGTAGAGTAGCAATTTTAGTAGTAAAACAAAAGAGTGCACTTTGGTTGGACGTAGCACATCTACTTATAACGGAATCCACTATAAGTAGTTTGAATACCCTGAGATTAAGAGTTTTATAGAGTCGAGGCATTACAATAAATAGTTTATAAAAGAACCAACCAAACGGTGCAAGTACAAGGGGCGTGCATTAGGTGTGCACATTTTACAAAAGTATAAAATAAAGGGTATAATATAGGTGAAACACACAAAAAGTAGAGGGGTGGGGCATATATAATAATATATATATATATATATATATATATTATTGTCGAGTCTTCCTGTATGATTCGCCGAGTCACTAATTCGAGCCCACGTTGGGCGCCACATTTATTGTGAAGTTCACCTCGGCTGCTCCGCTCTCTACTTGAGTCACTAAAATGCTTCTGCATCTTTCAAAGAAGCTTACCTGGACCGCTTAAAATCAAACTTCACCTAACAGCCACTAAGCTAGAATCTGAAAATACTTCCCTACAATCGTATCAAAAAAGAAAACGCAACTACCAAAATACATCGCACTCTATTTACACAAATAAAAAAATTACCTTCCAAAACTTTGTCCACTACAACAGTTAACGTACATAAAATTACATACTTTTGTGAAGAAAACAATTTATTTTTAAAGTGTGTTTAGATCAAATATTTTTCATTATACATATACCCTATTTAAAGTAACTGTGCTAACCACATACCTGACTTTAACCCAGGTCTTAATATGAGCTCACATTAAAACCCTTTTAAACCTGTGTGCAAAAATTATAGCATTGCAATAACAAAAGTCCCCTTTACTTTGTACATAAAACAGCCTTTGTATCATTATATTAATGATTCTTTTCTACATAAACATAGTTTCATTTAAAGATAAAGTTGAATAAATTTTTAAGTCCATAGAATTCATAAAATAAGCACCCAAAAAGCACAAAGTGTCAAAACACGTCAAATAACTCAACAAGAATGGTTAAAAGAAAATTTGTTACCTGGTAGCCACTACACAGTCTGCATCTGCCATCCAGCCCTCGATGATGTTGCCATCCAGCCTTCGATGATGTTGCCATCTATGATGCCTCGGAGCTATGGAACCGCTCTCAAGTTGAGTCACACCATTCCAGTCAGCATGCAGCTATCCAAATCTCACCAACTAACCAATGATAGTGCATCCAAACTTTCTCTACTTCTCTACTGTTTCATGTACCATCAGCAAATAATTCCTTGATGCATTCACAATTGCAAATCCCCAACAACCAAAATAATTGTAGTCTGTACTTAAATGACTTACAGAAGCTTCGCTTTTATTTGTATATGTACTTCAAGATCTTTCAAACAACAAGTGCTACAGCACACCCACTTGTGTGTAATGACTTTTGAAAAGCACTGAATAATATTTACTACTATTAGAATTCACGTCGTTGACAAGCGGAGAAGAGAGCTTCTCACCTCCTTACAACTGGTTATATAGACCAGAACCCCCCCGTTGTTTAAGTTTCCACCACACGGTATCACCGTAACTGTTGGCACACTTCTTAAAACACAAACTCCTATCGACACAAAATTCTGCATAATTTTCCCACCAAACATCAACGATCTTCATCGTCCCGGAATTTTCAAGCACGATTCCACAAAATACCACGAAAACGGTTCTACCCGTGTAACGGCTGGTCCGCTTCGCCGAAACTAGCCTCAACTGAAAATCAATTCCTATAAGATTCACGCCCCACATGTAAGACGAACCTATTTCTTTCTTCCTTTATCTCATCTACAACCATTTTCTTTCTCATGCTTCGTTATACAAATGCCACTCAGATATGTACCCACTCTAAATCTTAGACAGTCACGCGTCCTCTTCTACCTGTAACGTCCAATTACATTTTTTAATTTCTCTCCCTATTTAAAATCCATATCTTGTGCAAACATCTTCCACCTCCATCTTGCTTATAGCTTCAAAATCGTCCTTGTTCGTTCGTTACCAAATCTAACCGATAATTGATATTTGCACTCCCTCCTTTATATGGTATAACCAGTTTGTCTCTGTTTTCCTATCGATCCGTGCCTGCCTTAAAGTCTATTTGCATTCGTAGAAATTATTGGTTTTCTTATGAGGTTGTTGACAACACGCGTCCCATACATGTAAATAATCGTTACTTGTAACTGTCGAGTTTTCGATTATTAATTTTCTTTCCTATCCTTGTCTAACAAGCTTGTGTTTTTAAATGCTATCTTATGCTAAATGATATTGAAAGGTTTCTACTTCACTAAATTATACCCATAAATTATTAATCTTAAAGTAAATTAAAATGAAAAATCTGCACTCTCATCCTGTAAACAAATGAATTGACTTGTTTGATAGTCGCTTAACATTTATTGACTCTGCTCCCTAAATATTGAAATTTCCTTGCAAATAAGTGCAACGCTGAAACTCTAAAATTCCTATATTAAATTACTTAATTGTTACATTAGATTTCTAAGATACCTATGTAACTTTTTAATACGCGGTATTTGCACACGCTAGCCTACCCTAAGCTGACCTATGATCTATTTACTTCTAACCTACAAATTACATAGTAATATATATATATATATATATATATATATATATACATGCATATATATATATATATATATATATATATATATATATATTTTACTGCTCTACTCTCTCTACCCCCACCCTTTCTTTACTTTTTATTCTTTATTCCTTTATTTCACACTTTTTTGTCGCGCCTTTTATGTAATGTGCACACCTAATGCACGCCCCGTACTTGCAACGTTTGGTTGGTTCTTTAATTAAACTGTTTATTACAATGCCTCGACTATTTAAGCTCTTAATTCTCAGGGTGTTCACCTACTTATAGTGAGTTCCGTTATAAGTAGATGTGCTCTATTGTTTTAGTACTAACTTTTTAATCTACTTTTGTATATGCCAAATTTTTATTACGATCAACGTTGCCTTGTGCCAAATTAAATTACTACCACAAATTTATGACTTTTTTGACGTTTTAAGATATTTCAGCACTCACCTGGATTATACTTCGTTCTTGGCCTCTCTAACTGCTGGCTCAAGATCCTCGTTGCCGTATGCGTCTTTACACGGTTGTACTATCTGATAGAATTTTCGTATCGCCTCCAGGTGTCGTTCTTAAATTTTAGATGCTCCCCAATATCTGAAATAAATAACCCTAATTTAGAATTTGGAATACCCGGTTATGTTACTTCCCCTGCGCTAATTCTTCTGTCCTAATTTCTGCTTTGAATCCTCCACTACCAATTGTTGCTCTCTAATTTCGCTCCTCGTGTTCTATATTAATCCGTCCGCCTTTCCGTATTTTATCCAAATCTAATCGCCGTCCTGTTTCAAATTACTCGATGCCCCGCTATAAATCTTTATCCAAATCAATCTTCGTTTCTTTATCTACCCACTCGATGTCCTGCTACCTATAAATCTCTATCCAAATCGATCTTCGTTCCTTTAAATAACCACCCTATGTCCTTCTGCCTTTAAATCGCTATCCAAACCAATCCCAAATCTATTTAAATATTCGTCGTTTCGCCGTCACTTATATAACCACTCTATGTCCTTCCGCCTGTTAATCTCTATCCAAATCCAACTTCGTCCCTATGTATAACCACTCTATTTTCCTTCCGCCTTTCCCAATATCGTTCCAAATCTATTCAAGTATTCGTTGCTTCGCCGTCGCACTATTACCAATCTTTACACTTTTATTATCGTCGCTGTTGCTTATTTATATTTCGCTGCTGCTCTTTACCCTTCTTTACTCAATCAAAAACTATTCAAAATCAAACACTTTTATATTAACTTTTTTAAATCGTTACACAAATTAGCGCAGTTCTATGAAAACACGTCTTTATACAAAAAAAAATTCGAAATTATCTCCCTGAATCGTACACAAATTAGCGCAGTTCTATACAAAACACGTCTTTATACAACAAATTTTTCGAAATCTCCCCTTTGTTTTCTTTCCAAGGCGACCATTATAACATTTCTTGCCTACTAAATTATAAAATTACATAACTAAAATCGTCCAATAATATCCAAACACTACGTTTGTGTCGCACATACCATAATTCATGTCTTTTTACACTTTCATATTTCACATAAAATTCTAGTATTGGTCCTAAATATTTACAGTCCTTCAATCACATTTGACGTTGTTATAACTAATAATTTTGAGCTTACAAATTCTGTCCAAAAGTTGATTCTATAAAAAATAAAAAGCCAAAATAAATCACACTTGAACCTGGATTCGTGGTTGATAGTGAACATCCATAGACGCATCCGGTTTTTGGACGGCAAATGTACTTTCAATGGCCTATAAAATTCAAACTCGGTATAAACCCTTGAGTACTGTACATCTTACTACGTCATTTAGTCATTTTAATTTACCTTTTGGCACTGATATTTCAACTACCATTTTGAATTGTACTTTAGCATATGTAAAATACGGCAAACATACATTTTTAAATTATGTGATCAAATATATGGATTATTTTACTTGGCATACACTACCTTGTACTAAACAACCCTTAGAACCTTTGGTAGCTCCCTCAAACATTATATTGGCCCCACTGATTTTGAATAAAAGTGGAAATTTCGTCTGTTCTACTCTTTCCTGGTGTGCATAATTTCTAGTTTTATTTAAAATCAAACCCCCTCCCGCATTTCTACATATTTTAATTATTCAACCCCTAATTTTTTTTCAACATGTCTGTCTAACTACGCTATATCCTAACCTACCCTATAAACTAAAACAAAACTAAACTTTCCGTCGCATGAACTATATAACAAACTATCCTACTAAACCCTCTTCCTGTACTATTTCGTATGGATTTCAACTTCCTCGCATCCAAACAAATCCTTATATCCCTTTTGTTGGGTTTAGGTACAATAACTACCGGGTTCACATATGGAGTTTTCGCTGGTTCAATGATTCCTTCTTTTAACATTTTGTTAATCTCGGCTTTAACCCTATTTCTAATTGCAAACGGAATTGGATACACCTTTGTATTAAACCCGTTGTCTTCCGTGACTTCTAACTTATGCATATATCGCCTCGCAAATCTTGGCTCTTCATTAAACAACCCTATATATTTATTAAATAATTCCCCTAGCTTCGCCTTTATCTCAATACTCACTTTTCCTATCTGTTCATCATCAATTAATCTCGCAAACATATTACATAATCTCACTTCAAACTGTCTATTATCACTTGTCCTATCCATTCCTAATCCCGACTTATCTATATTATTTCCATTCCTATATTCCGAACTAACCGTAGGCACCACCCATAACTTATCTTTATCAAATATTCGAATCGACCTATCCTTACCATCTATATTCAATCCAAAATCCTCTATAAAATCCATTCCTAATATGAAATCTAGCTGCAAATATCGGTACACGGATGACCCTATAAATGGTCGTTAGCTTTTTGTTCATTGCCGACCATAAATTAACCCCATCAATTGTTTCTATTCTTCCTCTTAAAAAATCTGCATGTTTTATCACCACATTCTCATCTACCAGCGACAACTGTGAACCACTATCAACTAAAGCAACATATAAACAATCCCTTAAACTAATATTACTAAACAACAGGTTCTTTTTATTAAACGTATAACTATTCAACAATAAATCTTTTAAACTATAACATACGTCGATATTTAACCCTAGACATTCGTTCTTCCAAAAATTTGCGTTTTATTTTGTCCTGGCGGCGCCTCGTGTATCTGCACCACCTTAATCTTATCGGTGTCCTGAGTCCTTGCGCTGGTCGTCATGTGGTGGACGTTTGCGTCCCTGTCCGTCCGGCTGTATCCGTTCTGTGTTCCGCCTCCCGTAGTACGGCCGTCATCCGCGTTGTCGTCGTGCTGGTACCTGTTTTGTCCTTGTACGTCGTTCACCCGGTGTTCCCTATTGTAATATGGTCGTCTGTTTCCGTCGTGTCCCCAATGATTTCGGTGTCCGTGGTTGAAATAGTCCTGTCGGTAGTTATGTCGCTGTTCGTGGTACGCATGTCGTCGGTTGTCTTCCCTATAACCCCGGTTTTGCTCCCAATAACTTGTCCGCGTTTTTGCCTCCAGTGCCGTCGCTAAATCGAAATTTCTCATGACGCCTAAAAATTCCCGCAGTGTCTTCCCATTCTGTATCACGCCCATCTTTGTCACTTCCGGTTCCATGTGTATTGTAAGTAGTAATACCATGTCGTCCTCGCCCAATTTTGGTGTCAACTGTTGTGCCTGTCCCTGCAATTGTATCCGTGTAATTTTAGTCTCGTCATCTACGCGGTCTACGTTGTCTTGTAGCTCAGTCCTGCGTTCGTCCTCTGTCCGCGACTCTTCGATTTCGTCGGTTGGTTCCGTGTGTAATTCCGCGTGTGGTGTCTTAACATCTGTCCGCGACTGTTCAGTTTTGTCTGTGACGTCCGTTTGTAGTTCCGTGTGTAATTCCGCGTGTGAGGTCTTAACATCTGTCCGCGACTGTTCGGTTTTGTCTGTTAAGTCCGCTTGTAGTCCCGTGTGTGATTCTGCAATCGCGTTAGTTACATCCGTTTTTAGTTCCGTGAATGATGTCTTAATCTCTGTCCGCCACTCTCCAGTCCCCGTCTTAATATCTGTCCGCCACTCGTCAATCGCCGTGCTAATACCTGTCTGCCACTCTTCAATTTTGTCTTGCAAACTCATTATGAGTCGTATTATGTCCGCGTCCGTCATCTCTGCTGCCTATTTTTGCACTCCTTTTCCTGAAAATATTTAAACTACGGGCCCCACCTAATCTCGGGATCCCGTATCCTACTACTATTTCTGTCTAATTTTCCTCGATCTAGCCTTTTTTTCAGCCCCACGTTGGGTTTGCCACATTTACTGCTCTACTCTCTCTACCCCCCTTTCTTTCTTTACTTTTTATTCTTTATTTCTTTATTTCACACTTTTTTGTCGCGCCTTTTATATAATGTGCACACCTAATGCACGCCCCGTACTTGCAACGTTTGGTTGGTTCTTTAATTAAACTGTTTATTACAATGCCTCGACTATTTAAGCTCTTAATTCTCAGGGTGTTCACCTACTTATAGTGAGTTCCGTTATAAGTAGATGTGCTCTTTTGTTTTAGTACTAACTTTTTAATCTACTTTTGTATATGCCAAATTTTTATTACGATCAACGTTGCCTTGTGCCAAATTAAATTACTACCACAAATTTATGACTTTTTTTTTGACGTTTTAAGATATTTCAGCACTCACCTGGATTATACTTCGTTTTTGGCCTCTCTAACTGCTGGCTCAAGATCCTCGTTGCCGTATGCGTCATTACACGGTTGTACTATCTGATAGAATTTTCGTATCGCCTCCAGGTGTCGTTCTTAAATTTTAGATGCTCCCCAATATCTGAAATAAATAACCCTAATTTAGAATTTGGAATACCCGGTTATGTTACTTCCCCTGCGCTAATTCTTCTGTCCTAATTTCTGCTTTGAATCCTCCACTACCAATTGTTGCTCTCCTAATTTCGCTCCTCGTGTTCTATATTAATCCGTCCGCCTTTCCGTATTTTATCCAAATCTAATCGCCGTCCTGTTTCAAATTACTCGATGCCCCGCTATAAATCCTTATCCAAATCAATCTTCGTTTCTTTATCTACCCACTCGATGTCCTGCTACCTATAAATCTCTATCCAAATCGATCTTCGTTCCTTTAAATAACCACCCTATGTCCTTCTGCCTTTAAATCGCTATCCAAACCAATCCCAAATCTATTTAAATATTCGTCGTTTCGCCGTCACTTATATAACCACTCTATGTCCTTCCGCCTGTTAATCTCTATCCAAATCCAACTTCGTCCCTATGTATAACCACTCTATTTTCCTTCCGCCTTTCCCAATATCGTTCCAAATCTATTCAAGTATTCGTTGCTTCGCCGTCGCACTATTACCAATCTTTACACTTTTTATTATCGTCGCTGTTGCTTATTTATATTTCGCTGCTGCTCTTTACCCTTCTTTACTCAATCAAAAACTATTCAAAATCAAACACTTTTATATTAACTTTTTTAAATCGTTACACAAATTAGCGCAGTTCTATGAAAACACGTCTTTATACAAAAAAAAATTCGAAATTATCTCCCTGAATCGTACACAAATTAGCGCAGTTCTATACAAAACACGTCTTTATACAACAAATTTTCGAAATCTCCCTTTGTTTTCTTTCCAAGGCGACCATTATAACATTTCTTGCCTACTAAATTATAAAATTACATAACTAAAATCGTCCAATAATATCCAAACACTACGTTTGTGTCGCACATACCATAATTCATGTCTTTTTACACTTTCATATTTCACATAAAATTCTAGTATTGGTCCTAAATATTTACAGTCCTTCAATCACATTTGACGTTGTTATAACTAATAATTTTGAGCTTACAAATTCTGTCCAAAAGTTGATTCTATAAAAAATAAAAAGCCAAAATAAATCACACTTGAACCTGGATTCGTGGTTGATAGTGAACATCCATAGACGCATCCGGTTTTGGACGGCAAATGTACTTTCAATGGCCTATAAAATTCAAACTCGGTATAAACCCTTGAGTACTGTACATCTTACTACGTCATTTAGTCATTTTAATTTACCTTTTGGCACTGATATTTCAACTACCATTTTGAATTGTACTTTAGCATATGTAAAATACGGCAAACATACATTTTTAAATTATGTGATCAAATATATGGATTATTTTACTTGGCATACACTACCTTGTACTAAACAACCCTTAGAACCTTTGGTAGCTCCCTCAAACATTATATTGGCCCCACTGATTTTGAATAAAAGTGGAATATATATATATATATATATATATATATATATATATATATTGCTGTATTTTACTCTCTATAATATCGTGCCCCTACTTTGGGCGACCATATTTAATTGCTATAATATTAAATTAATTATTATCGTGCTCTAACTTTGGTTCGATATCTTTATTTGCTATGATATTAAATTATTGTACCACCATTTTAACATTCACTATTAAATGTAGTTATTTCCTCCTCCAGCTGTTTTCTTAATATCACTATCAAACTGGACGTTATCTTTAAACAACTCTTTAACAACCAATGACAAAATTCAATATGTTACCGCCTTGCGCGTTATCTCTTCTCTATTCAATTTGTGACTCCGCCTTTCTACTATTTAAATCTTTGACCTCGGCTAGCATTTATTTGTAATTATAAAATTCAGTAAATTTAGATTTTGTATAATGAAACTAATATGTTATATACAGCTTTTGAAATTATTTGTAATACCTTTCTTATAAATTTGATTTATTAACAACTATCTAATTGGTACTCAAAAATCCCCAAAGTCACCAAAGAACATTTACTGCCCTTTAGGAACAAAGCGTGGAATATTCCAAACCTGTTTTCTCATTATTCATTCATATAATATGCAACCTTTCTTGTTGACTTGTTCACAAACCTATAGTAATTTAGCAAATTAAATATAAAACAAAATAATACTCCATATAGAAAAAACAAATATCTTATAACTAAAAATCTCTGACCTGGTTTTATCTTTTCACATCGACGCTCCCACTAAAATTGATCTTCGCCAATTCTGGATTCCATTCCAATTATTACGCTATTGATCAGAACCATTAAATTATATCCCCAATTTGCTTCAATTCTTAAACTTTCATCATTCTTGCCCCAGACTTAAACTTGCAGCTTGTTTCACCCCTGTACTTCAAGATTATTATTATTCTTCCTTTTTCCTTGACATTTAAATTGCATTACTGTATTTTTCTTAACATCAGACCTCTAATTTGTATTACAGTTTCCCCAGACATCAGAATCAGAACCAGAAATCGAAACCGTTTAAACGGCAATTGTAATCATATTTTCACTTATTTAATTTTCACTCTTATACATATCGCGTACTACTCTGTTTCATGGCAATGCTCTTCGGCCTTGATTGAGTTTAAAACTGACTTTCTTAACACGGAGCTTGCTAATATCATTTTGAATTCCCACTCCAACCGTGGGTGTGATCTAGAACTTGTCGTTGTCCCGGACCAATCAAATAATTTTATTACGAGCCGTTTCTGATGCAATGCTCGACATTTTCCCACAATCACAACTTGCCTGCAGCTGTCTTCGATTGTCAACATATTGTATTTTGATAGATTCCATGCTTTTCTATAAACAACTGATGTAACCCGACTTTATATTTCCATGTTTACATATGTTTCACGCACTTTTAATCGTTTCCTTATCACATGGTTAGATCTTTGTACGCATTTATATTAGCTACCTGAAATTCTATTTCTATATCCGCATTACTTTAATCGTCTGGAACTCTTCTTCTCAATGCATGTCTAATTACACTTTATCAAATATACGCGTGCTTCCACTGAACAATATCCTCATTTGTCTTACCTAAATTAACTAAACTTTATTTACAGGGTATTTAATATTTACTATCTACTTAATGCATTTATTTCACATTCCTACGCCGACTATGCGTCTTCCTAAGTTTACCTGCGTCGCCCAAAATTATCTCTACTCTATATACAGGGTGTTGACTACTTACTATATACAAACTATGTCTATTTCTTAATTATCTCTTTAAATAAGTGCAGTTTTCTGCTGACTATCTTAATTACTCATTCCCGAACTATCTTTGCTATAACGTGCACCCTTAAGCAACCCCTTATCACAGCAATATATATATATATATATATATATATATATATATATATATTTTACTCAAATTTAGACCAGGGTAGAAAAATTAATAAACGACATCAAATAATTTTAATCACCGTGTATAAGAAAGCTTTGGGCAATAATACGCTTCATTTAAAGGTATATTGGATAAATTCGTCATTTACTTCTAAACATAGGGTTTATATTGTTTAGATAATATTAAACACCGTGTATATTAAAGCGGTGGAAAATAGAACGCTTAATTAAAGGCCTACTGTGTAGATTTAAATCATTCAATTAGAATGTAGGGTTTGTATAGAATTTCATTAGATAATACGCGTTATTAAAACCGTGGAGCATAAAAATTTATTCGTTTCATTAAAAATAAGGGATTTAAATTATTCACTAGACGCTTTCTATAAAAAGAAGCAGAATTAAAATGTTCAATTTGTATGTAATTTAATCGTTCCAAGTACTAAAGCTAGCGAGAAATTATAAAGACGTGGGGAAATTGTATAAAAGCTTTCGGCGTATTAGAACTCAGAACACTTGCAAGAATAACGATGTATATGTTAGTCGATCAGCTTCAAGCTATATGAGTGCAAGTAAGAAAGCGAGTTTGTGGTATAAAGACAAGCGAGATGGAATGCATTAGCAGTTAAATGAGAGGAAAAATGTGAAACAAGCGCACAGGTTTTAGATAGAACGAACAGACTAGATTAGCGATTAAGGTTGAAATAAGATGAAACATGAGAGGGGAAGCATATCAGTTGGTGTGTAAAATTAATTAGTTGTTCTCGGACGTGTTGCGAGGCGTGTGGAAAATTCTTAGATTTTCAACTAGGACGAGTGCAAATTTCAGTAGAATCGCTGTGCCGAGCCGTCGGAAGGGAAAACAGAATGCGAATTTCTTAAAATCGTCCGTCGCGGGACAAATTCGACTTGCAAGCGGGCCATTATATAAACCCGTGCTTATAGGTGTTTCGCTCTCTTTTATTTTTGATCTTATACGATACTTCAAGCGGTAGCTCTTATATTTTTGATTTTATTCGATACTTCAAACAGTTTTGCTCTTTATTTTTGATTATTCGATACTTTAAGTAGAATACGTGGTGATTACGTGCTACAATAAAAGTTATTAGTACACTTAGAGAAGATAAACGAAGGTAACAAAGTCTAGTTATATTTGCGGGTATTACTGTACCAATTATCCAAATTAATAACGATAAATAAATAAATAGAAGTAGGCAGTTTTTGGTATAGCGTGAAAGAATTATGAATTTCAGTGCTATGTATCGGGAGTGTTAGTAATCAAATGTTATTCGTATACGTGATTGGATTCACAAAACAAGAGTTCGATATACTTAGATGAGTTCCTGAGAAACCCTGAAACCTTTTAGACGAATGGTGGTGTAGAAAAATTTTAAAGGCGGCTAGAAATCCGAGGACGTAAACATAAACTAGCTGGAATGGTGGGATGAGCAAGTCCGATGTACATTGAAGCCACGAGTGCATTAACCTTCAGGTAAATTATGCATTTGTGATCTATCTTAGATGTTTTGGTGTGTGTTGAATATCTTTATAATTTGTTTGATAAAAATGGACAGTAGTAAATGTGTATAAAAAACAAATTTTTAATTTTAAGGTAAAATTTTGTGGTATAAGTAGAAAGGAGTATTTATCAGGTTTATGTTTTTGATTATAATGAAAATTTGGGTCTGTCTTTGAGCTCAATTAGACTAACCTGTTAAATTAACGTAAAGGGGTGGGAGATGCTCCCTTTTATTCAGACTCAGGTCTGCAAATATTGTTTATTTAATTAGTATGCATCCTACAAGGACTCTAATTCCGGATGCAAATTAAAATGATGACAAATTTGAACTTGAAATTTAATAATGCAGAAATTTAACTTTGAAATTTTAATGTATTGTGAATATTGGTGTAAATAGAGTTAACGTTGATGTTTGTGGTAGGAATGTGTTTTTTTTTAGGAATGAGGATGAAAGTTTAATCTAGGTGAGCTGCCGAGGCGGAAAGAGTCAAGAGGCGATTATCAGAAGAAAGTCAACGGACCAGTTGATTTTGAGGGGATCACAGCAAATCTTGACGCCCAATCTGTGGGGCTCGAATGTTTTTTAGAAAGGACCAGTTCCTGTTGACGAGGATCACAGCAAATCTTGACGCCCAATTCGTGAGGCTCGATTCTTATAGGGAATCACAGCAATATATAATAAATATATATATATATATATATATATATAATATAATGTCTAAGGGAGCTACTAAGAGTTATAAGGGTTGGTTAGTATAAGGTAGTATATGCCAAACAAAAATAATCCACAGATTTGATCACATAAACCTAAAAATGTATGTTTGCCGTATTTTATGTATACTAAAATACCATTCAAATATAGTAGTTGAAATTAAGTGCCAAAAGGCAATTTTAAAATGACTAAGTGGCGTAGTAAGATGTGAAATGCTCAAGGGTTTATACCGAGTTGAATTTTTAAAAGCCTTTGAAAGTACATTTGCCGTCCAAAAGCCGGATGCGTCTATGAATGTTCACTATCAACATGCATCCAGGGTCAAGTATAATTTATTTTGGTTTCATTTTCTATAGAATCAACTTTTCGACAATATTTGTAAACTCAAAATTATTAGTTATAACAACGTCAAATGTGATTGGTGGAATGTAAAGATTTAGGACATATAGTAGAATTTAATGTGATTATGAAATGGTATAAAAGACATGGACTATGGTATGTGCGACACGAACTTAGGTATTTGTTATGAACTTTAAGATGTAGTAGGCTAGTAGAGAGTTAACATGGTCGCCTTAGAGAGTAAACAAAGGGATTATTTTTCGAACCAATTTTGTAAAAGACGTGTTTTCAGAACTGTGCTAATTTGTATTCAGATAATTTGAAAAAGAAAATAAAAGTAATTGTTTTAAAATGAGTTTAATTGAAAAGTGGTAAAAGATACAAGCATAGGAATTATAAAGGAATAGTAGTGATTGTGCGACGGAAAATTAGTGGATTTGGAGGGTGGTTTAAAGGTAGCAGGTTATCGAGAGTGGTTATACAGAAAGAAGTTTGATATTGGAGTGTGGTTTAAAGTTAGAAGGTCATCGAGTGGTTATACAGATTAGAAGTTGGATATTGGAGTGTGGTTTAAGGTTAGAAGGAGCATCGAACAGAAAGATAAAGAAACGAGTAGATTGGAGATTAGATACGGAGAAGCGGACGGTTTTATAGAGGAAACAAGAATTCGAAGTGGATATTAGCACAAGGGAAGTTGTAACACGGTATTTTCTAAATTCTAAATTTGGGTTAATCATTTCAGATATTGGGGAACAGTTAAAACTCGAGGACACCTGGAAGCTGCACGGAAATTCAAGAGCATCATTGTGAAGACGTATACGGTAATTAGGATTTTGTGCCAGCAGTCAGCGAGGCATCGACGGAGTATAGACCAGGTGAGTGTTTAAAATCATATTCTAATACGTCAAAAATTAGTCATACAAATTTGGTTGTAATTTAATTTGGCACATAGCAACTTTGATCTTATTAGAAATTTTGGCATATACAAAAGTAGAGTATCAATTTTAGTAGTAAAACAAAAGGGTGCACGTTGGTTGGACTTAACACAACTACTTATAACGGAAACCCACTATAAGCAGTTGAATAACCTGAGATTAAGAGTTTTAAATAGTCGAGGCATTACATTAAATAGGTTATAAAAGAACCAACCAAACGGTGCAAGTACAAGGGCGTGCATTAGGTGTGCACATTTTACAAAAGTATAAAATAAAAGGTATAATATAGGTGAAACACACAAAAAGTAGAGGGGTGGTGTATATAATACGTGGCAAACCCAACGTGGGGCTGAAAAAAGGCTAGATTGAGTTGAAATTAGACAGAAATAGCAGCAGGATACGGGAGTTTGAGATTAGGTGGGGCCCGCAGTTTTTCTTTATTTTTCAGGCATACGAGTTCAAAGACAGGCTGCAGAGATGACGGACCCAGCAATGAAACGGTTTACGAGATCGGGACTGATATACGGAATTGAAGCAGAAATCACGACACTAAACGATGAACTTAGGACACAGGACATAGAATTAGACGCAGGAGGGGACATCCAGGAGACGGAGACAAGGCAGACTGACCCGGAGGCGACAGACATGGACACGGACCAGCCGACGGCACCAGAGACAAGGGTAGAAAAAGCCGACGGAACCCAGGACATCATGAGATTCCTAATGGGTATGCAAAACGATTTTAAAACTGCACAGACAAATTTAACCAACCAAATGGCAGATTTACGTACGGAACAGAAAGAGTCACGGACGGAATTAACGAACAAATTTGAAACGTCACAGATTGAACAAAAAGAGGCAAATACGCAACTAACAAATAAAATAACGACTTTACAAACGACTTTAACAAACCAAATTGAAGATTCACACATCGAACTGAGAAACGAGTTTAGGACGGCACACGCGGAACTGACGGCTAAACTGAATTATACACAGGACTATCTACTCACGCAAATACAAAACGTAAAGGACGACATAAGGACTGAGGTACATGAAAAGATTGACAGAATAGATGACAAATTAGAAAACACGCGGGTACAGATTCAGGAGACTTGAACGCGACAAAACGGACCTACGGACTGAAATCAAGACACGCGTAGAGACCGTTGAGGAGACAATGGTCAGTGGTTTTACGACGTTACATTCCGAAATTCAAACGTGCGACAAAAGACATTTGACAAACTACAGAAATTTAGGACAAACCTTAGAGACGATACAGACCGAAAATTTGAACACTAAGACACAACTGGACGACAAAGTCACGGTAGTAGAAACCGGGTAGGACACGACGTGAGACAAATACATGAAAATTGGACGACCTAGAACGACGGCGCATTGGACTGGACTACGGACAGCACATCAAATTGAACCGGGACGCGCTACCTAAATTTGAAGGACGGAGGACAGAACAGCCGATGGGATTTCTAGACAGACTGGACGAGATCGTCGAATCGGAAAATGAAAGAACTAAGTTACAGATAGTAGGGGCGACATTGACAGGAACGCGGAAAAGTGGCACAACATCATACGCCGACAGTACGACACCTACGCAGAATTTCGACGACTATTTATGGAACAGTTCTGGAGCAACACGCACCAGACAGACATACGTACAAATTTGATTACGGGACACTACAGTCGGACACACGGGACTCGCGAAGAATATGCAATGACAAATACAACCAGGCACAGCACTTGACACCAAAGTTGGGCGAGGACGACATCATACTACTACTTGCGGGCCACATGGAGCCGGAAGTGACTAAGATGGTTGTGGTCCATAATGTTAAAACACTGCGAGAATTTTTAGGCGTTATGAGGAATTTCGATTTGGCAACGGCACTGGAGGCAAAAACACGGATTAGTCATTGGGATCAAAACCGGGGTTATAGGGATGACAACCGACGACATATGTACCACGAACAGCGACCCAACCATAGACAGGACAATTTCCATCACGAACATCGACCCAACTACCGACAGGACTATTTTAACCAAGGACACCGAAACCACTGGGGACACGACGGAAGCAGGAGACCATACTACAATAGGGAACACCGGGAGAACGACATACAAAGACAAAGCAGGTACCAGCGCGACGACAACGCGGATGACGGTCGAAATACAGGGGCGGTACGCAGAACGGATACAGCCGGACGGACAGGGACGCGAATGTCCACCATATAACGACCAGCGCAAGGACTCAGGACACCGATCAAATGTGTAAACGGCACTCCGAAAAAAAACGCCAAATTTTGGACGAACTTTCGACGTGGTTTATAGTTTGAAGGACTTGTTGTTAAATAATTATAATTTGAATAAAAGAACCTTTTGTTCATTAATATTAGTTTAAGTGAGTGTTTATATGTTGCTTTAGTTGATAGTGGTTCACAGTTGTCGCTGGTAGATGAGAGGGTAGTGATAAAACATGCGGATTTTTTAAAAGAAAGAATAGAAGCGATTGATGGAGTTAATTTATGGTCGGCTATGAATAAAAAGTTAACTACGATTTATAGGATCATCCGTGTACCGATATTTGTAGGGGAAAAAAATGCAGGAGAGGCAGAATTTTTAATTACAAAGGGGTTGCATATAGATTTCATATTAGGAATGGATTTTATAGAGGATTTTGGAGTGAATATAGATGGTAAGGATAGGTCGATTCGAATTTTTGATAAAGATAAGTTATGGATGGTGTCTACGGTTAGTGAGGAATATAGGAATGGAGATAATATAGATAAGTCAGGATTAGGAATGAATAGGACAAGTGATGATAGACAGGTTAAAGTAAGGTTATGTTTGTGAGATTAATTAAGGATGAACAGATTGGAAGAGTGAGTATTGAGATAAAGGCGAAGCTAGAAGAATTATTTGATAAATATGTAGGGTTATTTAATGAAGAGCCAAGATTGGCGAGGCAATACATGCATAAGTTAGAGGTCACGGAAGACAACGGGTTTAATACAAAGGTGTATCCAATTCCGTTTGCTATTAGAAATAGGGTTAAAGCCGAGATTAACAAGATGTTACAAGATGGAATAATAGAACCAGCGAAAACTCAATATGTGAACCCGGTAGTTATTGTTCCTAAACCCAATAAAAGGGATATAAGGATTTGTTTGGATGCGAGGAAGTTGAATTCGATTACGAAACCGCAGTATGAACAACCGCAGGGGTTGGATAATTTGTTGTACAAAGTGTACGAGATGAAGTTTTCAGTAAACTAGATTTAAAAATTCATTTTGGTTAATTCCGTTGCATGAAGACAGTAAGAAGTTTACAGGGTTTAGCATTGAAGGGAGATTTACATGTTTTCTGTGGTGCCGTTTGGGTTAAGTAGTTCTTCCGCAGCACTGGTAAGGGCCATGCAGAAGCTGTTTAACGAGTATGAATGTTTCTGTTCGCACTATGTGGATGATTTGTTGATCTTTTCAAGGACTGAGCAAGAACACTTGGAGCATATAGAAAAGGTGATCCAGAGGCTGGACGAAGGGGGTTTGAAGTTGAACGTGGAGAAATGCGAGTTGTTCAAGAACAAAGTTACATATTTAGGGTTTGAAATCAGTGAGAATGGGATGAAAATTTGTAATAAAAGGTTGGACGAGTTGAAAAAGATTGCTCAACCAAAGAACGTGAGAGGATTACGAGGGTTTTTAGGGGTTCTAAATTATTATAAACGATTTATACCGCGATATTCCGAGTTGTGTGTGCCGTTGGTGAGTTTATTGAAGAAAATGAAAGATGGAAATGGACTGCTGATCGAGAGAAGGCGTTCCAGGATTTAAAAGTGCATTTATAAAGAGTTGTCATTAAAATATCCAAATTTCAAAGACGAATTTATTTTAAGAACGGATGCGTCGAAATATGCGATAGGGGCTGAGTTGGTGCAGATCCAGGACGGAGCTGAGGTACCAATTGTATTTATCTCGAGGGTATTAAAAGACTGCGAAACCAGATATGCAACGGCAGAGAAGGAAATGTTGGCGATCGTATATGCAGTGAAAAAGTTGCGTTTTTATCTGCTAGGTAACAAATTTTTAATAGAATCCGACAACACGGTGGTAACATTTATGAAGAAAAAGGAGTTTCTAAACAGCAGGTTGTACAGATGGGCGTTATTATTACAGGAATACGATTTCGAAATCAAGCACAAACCAGGCAAGGAGAATGTGACGGCGGATTTTCTAAGCAGACCGCAAGTGGAAAAAAATAAGGACGTGAGGGATTGTTTAGTTGCTTTGCAGGAGTTCAGGGATGTGGGTCGGTGGACTAATGCCAAGCTAATGGAAACGCAAAGGCACAGTGAGGTGAGCTCGATCCGCGAGAGATTAACAAGCGAAATGTGGAGGAGTACCGTGGATTTACCATCGTAGGGCAGTTCGTAGTCAAAAGGATAGGTGAGGCAGAGCTAGTAGTGGTATCCAGAGACGCGGCTGTGGAAATCATAGATGAAATTCATTTAAATTTTGGACATATAGGTATAAGAAAGACATTTTTGGTATTCAGGAGGCGTTTTATGCACGGAACGATATCACGGTGGTCAAAGAAAGGATCAATCGTTGCAAAATTTGTATCTTAGGGAAGGACAAGAACGTGGTGTTGCAGAACGTACCGATGAGTGTGAGCGTGAGCGGACCATTGGAATTGGTAGCTGTTGATTACTTAAGCAACCTGATTACGAGTGAACAAGGGTATCGGCACATATTAGTAATGGTGGACGTTTTTTCAAAATTTGTTAAATTATTTCCGGCGAGGCGAAGCAACACGGTGCATGCTTTACAATCGATCAAAGAATTTGGAAGCCAGGTAGGAGAATGGAAAGGATATTGGTAGACAACGCAACTTATTTTAACAACCAAAGATTTAGGAACGGGTTAAATCGAGCGCACATTAAGGTGTCATTTAGCAGTATACGGCATCCGAAAGCAAATCCATGCGAACGATATATACGGGAGGTAGTAAAATATCTACGGTTAGCAACGCAAGAGCACCATAATAGATGGGTTAGATATCTGCCGCAGATTGAAAATTTCATGAATTGTGTACCGAGTTCAGTGACAAAAACGTGTCCGATAACATTGATTCGGAGGATTATACCAGCTAGGCCATGGAGGGAAGAAGTCGAGGTACAAGACATCACAGAATTGTTGGGCAGTGTTAGACGTAGGATCGAAAGGATGCAGCGTAGGGATATCGAGCGAAGGTGTAGCAGGATCAAAAAAAGGACAACTTTTGAAATAGGAGATATGGTGGTTGTGAAAAGGTTAAGAGTTTCGAACCGCGACAGGAACATTTGCGCGAAGTTGTTGTTTCCGTATGAAGGGCCGTACAAGATTACGCGTATTTTTGCGGAAGGAAACACATTTGAATTAGTTACGATGACAGGGGAATATCGTGGGCGTTTTCACTTGGAAAATCTATTCCCATATAAGGTTGTACAGGAAGAGGGTTTAGTAGAATAGTTGTTTTATAGTTCATGCAACGGAAAGTTTAGTTTTGTTTTAGTTTATAAGTTAGGTTAGTATGTAGCATAGTTAGACAGACATATTGAGAATTAAAAATAGGGGTTGAATAATTAAAATATATAGGAATCCGAAAAGGGGTTTGTGTAGAAAGGTGAGAGGGTGTTTGATTTTAAATAAAACTAGAAATTATGCACACCAGGAAAGAGTGAAGCCGACGCAATTTCCAATTTCATTCAAAATCAGTGGGGCCAATATAATGTCTAAGGAGCTACTAAGAGTTATAAGGGTTGGTTAGTAAAGGTAGTATATGCCAAACAAAATAATCCACAGATTTGATCACATAAACCTAAAATGTATGTTTGCCGTATTTTATGTATACTAAAATACCATTCAAATATAGTAGTTGAAATTAAGTGCCAAAAGGCAATTTTAAAATGACTAAGTGGCGTAGTAAGATGTGAAATGCTTAAGGGTTTATACCGAGTTGAATTTTTAAAAGCCTTTGAAAGTACATTTGCCGTCCAAAAGCCGGATGCGTCTATGAATGTTCACTATCAACATGCATCCAGGGTCAAGTATAATTTATTTTGGTTTCATTTTCTATAGAATCAACTTTTGGACAATATTTGTAAACTCAAAATTATTAGTTATAACAACGTCAAATGTGATTGGTGGAATGTAAAGATTTAGGACATATAGTAGAATTTAATGTGATTATGAAATGGTATAAAAGACATGGACTATGGTATGTGCGACACGAACTTAGGTATTTGTTATGAACTTTAAGATGTAGTAGGCTAGTAGAGAGTTAACATGGTCGCCTTAGAGAGTAAACAAAGGGATTATTTTCGAACCAATTTTGTAAAAGACGTGTTTTTCAGAACTGTGCTGATTTGTATTCAGATAATTTGAAAAGAAAATAAAAGTAATTGTTTTAAAATGAGTTTAATTGAAAAGTGGTAAAAGATACAAGCATAGGAATTATAAAGGGAATAGTAGTGATTGTGCGACGGAAAATTAGTGGATTTGGAGGGTGGTTTAAAGGTAGCAGGTTATCGAGAGTGGTTATACAGAAAGAAGTTTGATATTGGAGTGTGGTTTAAAGTTAGAAGGTCATCGAGAGTGGTTATACAGATTAGAAGTTGGATATTGGAGTGTGGTTTAAGGTTAGAAGGAGCATCGAACAGAAAGATAAAGAAACGAGTAGATTGGAGATTAGATACGGAGAAGCGGACGGTTTTATAGAGGAAACAAGAATTCGAAGTGGATATTAGCACAAGGGAAGTTGTAACACGGTATTTTCTAAATTCTAAATTTGGGTTAATCATTTCAGATATTGGGGAACAGTTAAAATCCGAGGACACCTGGAAGCTGCACGGAAATTCAAGAGCATCATTGTGAAGACGTATACGGTAATTAGGATTTTGTGCCAGCAGTCAGCGAGGCATCGACGGAGTATAGACCAGGTGAGTGTTTAAAATCATATTCTAATACGTCAAAAATTAGTCATACAAATTTGGTTGTAATTTAATTTGGCACATAGCAACTTTGATCTTATTAGAAATTTTGGCATATACAAAAGTAGAGTATCAATTTTAGTAGTAAAACAAAAGGGTGCACGTTGGTTGGACTTAACACAACTACTTATAACGGAAACCCACTATAAGCAGTTGAATAACCTGAGATTAAGAGTTTTAAATAGTCGAGGCATTACATTAAATAGGTTATAAAAGAACCAACCAAACGGTGCAAGTACAAGGGGCGTGCATTAGGTGTGCACATTTTACAAAAGTATAAAATAAAAGGTATAATATAGGTGAAACACACAAAAAGTAGAGGGGTGGTGTATATAATAATATATATATATATATATATATATATATATATATATATATATATATTGTTATATATTGGTATATATTGAGTTATAGAGAACCCTTTTATAATCAATTACATCTGTTATATATACTGTGATCCTACCTTATTAGTGATAGGCGTAATATATCTATCTGTCACTCCTTGTCTTATTTTAGAGCCTTGTTGAGTTATGCCACACAATTTATCTTTAAATATTTTACACGGCTGCTGCACTTAAATATTTTACAGGGCCGTCAAACACGTGGCGGAATCTACCTAGGGTGGGTCCGTCCTAAGCAAACACCTCTCAACTAGACACCCAAACAAATATTCAAGGATTTTTCAAATAATTTTAAAAGCCAAAAGTATTCCCAAACACTAGTTCCACTTTTATAAATTTGATTAAAGCACTGCGTAGATATTAAATACTAATACCTGGAATCCAGATACAAGCGCCGCCTTCCAGCCGTCCTGAAGCCAAGTGACCAACTGCAGGCACCTCCTGTAAATAATAAGTAACTCGAGCAACTGGTAATCTCCAGACTATAAAACTACTAATATTTCTACAAATTTTATGTTATACAAATACTCAGATAACTCCAATTCCACTATGCTTTCGTCTTCAAACAATAACGGTACAGACCAGCACTCCTCTTTTAATTAACTTTTATTCGCCGTAAAACTGCTACTATTTGCTATCTCCAGGTACAACTTGACTTTCAAAACTTTCTCGTAACTTTTAAATGTAATAAAACTCATAACAGTACAAAAACACGTCTATTTTTCAGTAATATAAATTTTGAAGTCCCTTATAAATAAAATCCGTCTTCTTTGTTTCCGTTGCCATAACAACTATCTCTACGCACACTATGTAATTTATAATTATTAATAATTGATTAATAATACAGTTGTTTTCTAGATACATTCATTTTCTAGATGGTTTGTAATCCAGTGATTTATGTATATTGAACTTTTTACAATATTGAAAATAGCTAACAAACTTTGATGGTTCAGCTTTTAAATTGTACGCAACAGACATTTATGTCTTATTCGGTAAACGTCCTGTCATTACATAACCAATCTTTAATTGTTAAAACATATTCAAACTGAAATTGATTTACAAATTTTACGGGAATATCACTTAACTCCTTAAAATTTTAAAAGCGTGCAGTATACCAAGCAATTTTGATATTTGTTTTACATTCAAATGGTTCTGAAAACGCTAACTCCAAATTAAATTTCATATACGTGCAACCATAACAATTAAAATACGTATACAATGCAAACTTATAACTAGCTTAGCCTGGTCTATGGCCGGTATATGTTGTTGAATGCAATGCAGTTTCAAAAGCTTTATAAATTTATAAACGTGGAATAGTTGTTGTTAATTTATAAACCAAAAATACCTGAAAGAAATACTCAAACAAAACCAAATATACCCCCATTCTAGCAAAGTCGTTTCGAAGCCCTATTTAAACATTTTATAAGCCCACCCCCTTCTTGACAGTATATAAGGCCCCACTGATTTTAAATAAAAATGAAAATTTACTTCCTGGATATAAGTAATTCTTTTAATGGTTGAGAAATTTTAAATTTTAGTTAAAATCACTATAGTTTTTTTTCTTTATGTATGAGGATTAAGTGTTAGTTTCTGTATGTTCTGTATAGTTTTAAGCTCGTTAGTATTATTTACAGTGTTAATTTTATTCTTGCGATACTTTACTTTCCACATGGAAATATGGATACAAATTTTCTATATGAAAACGTCCCGACATTCACCCCTGTCATTCTCCAATTCGTAAGTATTCCTTCTGCAAAAATTCTTCTCACTCGATAAGGACCTTCGTATGGAAATAACAACTTGGCACAAATATTTCTTTCCCAATTTGACATTCTCAATCTTTTAACAATAACAAGATCCCCAACTGAAAAACCACTTGCTTCTTGATTTTCTTGTTACGTTTCTCCAACTCCCTTCTTTGTATCGTTTCGACTTGTTGTTTGGCTTTATGCAACAACTCCGTTATATCCTCCACTTTTGTTCAGCTCTCCACGGTCTTGCTGGAATCACCTTCTTCATCAATGTCACAGGACACATTCCTGTCACTGAACTTGGTACAAAATTAATATATTCTTCTATTTGCGGTAAATACCTTACCCACCGATCATGTTGTTCCTGCGTTATTAACCTCAAAACTTTATTACTTCTCGAATATATCTTTCACACGGATTTCCTTGAGGATGTCTGATACTACAGAATGTCATCTTTATTCCATCCTTCCTTAATTTACTTTCAACCCTTCGATTACGAAAATACGTTGCATTGTCCAACAATACCCTATTCATCTTACCTATTCGTTCTACAAACTTTCTTACAGAACTCAATACATGCCTAGAATTACATCTCCTCGCTGGATAAAGCTGCACAAACTTTGTAAAAATATCAACTACAACTAAAATATGCTGATATCCGTTCCTACCCGGTATCAAATTACTCAAGTAATCCATTGCCACAATATCTAATGGACCTTCCGCTCTTATACATCTAACTTGATTCTGCAACACCACATTCTTATCCTTTCCTAACAAACACGTCTCACACAGATTTATGCAATTTTTCACCAATTTTCTATCGTTTCGTGCATAGAAAGCTTCCTAAATATCAAGAACGTCTTACGAATCCCTATATGACCAAACGTAGTATGAATTTCCTGGATCAGCTCAACGGCTACCTGTGTCGTTAACACTAATAATTCATCATCCCATAACCTTTTCACCAAAACTCCCTCGACCATATAAAATCTCTGTCTTGTTCTAAATTCTCTCTGAATAATTTTCTCTGATCACCCTTATTTCTTCGTGTGCTTTTATCCGATGAAATCTGGCATTCGACCATCTTCCCAGATCTTCAAACACTTGCAATGCAATCAAAAATCCATTCCTACTATCCGTTAGCAACCCTTCATCCTTCCTACTAAAGAAATCAGCCGTAACATTTTCTTTACCAGGTTTATGTTAATCTCAAAATCATATTCCTGCAATACTAACGCCCATCTATACAATCGACTGTTCAAAACTCTTTCTTCTTCAGAAACGTGACCACTGTGTTATCCGATTCAACCAGAAATTTATTACCCAATAAATAAAATCTTAACTTCTTCACAGCATATACGATTGCCAGCATCTCTTTTCCGCTGTCGAATACCTAGTCTCGCAGTCTTTCAGAGCCCTCGAAATAAAACAAATTGGCACTTCTCCCTTCTTGAACCTGCACCAACTCAGCCCCTATTGCAAAACTCAAGCGTCTGTCCTTAAAATAAATGGATCCGTAAAATTGGGATATTTTAATGACAGTTCCTATAAAATACCGCCTTCAACTCCCGAAATGCCTGCTCCCTTTGCTCGTTCCATTTCCACCTTTCGTTCTTTTTTAACAACTCCAACAATGGAATGCACAACTCCGAATATTTTGGTATGAATCGACGATAATAATTTAATACACCTAAAAATCCTCTTAAACCTTTCAAATTTCTTGGCTGTTTCAAATTCTTCAACTCGTCCAAGCGTTTTTCACAAATTCTAATTCCTTCGCTGCCAACGACAAACCCCAAATACTTTACCTGGTCCTTAAAAAACTCACACTTCTTCGAATTCAACCTCAAACCTCCCTCGTCTAACCTTCGGATCACTTTTCTTAAATGTTCTAAATGTTCTAACTCGTTCTTAGAAAAAATCAAAATATCATCGACATAGTGCGTACAGAAGTCTTCGTACTCATCTAATAACTTCTGCATGGCTCGAACTAATGCAGCGGATGACGTTGAAAGACCAAATGGAACAACTCTGTACTGATAAATCTCCCCTTCAATGCTAAATCCAGTATACTTCCGACTTTCCTCATGCAAAGGAATTAGCCAAAAGAATTCTTTAAGTCCAGTTTGCTAAAAATTTTCATCTCGCTTACCTTGTATAACAAATTATCTAGTGATTTTGGTTGTTCAAATTGTGGTTTAGTAATCGCATTCAATCTCCTAGCATCTAAACATATTCTTAATTCTAAATTATCAGATTTAGGCACAACCACTACCGGATTGATATAGGGTGTTCTCGCTGATTCAATAATTCTCTTTTAACATCTTTTAATCTCATTTTTACTCGACCCCTTAATGCAAATGGTATTGGATATACCCTAGTACGAAAACTTCCCTCGTCTGTGACCTCTAACTTATGCGTATACTCCTTCGCAAACCTAGGCTCATTACTAAAACTCCTGCATGTCTATTAAACACCTCATATAACATTTCCTTCATATCCACCCTATTAATCCTATCTGTTCCTCATCAAATACCTTCTCAAATATATTACATAACCGTAACTCATCAATTCCATCATAAATTCTATTCTTAGTCTTTCCTGATCCTATACTATCTGTATTTATCTCATCCCTAGTATCCCGATTATCCTTAGGCACCACCCATTTCTTCTCTAAATTTAATACCTTTACCATTCGTGCTTTACCATCTATAACCAGTCCAAATTCCTCAATTACATCTATCCCTACAATAAAATCTAAATATAATCCTCTTGCTATCCAAAACTCTACTTCACCTAGTCTGGTACTTCCTAATACAATCGATACTCGTACAACTTTGTCTATCGTAGTTAACTTCCTCTTAATCGCAGACCATAAATTAATACTCTTAACCCTACAAATTTTCCCTTTGAATAATTCTGCATGTTTCAAAACTATTTCCTCTCCACCAGCGATAACTGCGACCCTGTATCTATCAATGCCGTGTAAACAGAATCCCTAAACTAATATGAATAAATGGTAACTCCGCCTTCTTTCAAACTTATTATCTAACAACTTATCTACTAAACTAATACTATGCTGTGTCCCTAAATCTGATTTTCCTAACACTAATAAATCGACGTTTTTTTTGTACCGTGGGTTCATCGTGGACCTCCACTTTCTCTATCCTATCCTCCGATCTCTGTCGCGTGTCTCTTGTTGTTACGTGTTGGATCGTCAAGTTTCTATCTGTCTCCCGTTCTCGGTCTCTAATCCCTGTCGGTATTTCCCCCTGATCCGTTGATCTCTGCTCCCTTTCTCTCTGCCATCTCTGCCCAAAACCCGTCCTTTGCTGTCCAAAACCTCTGTCATTCCTATCCGTCCTGTTCCAGTCATTGTTCCCCCTATAATTATCGTCTCTATTAAAACGTTGTTCCCAATTATTATTCGTTCTCCTTTGATTTCCCTGATATTGCTTTCTGTAGTTGTCCTGTCCATTCTCCTATAATTGTATCCTTGCACCCCAGTCCTCTGGTAGTCTGTGCTATTCCTATTCCTATCCCAATTCCTATTATCACTATTTTCCCTGGTATTCGTTTCAAACGTCCTAGCTACGTCATAATTTCGCATCATTTCCAAAAAGTCTCTTAAAGTCCGAACGTTTTGTATCGCTACGGCCCTAGTTATTTCCGCCTCCATATGCCTTGACAACAATAATATAATTTCATCTTCTTAATTTAGGAATCAGGTGCTGCGCCTGGTTATACTTTTCAATCACATAATTTTCTCTCGATCTCTGGTAGACCTATAGTTCCCAGTGTTAAAATCCGTTCGAATATTAGCCTGATGCGTGTTTCCCCAATATTGTTCTATGAATAGCCTTCGAAATTCCTCGTACGAACTATATTGCCTCCTCACGATACAGTGCCATTTCTCTGCACAACCCCCAATGTCACGCTCACCATCTGCATCTTCACCCTCTCAGGCTCACTCTCACCATCTCGTCCAACTTGCTAGGATAGACCATCGGCTGCTCATTCTTTCTGCCTTCAAACCTCGGCAAGGTCTCTTTCCCTAGCCTATACTGGTATCCTGCATCACAAACAACTCTTCCCTTTCCAATTCAACCAACTGTTCTCTCATCTGTCTAACATTCCTTCAAGACCAGACAATCCATTTACCGTATTCCCCAGAACCGTCGTATCCTTCTCAGCTTCTCTGCCACCTCCTGACTCGCCCGCAATTTGCCTATAATTTCGTTTTTAGAGTTAATATTGTCCTCCGTCTGAATCCGAACTATTTCACCTAAATTCTGCAATTTTCTCTCTGTCTAACTTCGACCATGTACAGCTCTTCCTTAATTCATTTAAACCTGTTGTTACTTTCCTTCTACAACCTGGACTCTATCCTCTACGTCCTTCAGAACTTCATCCTTAAATGAACACAAACTGCTCTGTATTGATACATTAATTCCTTCAATTTTCATTTCCATCATATCAAATTTTTCCTTAACTTCCGCTTGTGAATTTCTAACTTCGGCCAACAATGATCCTCTCAATTCTTCATGCGACTTAGTTAACGACCCTTTTAATTCCAACAAAACCATCATCACATCTTGGATCTGCATATTCTCTTTTCCTTATCAATTTCATTTTCTCCCGATGTATCCCTGAATTCACAATAATCACCTCCGGCTCCACATATCCTCCAGCTTCATCCCTAGCATCCCCTGCTGCTACAGTCTTAACCACCGGTTGCCCTCTCACACCAGTCTCAACTCCATAAACTTTCCCTGACCTCGTGATTCTCTCCTCATCAGACATGTCCCTTTAATTTTCAAAATAAACTTCAATGATGTGCCCCACTAAGCTACACAACCTCTGCAAATCTGAATCAGCCCTATCTAGCCCCACCTTTAGGCGAACAAATATTTTGTTGCGAAGTTATTTACCTATTCGAGCCGTTGGGCGCCATCTGTTATATATTGGTATATATTGAGTTATAGAGAACCCTTTTATAATCAATTACATCTGTATATATACTGTGATCCTACTTATTAGTGATAGGCGTAATATATCTATCTGTCACTCCTTGTCTTATTTTAGAGCCTTGTTGAGTTATGCACACAATTTATCTTTAAATATTTTACACGGCTGCTGCACTTAAATATTTTACAGGGCCGTCAAACACGTGGCGGAATCTACCTAGGGTGGGTCCGTCCTAAGCAAACACCTCTCAACTAGACACCCAAACAAATATTCAAGGATTTTTCAAATAATTTTAAAAGCCAAAAGTATTCCCAAACACTAGTTCCACTTTTATAAATTTGATTAAAGCACTGCGTAGATATTAAATACTAATACCTGGAATCCAGATACAAGCGCCGCCTTCCAGCCGTCCTGAAGCCAATGACCAACTGCAGGCACCTCCTGTAAATAATAAGTAACTCGAGCAACTGGTAATCTCCAGACTATAAAACTACTAATATTTCTACAAATTTTATGTTATACAAATACTCAGATAACTCCAATTCCACTATGCTTTTGTCTTCAAACAATAACGGTACAGACCAGCACTCCCTCTTTTAATTAACTTTTATTCGCCGTAAAACTGCTACTATTTGCTATCTCCAGGTACAACTTGACTTTCAAAACTTTCTCGTAACTTTTAAATGTAATAAAACTCATAACAGTACAAAAACACGTCTATTTTTCAGTAATATAAATTTTGAAGTCCCTTATAAATAAAAACCGTCTTCTTTTTTTCCGTTGCCATACAACTATCTCTACGCACACTATGTAATTTATAATTATTAATAATTGATTAATACAGTTGTTTTCTCTAGATACATTCATTTTCTAGATGGTTTGTAATCCAGTGATTTATGTATATTGAACTTTTACAATATTGAAAATAGCTAACAAACTTTGATGGTTCAGCTTTTAAATTGTACGCAACGACATTTATGTCTTATTCGGTAAACGTCCTGTCATTACATAACCAATCTTTAATTGTTAAAACATATTCAAACTGAAATTGATTTACAAATTTTACGGGAATATCACTTAACTCCTTAAAATTTTAAAAGCGTGCAGTATACCAAGCAATTTTGATATTTGTTTTTACATTCAAATGGTTCTGAAAACGCTAACTCCAAATTAAATTTCATATACGTGCAACCATAACAATTAAAATACGTATACAATGCAAACTTATAACTAGCTTAGCCTGGTCTATGGCCGGTATATGTTGTTGAATGCAATGCAGTTTCAAAAGCTTTATAAATTTATAAACGTGGAATAGTTGTTGTTAATTTATAAACCAAAAATACCTGAAAGAAATACTCAAACAAAACCAAATATACCCCCATTCTAGCAAAGTCGTTTCGAAGCCCTATTTAAACATTTTATAAGCCCACCCCCTTCTTGACAGTATAATATATATATCTAGTAATTCTACCTGTTCTTTAAAGTGCACTTCCTAAAAGTAAAAAACGCAATAGTAGATTTAAATAGCCTGGTCCTCAACTATAAAATGAATAAAGTGTGAAACTTAATCTAGATTATTAATTTAGTAACAAAGATGTTGACCTTAGCATTTTGTAGTATTAATTTTACAAGTAAAACATTGCTCAAACGCTAGCTTTGGTTAATATTACTCGTAACTAGAAAACAATCACGCAATCACTTGTGCACTGAGAAAGAGAAAGTACGTAGTGTGAATTTAGTGTGTAACCATGAATAAGAAAAACTACAGCATTTGCCTGGTTATCAATCAGCAAAAGATGTGTTTGTATTTCATCGCAGCATCAAAAAAAAAAGAACCAAAACAGAGTAACTACCTTAGGAAGTGTAGTTGTCTGCCTTTGGTACCATAGCGGATTAGAAAATGCGTACTACAGTTGCCGACGGACTGTATGAAACAATTTCACGTTGACTAACATTTCGTAACCACTGAAGCGAACCCATTTAACAAGAAGGCATCTTAATTATCAGAAAAAGGGGTCCGTATAGAATCAGACAACTTTCAAAGCACAGTCTGTATTTATATGGATGGAAACATCAGGGGGTAACGCATTTTCAAATCAATTCCCATTTTATAGTGTGAAGTATTCCTACGTACAGCACTTGCAAATCTTTTCAGTATAGCAGCTGTTAAATATTCTTGGCACACGGCTTGCGACCAAAGAGATATCATAACGGCTGCCAAAAATTGCTAACAAACACGGACATTGATGAGATAACAAAATGTCCCTTTCAAAAAAATCTTAGTAACGTGAGTTAAGGTTCGGGCCTTTGGAGCGGTGTTTTTAAAAACAATTCCGAAGACTTAACAAATTTATTTTAACTTGAAACAGAAATTACAATGGAATTTTGAATAACTTGTAAAATAATAACTTTAATAAAAAAAATAATAATTGTACTAAGGCGAGTAGCCTAGGTAGACAACAATGCAAAAGCTGTAATACTCAGACTGACTGCCTTAATTGAGTAGCTTGAACAACGAAGTATGGAGTTCGAAGACTGACTGCCGGGCCTTGAGCTCCCGGGCTTTTTATAATAACCTGCCCCTCACACGGCTGTGGGAACTTGCAGATCTCATGTCTGCGTTTCTCTTAATTGTACACTTTATTACATTGTAACAATCTTATTTCTAAGTAATTGCGGTATGTTGACCGCCTGTGATCTGCCACCTGCAGTATCACTGCCCTCTCGGATGCAAAGTTGCATGTCCGTTCTCATGAACTGTCGATAACCTCTCTGGGTTATCCTTGTATTACATTGTTGCAATGAACTTATACTTTATTTAACAATTTCTAATAATTCCTATTAGATTCAATATATTCAATACATATAGATAATTGGGGGATACATAACTCCTCCCACCGTAAATGAAAAATTAAGGTTTTACTTAATTTTTAAATACATAAAATTCATTATTCAATTTCATTTAAAATTCATTGTTTCTAAGGGTATACTTATCGTTTCTTTATTTCTCTTTGTTTCTTAAATCTAGAACTGTTTCCTTCATTCTTATATCTAAGGTACATTTTGTAAGATACATATATAATTACAAAAATTATTAAAATGATTAATACAATTGTCCAAACGCTTATATTATCATAATGTAACTTTGGCGTTTTGAGTTCACTGAAATGTTCTTTGTAACTTTCCACTAATTTCATGGCGTGGTTGAGGTCGTCTAAGTCTAGATGCTCTAGCTTCATAGGTTTCTTGATTATTTCTTCGTCTTCTTGTTGTTCTATCTTGAACTGTAGTTCTGGTAGGTCTGCAAGTTTCTTTGTTGCTATGGGATCTTGATAAACTCTGATTACTTCGTCTTTCAATTTCACATAACAGTCTTCTTTGAGGGTAATTAATTTGCTTCCGATTAATGCTTGGTTATTTTCATCTTGATTGCAGTGGATGTTTGCTACTACTTCTGTTGGGAAAATGGCTATCCATTTGTTTTCTGTAACTTTTTGAATTTTCATGTTGTTTATTTGTACTTGTTTGGCTTCACAGTTTTCGTAATGATTTGAAAATTTTAATAGTTGTACTTCACAAGGGCTGTCTTCTTGAATGGTGGTTGTCGTCATCAATTGACATAAGTATTGGTTTGGTGTTACTTCAGTACATTTTTCGTTTGTATAACCATATCTCAGTTCATTTAGGGATAGGAATTTGGTTTTGGGTATGATTACTTGGTATGTGCTAGTAACTTTTGTTGGAAAGCAAATAAGTGATAATAATTATAATTGTTACTTTCTACTATCGGGATTTCTATGAAAAATATTATTTCGTTATTCTTAATGTAGCCTTTGACTATAACTATCTTTTCAAATATTAGAATGTTTGACTCTGTTACGTCAAAAGGTAATTTACTGTTAATTATAAGTGATCTAATTCTTATTAATTCTTTTAATAAATCGGTTGGTTCAATAATACTTGCATTAAAGTAAGGGTGGATTGTGTTTTGCATACTGCCTAATTTATTGGTAGTATACCGGGATTGTTTTTTATTTTTATATTATTACTTGGTTGTCCGTTCTACCTGGGCGGAAGTTGACGGTAAGGGTGATGATTGTCCATCTGAAATGACAGGGTGTCTTAGGTTTTTCAAATGAATGTACTTTGTTATTTTACCGTTGTCTACTACTGCTATGTTTTTATTTGATATTTTCTTAATTTTAAATGGTCCTAAATTTCTAGGTGCTGTTTTATGTCGCTTGCTTTGAAAGTTTTTCTCATACACGGTTTGTCCTATTGAAAATTTATTTGCGTCGGTATTTTTGTTTCGGGTTGTGGTGATGTAACAATTTTATTTTCAATAATAATTCTTTGCATATAATTTCAAGAATAATGTAACAATTTTATTAATAATAATAATTATTTGCACTCAACTTCAAAAGTAATGCGCTAAGCCTGCATCGTTCCTTAGTAATCTAATTATATTCAGATATCTGTGTCGCATAAAGCTATTTGCAAGCACATCTCTGTTTGATTGTTTCGTTCCTTTCCTGCCGGCGCGACCGCTCGGCCCTGGTTACGTGATAGTCGGCCACAGGCGATAGCGATATCAACATGTACCCTTGGCTGGAGGCCGGCAATCTTCGAATCCGTTTCAAATGGTGAAGATATCTTCGAATAACGGTTGGTAATGTATATATTATACAAACTTATGTAATTTGAGGTAATTTATTTAGCGCGACACGTAAGATGCAACCTTTACAAGGACACACGTAAGATGCAACTTTTAGAAGGACACACGTAAGATGCAACCTTTAGAAAGTGACATAATTCAACTTTGAGAACACGACTGCTACATAATGTAATGCGACAGGATATGATTCGACACGTGGAACGTAACAAATATTACTCGAGAAGAATAATTGATTTAAACTTTGCCTAACAAGAAATTTGTCTAGGAAGGAATTATAGAAGTTGATTTGGATGAAGTCGTTTCAAATTGCAAACGCTGTTATCTTTGCTTGAAGAACGGGGACCCCGTCTTACTTTGTCGTAAAGCGACTATTGCAGTTTTGGTTCGTAGATAGCTATAAGTTTTTTGCATGTGTTTCAAAACTTGGAACACGTTAACTTGCTGATGCATAATACACGTAAATTGTAAAAGTTTCAACTAATTGTTGAGCTGGTTTTACAAGTTGTAAAACGAAAGTTTACTGAATTAGTGTTCTAAAAAAACATGCTTTGCTCCATATGAACCGTCGGTAATGCCAACAGGTGTTTCCGACGTCATATTTTTCTACTTTGTACAGCTGACAGATGTTGCCTTAAAAGCAAATGCTTTGAGCAGCTGTAATGCAATTTAAATAAACATGCCTATTTTTGTGATCAGCTTATCTATACTTAGATTATTATACGTAATTTTGAAAGCTCAAATGCTGATATTGTTAGGAGCTAATAATTTGTTATCTACCTGAAAAGATCTGCCCAGGTTAGAATTCAATTTGTACAACAAGTTCATGTTTAAAGTAAAGTTGCTTGATTAATAATAATAAACACAAAAAGGAAAGTTAAAAGTTTAAAATTGATGCAGTTAATGATAAAAATTTTTGTTACAAGTTATATTATTTCAAAAGAGTTTTTTTAGTAAACAATTAGTTCAAAATTGAAGATTTTTTATTTTGATCAAGTGCGATCAAATCTAATTACATAAAGCTAAAACTCTTCTGAGTAATAAATTGATGCCAATTTTATATTGGAAATACCGTTTTATTATTTCTTTATATATTTTTGCAGGACACAAATGGTGTTCCACTTTTTTATTTATTTAACTATCACAATTTCTTACAGGAGCTGCGTCTTATTTTGTTAAGACAGGTTTTTGTCAACGAAGGCGATCATTTTTTTCTTTGGGTCTCCACGTCCGCCCTTAGAACTGTGATATGCAATTATCGTAATTACATCAGGACACGGTGGCGCCTATTTGATTTAGCTTAACTTTGGTTTGCAAACAGAATTCGACTTACTCCCCCATTTTTCATTGCTCTACCCAGGAATAGACCCCTAGCTTTGTCGGAAGATTTTTGGAAAGATAAGTATCACTGACGCCACGCCCATAAAACAAAAAAAATACGTTTCACTCGCGTTTACAACGTGGTCCTGTCAGTAAGAACAAAAAATAAAGTTACAGTGATACGTTCCTTATCGTTCCCTAATTTATCTTTTACATTGTTGTAAGTTATTTTTAGTTTTTATTTGTGGTCTTTCGCATATTGTTGATATACTTCCTTGTTGTAGTGTATGTCATAGGGATTTCGTGAATCTGAATGTCCTAAGGTTAATTCTAAGGGTGTAAAATTTGTCGATGAGTGGATTGTATTATTATAGGCGATTAGTGCGTATGACATTAAATTGGTTATATGTTCCTTTTTATAATTTATTCTTAATAATCGAATTTGTTCTAACTGGGTTAAATGTAGTCGTTCAATTAGTCCGTTTGATTCAGGGTGGTTTTCCGTTATGAAATGAATTTTATTTTGTGAAGTTCTAAAGTGTTTTGTATCGTCTCATTTTTAAATTCGCTACCATTGTCTAGAGTTATTGATTCGGGTGTTCCATAAAATGTGAAATATTGTAAAAATCCTTGGGTCACGTCGATGCTATTTTTGGATGTGATTGGTATTGCTTGGCCTATTTTTGTGAATGCGTCTACAATTGTTAGATAGTTTTGCGCTTCTACTACTAGAGTATCGGCATGTAGTTTTTGAAATGGTTTGTCGGGTGTTTTGGTTAACATTAAGAGTATCTTTGGGGGTTTTCTATCGTATTTCGCTTTGTCACATAATTCACATTGGTTAATGAAATCTGTGGTCAATTCCTTCATGTCTTTAAAATAATAACGTCTTACAAGTTGCTTTATTGTTTCGTTAATTCCACGATGGTTGGTTTTTCCTTCGTGTTGATTCCTAATTACATCGTTTATTTCGTCAGGGTCGTCTAATGTTATTAATTTTCTCGTACATCTGATGAGTTCAGGGCCAGAGTTATTGAATAATTTAACGTATAATTCTGAAAATCTTTGGTATAAATGTTCGGTGTTGAAATAAAAATAAAATCGTTTTTTCTCGGGGGTGTATTCCTTTAGAATTTTAATTATTTGTTCCTTATTGTCATCTTTAGTTATTTGAATTTGGTATATCTTTTTGTTATCTACTTTTGTATATTTTACTGGATTGGGGTTATTTAAAACTTCGGTAATTATAAATTGGTTGGGTTTCATATCGATTGCTTCGTTTAAATTTTTAATCGCGTTTTTTGGTTCTTCGTTTTGTGTCGAATGTATCGTGTCGATCTCGTCTGGATCTTCCCTTATTTCTGCTTCGTCTACGTTTCCTATAATGGATTCAGTTTCTAATGCATTGAGCTGGATTCTACTTAAAGCGTCTGCGTTGTTGTTATAAATTCCTTTTTTATATATAATTTCGTAATCGTACTCTTCGAGTCATTCGCCATCGTTGTAATTTTGAATTCGGTTCTTTAAGTTTGCATAGCCATACTAATGGTCTATGATCGGTGTATATGTAAAATTTTCTTCCGTATAAGTAAGGTCTAAAATATTTTGTTGCCCAAATTATGGCTAATAATTCTTTTTCTATGGTACTATATTTCTGTTCGGTTTCATTTAGGATTCTGGATGCGTAGCTGATAGGTTTATCGCTACCTACTTTTCCTTGGCTCAATACTGCGCCGAATGCTACATTCGATGCGTCTGTCGTCAGTATAAATGGTTTTGAAAAGTCTGGGTATTCTAATACAGGGTGATTCGTTAATATGTTTTTAATTTTGTCTACGGCTTTAATGAATTCCGGGGTGTGTTCAATTTTGTTTCCCTTTTTTAAACAGTTTGTCAGGGGTTTGGTTATCTGAGCGTAACCTTTAATGAATTTGCGGTAGTAACCACTAAGTCCTAGAAATCCTTTAATTTCTTTGGTTGTTTTTGGTAGAGGGTAATTTAGAACTGCATTTGTTTTGTCGGGATTTGGCATTACTCCTTGGGGTGTTATTACATGTCCTAAAAATGATACTTCTTTTTGTAAAAATTCACTTTTGTCTAATTGTACTTTGAAATGTGCTTGTCTAAGTCTTTCAAATACTTCTCTCAATCTTTCTATGTGTTCTACCAATGATGTGGAATAAACTATGATGTCGTCAAGGTACACAAGGCATTTTTCATTCTGTATTCCTCGTAGTATATTGTCCATGACTCTCTGGAAAGTAGCGAGTGCGTTCTTTAATCCAAATGGCATTCGTTTGTTCTCGTAATGTCATCTAGGTGTGCTGAAGGCTGTTTTTGATATGTCTTTTTCTTTCATCTCTACCTGATGGTATCCTGATGCTAGGTCTAATGTTGAAAAATATTGGCATTTGCCTAATTTGTCTAAAATTTCGGTAATACTTGGTAGTGGATATTTGTCATCTACCGTTTTTTCATTTAACTTTCTATAGTCTATTACCATTCTGTACTTTCTCTTTCCGGTTGCGTCTAATTTCTTAGGTACTATTAACACGGGACTGCTCCATGGTGAGTTGGAGTGCTGGATTATGTCTTGGTCTAATAAGTCTGCTACTTGTCTGTCAGCTTCTTCTTGGCTTGCATGAGGTAGTCTATATGCTTTTGTAAAGATTGGCTTATTGTCTGTTAGCTCGATATTATGTTTTACTGTGTTGGTGAATGTTAATGGTATTCCTTCGCAGTGGAATATGTCGCGGTATTCAAAACATAAGTTTTTAATTGCTCTTTGCTCTTCTTGATTGATGTCGGTATTAAAGCGGATGTTAGTTAAATTTTCTCTTAACATTTTGTCATGTTCTATTAGGTTGTAATCGTTTTCTAAATTTTCGTCTATTTCCATTTCGTTAAAATTTAATTCTTCTACGTTAATTGGGTCTGTCAATGATAATTCTACGGGATAGTCGTTTGAATTTAATATCGTTGTAGTTGCATAATTATCTTTTATTTGTACTAAAGCGGTTGGGGTTTCTACTCCTTGTTGAAATGTCATATGATTTATTATTCCTACTTTTTTGTTAGATTTTACTGGGATTTTTATTTTTCTTTCCGTTCGGGGTTCTATTGTGTGTGTTTTGAAATTTAATGGGGATTTTTCCGTATTTCGTCCTTAATAAGCGATTTTTAATGTCAATGTTGGCTCCTAATTTTCTTAGAAGGTCCATTCCGATTAAGCCGTCATATCTGTCGTTAAATTCGAATACACAAAGTTTATGTTTCATTTTAACATTAAATGTTCTCGGTAAGGGTATATTAGCTACGAATTGGTGTAGTGTTGTTTGATGGGCTGTTTTAATTTTAAATGGTACTCTTTCTACATAAGCTAAATAATGTTTTTTCACGGTTCTGAGGCTAATTAATGTTTTTGAGTATCCGGTATCGATTAATAGTTTAAATTCGGCGTGGGGTATTTCTATGTATGGTATTACTAGGTGATTAATGTTATTTAAGGTTATTAAGTTTGGTCGTTTATGAATTGGTCCATTTGAAAATTTGAGTTCGAGTTTTCTTCATCGTACTCCTCGTAAGTTTCGTATTGTTCGTCGCGTTCATAAGTTTCTGCATGGTTTGATTCATCGTTCGTACCTGTCTGAATGTAATTATTGTGGTCAGTGTCAAATTTTTCTACTTCTTGGTGAAATAGTTCTTCCGATGTAAAATTGCGTTTCTGATGAGGGTTTGTTTGGTCGGATATGTGTTATCTTTGTATTTTGTCTGGTGTTACCAGATGAGGTATCCATTGGTGTTGGTTTATAATAATTATTCGGGTTGTTATTATTGTTATTCATTGGTGTATTTCTATTGGGGTTTGCGTTGAATGCTGCTCTTTGTTGGTTTAGGTTTTGATTAAATCTTGGTTGGAATGCGGGTTTCGTAAAAGTTGGGTTAAATGTTGGTTTTGGAAAATGTTTATATTGATTATTAAAATTCGTATTGTTGAAGGTTGGGTTATTAATTCGCGGTTGATTTGTTTGTGCGTTGAAGGGTATGAATTTTTGTTGAGGGATTGTTTGTCTTGTGGCTTGTATAGTTTTTATTGGTGAATAACTTTTATTCGCGTTGGGGTTGACATTTTCTTCTTCTATTACTAGGTTCATAGCTTCTTCTAGATTTTGGGGTCGTTGAAATCTGATCTTATCCGATAGTCGTTCTGGTAAAGCGTTTATATACGTGTCCAGTGCCATTTTGTCATACATTTTTGTTTTTAAATGTCGAACGTTTTGATCGGGTTCTTCGATTTTTAATTCTCACTTCTTGGCATTTCATTCCGAATTGGTAGGGGGATTGGTTGTGTTCCATTCTAAGGTTTATTAGGTCTCGTACCAGGCATTTTATGTTACGTTGGTCTCCAAAATATGCAATTAGTAGCTGTTTAAATTCTTGCCATTCTTGTAAATCGTCCCTACTGGCGATTAAGGTTAGTGCCCTTCCGGTTAGTTTACTTATTATCAAGCGTATAAGCAATGAATTCCTTTCGTTATCTCCGGGTTTGTAGAAGGTTTTTAGGAACATTTCGGCTGCTCCAATAAAATTCACAAGATGCGATTGCGTGCCGTCAAAGATCTGGATTGTTTCCAAATAAAGCTTCATATCCGCGCTACTCATGTTGGTTAAGGGTAGCTTTCGATTTTAGGTAATTTCAAAAAAAAATTATTTTTTTTGAATTGAGGTTTATTTCGCTATGTATATCGTTATTTTCGCTTCGGATTTACTAATTTTCCGTTTAGGTAGTGTAATTTCAGATTTGGTAAAAATTGGGGTTGGTTTTGCTATTTGTAACGTTATTTTTGTTTTATTAATTTTCCGTTTAGATTGGATAATTTCGAATTTTGTAAAAATTGGGTTTGATTTTGCTATTTGTGACGTTAATTATGCTTTGGATGTATTAATTTTCCGTTTAGATTGGGTAGTTTCGAATTTTGTAAAAATTGAGGTTAGTTTTGCTATTTGAAACGTTAATTTTGGTTTAGATTTATTAATTTTTCATTTAGGTTGGGTAAATTCAAATTTTGTAAAAATTGAGATTAATTTTTCTATTTGTAGCATTAATTTTGGTTTGGATTTGTTATTTAGTTTAGACTGCGTCGGGTTATTTTTAGAATCGTAATTGCTGTTATTTGTACTTAGTTACACAGTGCGGTAATGAATTTGTGAGATTTATACTCGATAATGTTGATTTAATTACTGTAGCCTTGAATTTGCCTGTTTCTATCTTGCGGTTTTAATTTTGTCTTGAGTTTCGGCTTTCTGAAGAATCTGGAGTGAATAGATTTGTTCTCGCGATATGTACTTAACTTTGTGTTAGTTTAGTTCTGTTAATTTGTAATTATATCGGTTGCATAAACGTATAGTTTGTCGGTCTTGTATTCTGAATATAACTTGCAGGTTAATTACTTGTTGTACTTTATCGTTGTAATTTAATCACTAAAAGATGTAGTCTTGGTTATTTAATCGCGTACGTGCTGAATAGCATACACTTACTCGTTGAGGTAATCAACACTTACAGGTGTTAATTTCAGTTTATGGGAATTAATAATTCGCTTCTTTTACTCGCTAATTGCTTTGCATAAATGTTACGTCTGTTTATTCTTAGATATCTCGGTATTCAATTATAATGCTTGTTTGTAATTGAATCTCTCCGTAATGTAGGTTTTAAGCGTCTTAATTATAGCTTTTTACGATGAACGTTTAACTTTACTCAGTATTTGTACTGGGATGATGCGATTTATAATGAAGAGTAGTTTTAATTAAAAACGTTTAGTTTTTATTCCGTGTTTGTTCTACAATTTATTTATAGATTGATGTGGTGAATAGTTTTCTACTCCGTGATGGATTTAATTACTTATAATGCTGCTTTAGTTCTGAAAGTTATTGTTTTAATTGCGATTTCTCTGAGGTTTTTTAAGTGTGTAATAAATTATGCTTTTTTCGCGAACTTTGCTTATCTTAGGTGCTAGATTGCACGCTGGTTTTAAGTTACCGTAGTTTCAGTTACTGATATGTTTGCAGAGTGTTTTGCTGTAATTTATAAAGGTAAATGTTTTAAATAATCGTTCCGTAATTGCTTGTTTGAAGAATTACCTTTGGCTTTGGAATTAATTTGCGTTTTGTCTTTTTAGTTTACCGGATTAAACGTGCGTTTTGTATCGCGGTAGTTAATTTTTCGTAAATACTCCCTGTATGTTTGTTGTGGTTTGTTTAGCATTCTTCTTAATCTTCTTTGGGAATTAAACCACTCATATTTTTTAAAATGATCTTTATTTACGTTTCGATCCATGACCTAGGCTCGTTGTCAAAATAATAAAAACTTCAAGTTTGACGTTTATGACATAAATTGAAGGTTACTTTGATTTATTGATGTTTGAAATATTTGGTTTAAGTACACTAAGCAAAAATTTTTAAAGTTTAAAAAAATGATTGCCTTCAATTTGTGTTGCGACCTGGGATCGACTTTCCTAAGGTAGCCAATACGCTTAACGTGAAATCAACTGATTAATTTTTATTGGTGAATTTTATATAAATTCAATAATTTGGGAATTGGAAAACATTTTTTAACATGTTTCTATTTATACAATTGAGAGATTTCTAATTTTATGTCTTATTTTACCGAGATTCAGTGAAGGGGGTTAAGCAACCTGTGGCTACCAAAATACCGTGCGAATGTAATAAGTTTTATATAGGAGAAAGTTCCAGACCATTTGAAGTTCGATTAAGAGAACATAAATCATATATAAAAAATAGAAAATTTGAAAAATCCATGATTTGCCAACATGCAAGAGACTCCAGTCATAAAATAAAATGGGAAGACGCAAAAATTATCGACAAAGAAGAAAACCACCAAAAACGCAAAATCAAAGAAGCTGCCTACATAACCCTAAATAAAAATAACTGCGTTGCAAACGAATCCGTGACTTTCAGTAAACAATGGATTCCATTACTAAAAGAAATAACAAAAGAAATAACAAATGAAGATCTAATGCCCACAATATCTAGGTAGCATTGCAAGTTTTTTCTGGGTTTTCCTTGCGATATTAACATGAAATACAGCCTACATACATGATGTCTATTTATACATACAATAACTAATTACATAACAATAAGCATATTAACTAGAAAATCATTATTTCGGCAAATTATAAATGTTGGGGGATCTTGGTAGCCACAGGTTGCTTAACCCCCTTCACTGAATCTCGGTAAAATAAGACATAAAATTAGAAATCTCTCAATTGTATAAATAGAAACATGTTAAAAAATGTTTTCCAATTCCCAAATTATTGAATTTATATAAAATTCACCAATAAAAATTAATCAGCTGATTTCACGTTAAGCGTATTGGCTACCTTAGGAAAGTCGATCCCAGGTCGCAACACAAATTGAAGGCAATCATTTTTTTAAACTTTAAAAATTTTTGCTTAGTGTACTCAAACCAAATATTTCAAACATCAATAAATCAAAGTAACCTTCAATTTATGTCATAAACGTCAAACTTGAAGTTTTTATTATTTTGACAACGATCCTAGGTCATGGATCGAAACGTAAATAAAGATCATTTTAAAAAATATGAGTGATTAATTTTTCGTATTTCGGTATTAATGGATGTGCGTCCGTTATTTTTGGTTTATTTTTGAGTTTGTTTTAATAATTGTGATAAGAATCTTTTTTAAATAATCAAGTCTCTTTTGCTTTTAAAAGAAAATCTCTTTAAGATTCAAGTCTCATAGATTAACACTTTCTCAAAATAAAGTCTCGTTTGAAAATAATTTTTCTTTGTAAACTATTTTCAAAAAAAATATTGGCATAAAATAAAATTCATAAAATAATAATAAATGGTAATCAATTAATAAAATAATAAAACTAGCATATATCAATTATAGTTTGTGAGATCAATTGGTATAAATGGAATGAACTTACATTAATTTCTTCATCTGTTTCTTTTGTGGGCTCGATCGATGCTGTATCTTGTCCACGTTGGTTTGTTGCTGGATTTAGACTATTTTTGTTCTTCCTCCAACCTGGTTTGGGTTCTGGCAAAATTGCGAATTGAAATTCTTGGTCACCAATCTTCCGATTTTTGGATTTTTAGTGCCCTTTTGACATCCGTTACGACTGCGCCAGTTAAGGTTTGGGCCTTTGGAGCGGTGTTTTTAAAAACAATTCCGAAGACTTAACAAATTTATTTTAACTCGAAACAGAAATTACAATGGAATTTTGAATAACTTGTAAAATAATAACTTTAATAAAAAAAAAATAATTGTACTAAGGCGAGTAGTCTAGGTAGACAACAGTGCAAAAGCTGTAATACTCAGACTAACTGCCTTAATTGAGTAGCTTGAACAACGAAGTATGGAGTTCGAAGACTGACTGCCGGGCCTTGAGCTCCCGGGCTTTTTATAATAACCTGCCCCTCACACGGCTGCGGGAACTTGCAGATCTCATGTCTGCTTTTCTCTTAATTGTATGCTTTATTACATTGTAACAATCTTATTTCTAAGTAATTGCGGTATGTTGACCGCCTGTGACCTGCCACCTGCAGTATCACTGCCCTCTCGGATGCAAAGTTGCATGTCCGTTCTCATGAACTGTCGATAACCTCTCTGGGTTATCCTTGTATTACATTGTTGCAATGAACTTATACTTTATTTAACAATTTCTAATAATTCCTATTAGATTCAATATATTCAATACATATAGATAATTGGGGGATACATAACTCGTGTAGATAACAATCCAGAAAGAAAGTGTAGTTTAAAGAATTTATTTATCACAGTGATGTAGGTGTTTGTTTATCAAAAATATTTCCGAACAATCAAATGTAAAGAATTTTCAGCACCTGCAAAAGTATATTTCAGCTGCAAAGCACGGCTTGCGAATAAAGAGATAACATAACGGCTACCAAGAATTATTAACAACTGCAAAGCTGCAAAATAACAGATATTGATAATAAACCCATTGAAGGTGTTCATTTACTATACAGATGGGTAAGGCGGCCTTTTTTTAATGTTTTAAAGAAAGCCCAAATGTATGTGCAGCAGTGGGTGAATCGTATTTGGAAGTATTTTTATAAGGCGAAGTTATTTTAATCTTTTACAGAGAACCATAACGTCTTTATTGCAGGTATTAAAACATATTCCACCGAATTTGTATAGCAAAGTTAATAGCAGATGTTTGTTTATTCGACGCATTTATAATGCGACTAACAAAGCAAAATATTATAGAATAAACACTTAATGAAATTTTATAGAATGTTTTAAATAGCACTTGTTTCAATTGGAAAGAAGTCCAGCTTATTGATCGTAACTTTTAAGATTTGAGATAACATAGAAAGCGTGAGGTCGTTTATAAATTTTAGGATGTTTTAAATAAAAGTAGTTTGAATTAATATTTATGCAGAAAAGGATCACTTGCAGGGTTTTGATGTAGCACCTTATATAGTTTAGTACATAATGGTAGGCCGTGTATCAACCTGTGTATCAGATAGTAGATATATTGACATATCAGGCTTTCATAATGGGTAAAGATGGTCAGTCTATTTCAAATTCCTGTGGCGAAGCTGGTCTCTCTTTCCTAAAAAAGGTACGATGAAAGATGCGATAAGGAATTAGATAAAGCAAACGACATCACTTCATACCATGTCTGTAAAGTACTGTGACGAGTAGATAAAAGATAATAATAATGTACATCAACTTACGAGCACTACCTAAGTAAAAGTGACTTTACTAGCACTTGTAAACCACAACCTTCTACTGTCCTGGCGTCGAAATTGGTCAAAAAGATCATGCGTCTATTACAAACCGTTGGGAATTATTTTAGAATACAACTTACACGACAATAAAAACGATTTTTAGGAAAACCCGAAAGTATTTCACAGGACCCTATTTTACTATCTTTATATTACACAAATGTAATGACCTAGATTAATATTTTATACAAAAATTGTGGAGCTATGTTTAAGCGCGTACCAATCTGGAAAACTTCTGGTATTTTCTCGAGGCTTGTTCAGGGTCCGGCAGAAAGAACGTCCCTGACTCAGAAGCTGATAAGATTAAAACCAATTTAAATACAAAACAAATTATTGTATTATAGTAAAGTATAAATAATACCATTTAATTCAATGCGTTTTCAACAGAACATCATGTATGTGTCGGCCACCATTATTTATGCACCGATTAAACCTCTCAAGGTAATTATCCATAATTTTGAGTCATTTTGCATATAGTACCTGCAGTTTCCTGTTGAAGTGCCTTTCTCAGGGTTGCCAAAGTTTTAGGATGATGTTGCCGTATACTTTGGTTTTCAGGTGATCTCAGAGAAAGAAGTCACAGGGTATCGAATCTGGCGAACGCGGCGGCCGCTCGATGTCATCACGCAAGTTGATAACATGTCCGGAAAACATTTCTTCGAATAGCCCAAGAGAACGACAAAGTGTGTGTGCGTGGCGCCGTCCTGTTGCAACCAAACATTCTCTGCGCCATATTTATTAAAAATACGCCCAATTAAGGCCATAGATGGTTCTGCAACACTCCACAATACCGATCGCCGTTGACTGTAACACTGACACTGCCTTCTTAAAAGAAATTTGGACTCAACACTCCAAAATTAGAAACGGCACACCATACCGTCACTTCTGGGTCGTGGAGTGGTCGTTATTGAAGTACCTTAGGGTTTGTATCAGACAAGTATCTGAAATTTTGTTTGTTCGCTGACCCTGTAAGATGGAAATGTGCCTTATCCGAAAAAAAGTAACATCTGTGGGGCGAATATGTTATAGGAGGTCGCAACATAACACTGCACAGGCTTCCGAGTTTCTTTTATTTAGTTGTTGTCCAATCGTCATATTATAGGCATGCATTTTCATATCTCGGTGCAGAGTTCTCTTAACATTTCCATCAGATATCCCTAGTATTGCCGCGTGTTTCCATGCATTGAAACAGTTTTAATTATTTATTCGTGCATAATGAAATTTTCACGTTGTACGTGACTCGATATAGTACTATACTTAAAAAAATTAAAGTTTTTAAGTTTAAAAGATGAAAAAGCTAAAAACTGTTTTGGCGACAGCTAACCTGGCTGTCACTCTAAGGGGGAGTTGGGATTGTGTCTAGGCTGAAATTTTCTTAGTTAAAGAAAACAATTTAATCTAAAGTTGGACGCCCCTGTATCCAGTAATTATTAAACAAAAAAGGATAGATACAGAAAATCCTTTCGTAGTTGTAAATTCTAAATTTTTCTATTTAAGTTCTTGGATCAACTTACAGCATAGTCGATTAGACGTTTTCAACATAGAAACATTTTTAACAGATGTGTTCTTACAAAAAAGTTACTTGCACGATAACGTGACCATTTCATAACAAATAATCAAATCATATAACAACCGTATCTAACAATTAAATTATATCACAGATTCTTTAATTTTAAATACTTGAACGAAATTTCGTTGACATATTAGTTACCTTTATATATGAATGTCAGGTCTGGCCACTTACAAATTTAATTTAAAAAAAAACTGGAATTTTAAGCAATCTTAATATAAATCTTATTTTGTTACTAATAAAACAATCTCGTTTAGACTTCTCTTAAGTGAAAGAGCTTCAAATATTACAAGAATTTAACGCGTGATTTTTTTTTCACAAAATATATGTAGATATGAAAAATAGGTAATATTAAGCGTTGTTACGGCTTTCAAAAAAACGCATCTCCTGAACTGAAACGATAGGGTTTTTACGGCAAGTACATAAAGAAGGGGGTTGTTTAATAAATCCGGTGAAGGATTCAACAAAAGTAATGGCCTCGCCCTTAATCCATAGGTTACCGACTGCTACCCTTGCACTGAATATGATCGAGTTTCAGTTCATCTTCTGCTGTTCAGTTGTAAGTGTCGAATTCAAAGGACTTCGAATTGACTCTAAGTTGTGGTATGGTTTTTGCGCTAAAAAGAATATAAGTTATAATACCGTCTGATTTTTCACCACTAATTTATACCATCAACGACTCCCATCCTGCTTTGCTCGAAGAATAATGTGGAAGTGATCGCATAAGCAAAAAAAACTTATAAAGACATTTCGATTTGGGGAATTTTTATCTCCCCGGAATTTTATGCTAATCAGAACAAATGCTTGGCGACCCGTGCCGTGTTTATGAAGTCGAAAGCCTCAAACAATAAGTTATTTACTCTGATTTTTAATGATAAAAATGCTATTTAAAACGTTTTAAACAAAGCTTTATAACACGCGAAGTACTTTCAATATAATTATTATAACAAAATGTGGAGTTTAACCCTGCAATTGAATTAAACTTGGAAATAACAAATCGTTTGATGTTTTCCATATGGGACCAAAGATTTATTATGAATTCGAAAGCCTATTTAGGTTTGCAAATAAATAATTTTTAGCTATTTTTTTTATTTTTCTTCCTTCAGTTACACTGTAAAGAAATTTTGTTACACAAAAAATTGTTACAGAATAATGTTGTGCAAACTGTTGAATTGAAGCTCTGATGGCGGCCACATTTTCTGGTCTTGTTGCTGTACGAAATCGGCCTGGAGATTTCCATTTAAAAAAGGTATTCTCGAAGGAGTTGAGTGATCCTATAGGAACTTGAAATGGGTTTTTACTCATGTCCTACCAAAAGAGAAGTTCCGTGAAGCGGTACTCGTTCATACGCACCGTATGAGGGGCCCAATAGAAAGGGGATGCAATCCCTGCATCCCGGTGTCGATTAAGGGAGAATCGGCATACGGACCAGATCAGATAACAAATTCACTGTCGATGGCTTTAATGTACATCAGAAGAAGACAGTGGCGATACACAGATAGACGGAGGTTTCCCATTCCCACGGTCCAATGTCTGAAGCAATAACTCTCCAACTATGCAACGACTTAGAAAGTAAAAGGCAAATAGAAGATAAAGAAAAGATAAAAGGGGGAGGTGGGATATTTGGAGCTTTATAGCAACTAGGTAAAAGAGAGAAGAGGAAGGGCTCGCATTAAGCAATAGCAATAGAAAAACGGAGGATAGCAAAGCACTACTCGATCAGCCACAGTGTAGTCATTACATTTGATTTTCCAATGCTCCACCCGAAGGTACTACATTGGCCAGGAAGCGAGTTTTTTTTTTACCTGGAAAATTTAGAATTTTGCCGAACCCTTGTTGTTCCAAGCAAGGTAGGGATTTTTAACGTGCGTAACAATACTCACACACGGGACCTCCATTTTACCTCTCATCAGAACGAGGGTGTATTTTTGTGAAAAATGCTCGCCTAACATTTTTCAAGCGGACCGTGTCGGGATACGAACCACAGTGTAGTCAGCAGTCCGGAGTGAGAAACGCCACGTTTATATGATGAACTAAAACAGATTTACTAGAGGAAAAATATAAGCTTGAAAATGGAGATAGAGGAGTAAGAAAAAGTAGAGTTTTAGGATAAGCATCCCAGAGAGTAGATAATGTCCCTATTAAAACAGATTGGTCTGAAGGACCACCTGCAATGTTAACGATAAGATAAGCCCCTATATCAACATGTCGATACATAGGAACAACTAGACTTCAAATGAGACCCAGATAGATCATCTTCCTACACACATTCACTAGGATAAGAAAATCAAATAAAGGCAGCTTAATCAACTTAAATATACTCACAATAATTTCAAAGACATAGCTACCATGGACACAGCAATAATTATACGATAGACAGTTAATCGAGGAAAAGAATAGGGAACTTTCAATACAACAACCCAGTAAATAATAATATTTGAAACAACAAAGGCGATAGCTCTTAACCAACCGTTCAAGAAAAATAGGAAATGCATTACCGTTCCTATGATATAGAAACAATTGAAATGTAAACAGTACTAACGCAGAATACAGTACAAACCAGAATACAAATAGGAAATGAGAACTTACAAGAGGTTAAGGGTTTCTGCTACCTGGGAAGCCAAATAACACTAGATGGGAAAAGTGCAAAAGATATAATGCAAAGATTAGCACAAGGTCGTGGTGCATTTAACAAAAAAAAAGCAACTACTATGTTCAAACACAACAAACCTAGAAACAAGGAAAAAATTGTTGAAAGCATATGTATGGAAATATGGACAGTAGAGGAAGCAGACATGAAAAATATAGAAGCCTTTGAAATGTGATGCTGCAGACATATGAAGAAGATATGGACAGACCAAGTTAAAAATAAAGATGTACTGAAAATGGTAGGAGATGGAAGAAATATGTGGAACACATTAAAATATGAGAGATAGAATGATAGGACACATACTAAGGCTTGAGGGAATAGTACAGAATTTATTAGAAGCCAAGAAAAGAGAGATATAGGTAGACCTAGATTAGACCAGTGAAAAATGTAGGTTGTGAAAATTTTACGGAAATGTGTCGGTTAACTCAGAATAGTAAACAATGGAGTTATGCATCTAACAAGTTCCAGGACTGAAGTCCTAATGATGGCGATGATGCAAGTTTGTTTTTTGTCTTTCTGCACATGTGTTAATATTATTAAATCATAAATGTTGTAATAAAAACTAAAACAAAATCTAGTCTGTATAAGGCGAAATTGCTTGATATCTGTTCTGTTACATTATTGTTCTGCAATTTGCTCACAATTAGTATTACTAAGTTATCTAAATCAGTTTCTTTCGTATATCTCTTTCTTGGGCATGATTTTCTTTATATTTCTGGATATGCGTGTTAGTTTACTCAGAAATTGTTGTAAGCATCTGTATGTCATGCAAATTTCAGAAAAACTTTATAAAGTGTTTTATGGCTACTTCTGAGTTTGCTTGCCTAGAAATCAAAATTTGTATTCTAGTTCTTGATATTCACGCAGAGTAAAAACTGACTTTTTAGTTGTTTTATTGGTTCTAATGGAAAATATCTCATTTGATACTTGTTCCTATATTCATATCTTCCAATATCAGAAATCTCATGTTTATATCTCCCTCATCGTTGTTTGCTTCTTGATCATTAATTACATTGTCGTTTTCTTTGTTGTCTTCTGTAAAGATTCTAATATAAGTTTATGTAATCCAACTTGCTTCTTTTTGTAAGATAACATCTAGCAATAAATATGTTGTATATTATGCAAAAGGAAACAAATTACTTACCTTTAACAATTGTTAAAAATTTAACAGGAATTTAGAACTCCTAAATGGGTATTCGTTCTCACTGTAGAAATCTTGTTCTTCTATGACTTCTAAAATCGACAAAAATTCATGCTAATTCTATATAACTACTGCTTATTAGATTGCTACTTATGGAAAAGGTTTAAACCGTAGTGGGGTTTGCAAGAAACTGTCGAAAAAGAGAACTGCAAATCTAGGGTTCACATATCAAACATGGAAGTTTAATTAGTATGTCTTGCTTCTCCAGTGCTGGTGGGGATCTAAACAAATCTATGTACTATATTTGTACTTCTAATTTGCATTGATCCTACATGCCAGACTATCTCCCTTCCTGCCATTGATCAAATACATTGCTGTGTTAAGCTGATTAGTCGTTATAAAGAGTAATATTTAAGAGATTATTCATTTATTATTTTCATCTTTCAGATGCGAGTATTTGATTGTTTAAATGTTTAGTTTTGCCCAACAACACTATTGTTAAGTACCGTTTGAAACACATCAGTAAGTTTCAGGTTTAACTACTTCAAAAAAACATTGCATTGGAAGAATTTCTAGTTGTAACTAAATTTAATTCATTGTTTTAGGAACTGGGACTTGATATTTCGAATGAACAAATATCTGAAATGGAAGCTAACGTTCAAGATATTGATTTCCAAGCTGCTGCAGAGGAGGAAAGCTTAACGCGTCATGATGTAATGGCACATGTACATGTGTTTGCAAAACTTTGTCCTAAAGCTGCTCCTATTATACATCTAGGTGCAACTTCATGTTATGTGGGGGACAATGCTGATTTAATTATTATTAGAGATGGATTTGATATCTTATTACCGCGACTTGTTGGTGTAATCAGAAATCTAAGTCAGTTTGCTGAACAGTATCGGTAAGTGTCGGTACATTTTTAATGGTTAATATAAAACTACTTAATAAAGTTAGATTGCATGTAGATTTATATTGATTTTAGTAGATCTATTCTATACATGATTATATAATATTAATTTTCATCGGTATTATAGAGGTTTGTTAATCATGTTCCATTATACGGAGAAACATGTTTGAAAGCAACTTTGTACCTTGTTTGAAAACAAATAACTGTACCTTTCTGAAAGTTTAATAAGTTCATGATTTTCTAAATTTTGGAAGAGCGATTTCTAGTTTGCCTTTCCAAGAAAAATAATAGCAGAAACTTTAATTCTGTTATTTTTTAATGTACCTTGTTTCTTCTTTCACAGCATGTGGATCTTGACAACGATGAGATATACACATTTGGTTAATTGAAGAAAAAGTTGCGGAATTATAATAATAATTATTATCTTTACAGAGCTAAAACAATTCATTATGAAGTTATTTTGAAAAAGTAAATTTTGAGATTTTAAAAATGTTTAATTTCTCGTGTAATAAATGCAAACTGAATAAAACAAATACTACTTTCTTATAGCACTTTCTGATGGACTATTGTCAGGCGCTGTGAGTTTTGTCGTAAGACGTTTCGTTTTCATTAAGCCATCATCAACAAATGAACTAATTTCGTTTTAAGGATCTGTCAACGTGTGTTATTTAATGGTCGCAGTTTAGTACGGTTAGTTTCTATAATGGAAGCATTTTCTTTCTATTAGTGAGAAGTTTGACATGGTTGCTTCCTATATTTTGTGTCAACGAAATTGTGTTGATGTTGTACAAATGTATTTTAATAAATATCAGGAAGGAAGACAACCTCATAAAACAATTTTTAGAAGGTAAGTGGCAAATCTTAGAAACCATGGTTCTTTCAAGCAATCTAATTCCAATCTGCAAAAGTTCAGCGACAGAAAGAAATTGCCGTATTACAGACTGATGAGGCAGATCCATGTACCTTCAACAAACAAAATCGAACACTACTGGGGTAGTAAAATTTACGGTCATTTTCTTTTAAAGAAACATCGATTTCATCCATACAAATTTAGAATTTGTCAGGGTCTTGGAGATGGTGACAAAACTAGACATAGGGCGTTTTGTCAGTGATATATCAGGCAATGCCAAAATGATGAAATTTTCTTGAATTAGATAATTTGGTCAGATGAAAGTATGGTCACCAACAAGGTATCTTTAATAGAAGAAACTCGCATTACTCGTCATGGGAAAAATTTTAATTTATACAAAACTGCTAGACACCAACATCGATTTGGATGAAATATGTGGATTGGAATATTTGGTAAAAAAATTATTGTACCTTTTTTTACAACAATACACTAACTACTGGACAATTTTATCAGTGTTTGCTAGAAACTGACTTTGAAGATGCCGTAGATAATTTGCCACTTGCAAATATTTACAAGTTATTGGTTTTAACAGGATGGTGTTCTAGCATATAATTCTAGAACCGTGCGTGAGTATCTAAATCGTTGCTTTCCAAATAAATGTATTGGCACACATTCTACAGCATCATGACCAGCACGCTTTTGTCTGGGGTTATATCAAAGATTATGTATATAAATTTAACTTTGATAATGAACTTCAACTGAAAGCTCATGTAGTTGAAGCAACTAATAGTATTACTCTAGAAATGCTTAGAAATGTTATGAATTCCACACTTAGAAGATGCTACATGTGTTTAGAAAACAATGGTTCTTATTTTGAACATTTTATATAATATCTTCGTACATATTTCAAGTTATTTGAATGTTAATAGTTTATTTTATTACTTTCAGTAAAGTATATGTTATATGCTTATCTTTGAAAAGTGCAGAACCATCATTCCGAAATTTCTAAAATCATAGATATGACTGCATTTATCTTAAAATTTACTTTAACCATAAACTGTAATACATGGTTGGATTGGTGATACGATGAGCTTTTAAACTCCGATTAAAAAATTTCAGGGTATTTAAAAAAAAAGGAGTTGAAAGTGGCCCAATGAAAAAAACGTTTTTCGTTGGCTAATGCGACAACTGCACTTTATTCAAGGCATGGAAAAATACGTGCTTGGCAAAACACATCAATAAATTAGGGGTTCTTCACCTCTGGTTTATGGAACTTATAATTGCAATATTTTATGCGTAGTAATCTAATTAAATTGGTGATGGGAAAAAAGCTTTCTCTTTTCATATTATAGAACCAATCTATACCTACTATTAAAGCGAAACTTTGCATGTCAAACAAGCATAACAAAGTATACCAGCATTTACGGAATAAACGGAGTCGCATATACATTTCTGAATTACAGTAGCATGATAGAGGTTTCATCATTCAGCACTCAAGTTAGGAAGTTTTATTTTAATAAAACACAACAACCTGCCCCCGCTGAAATGGAGGTTAGATCTAGTAGATCAAGTCTGCTCAGGTTCAGATAATATTGTTCGTGTTGCATATGTGCAAACGTTTGTAGGTGTAGTGCAGCTGCCAGTTTTGAGTGTGTTATATACACTTTTGTCCGCTAGAATATCTTGCCGGTAATTCGCAGAAAATTCGGTGAAGTACTCCGCTATAAATCCCGTTTTGATAAAGTAAAGAAAACCTCGATTGTACTAAGTTAGTTGCGGACTAACTCAGTGGGATGGGTAGTGTGTTTGAAGAGGGTTCCAGAATGCTATCGGGTATGAAATATGGTTTGATCGGGAAATACCTTGGTCGCCACCTAATCTTACATGGTTGCTAGGCAAAAGCCCTAGAATAAAAATTAACAAGAGGCTGCCAAAATCTGAGATCAGGTGAGTGATTCTTGCCTAAAAATATATCTGAAAATTTATTAAAGACAATATTACTTTAAATCTAAAAAAACATGAACCATAAAAACACGTAGACCTATTTATGACTACTAACTGCAAACAAGGTTCCTAAAAACAATTGTTAAATAACCTGGAATACTCAATCATGCTTCTAAGTGCATGGATGCGTGGGTGCATGGGTGCATGCGTGCGTGCATGCATGGGTGCATACGTGGGTGCATGCATGCATGCGTGGGTGCATGCATGCATGCATGTGTGTGTGTGTGTGTGTGTGTGTTTGTCTTGTTTAACTGTGTGGAGCAATATAGCAAAAATATTTGAAGGTTTAAATTTGGGCATTTTGCTACTCTGTAATTAAGTTTCAGTAAATAAATTGTCTCAATAACTTGGTGTTGTTGTGTGACAAATGAGATTGGTTCATATTAATGTAAGATCGGTTTTACCGAAATTTAATCATCTTAAAAAATTGGTAGTCAAGAGCAAGTGCATTATTTTTGGATTAGGCGAATCTTGGTTATTCAAGCGATATTCGTCTAACATAATCAAAATAGAAAGATATAATCGTGTAAGAAATGATAGCTCAACAAGAGGGGGTGGGGTTGCAATGTATATTGATATCAACTTAGAATACTTGCTTATAAATTTAATATACGACCTGGAACAAATCTGGGTTTTTATCAGGGTAAATAAATTAAAAATTGCAGTGTGCGCTATATACTGTCCACCCAATGGTAGCTCTATAGAGTTTCTAACTATTTTTGAAGACACAATTTCTGAATTAATTGTTTAGTCTGATTACACTGCATGTTTGGGAGACCTCAATTTCGATTTTATTAAAATTAATAAATTAACTATAGGCTTCAGCAATCTATTGGACACTTTGGGCTTACTTCAGGTTGTAAATGAACCATCTGGAATAAGCAAAACAAGTGCTAGCCTACTAGATGTCATTATAATTTCCATTCACAGCAAAATTACTGAATATCATACATTAGATCATTGCTTAGTAACATCTGTATTATCTTTTTTGAGTAACAAAACGTTTATAGTCACTTGTCTCTGTAGAGATTTTTCAGTATTCAACGAAGCGCTTTTCCTAATGATTTGTATGTGGTGCCTTGTACTTTATTTATGATATGAATAATATTAATGATAAATTGAAATTTTTAAATGATATTAATGGCAACATTTTTAACATGCATGCTTCTCTGAAAAATTTTAAACTAGTGCTAGAACCAGCAAACCATGGGTTACTATAGTATAAAATACATGATCAGACGAAGAGACATATCTACGAAAATTTAAGCAAACGAAAGCTGCTGTAAATTGGGATAGTTACAAACTTATGAGAAGATCACCAGTGCATTAGTCAAAGAAAAAGTATTTATATTCAATTCCAAATTTCAAAAAATAAAGGCCATGCTACTGTTTAGAAAATATTTCGTAAACTAGACATAAATAATAAATCAAGCTTAAAACAGTTACCTCTAAATGTCCAGGATGTTAATGCATTAAACTGGCACTTTCAAAATTCCAGTAATAGTGTTCCAATAAATATTGAATTGAGTAAATACTATGCGTCCAACCACATAAAAGGCTGATATAGTAAAAGTACTACATTCAATAAACACAACGTCCAGTGACCCTGATAACATTCATATAAAAGTACTGAATTTATGTTGTCCGCATATTTTACATTACCTAAGACACATTATCAATTGTTATATTATGAACAGTGAATTCCCGGCAGCATGGGAAGCCACATATGTTTTACCGTTACCGAAAATTGATTCACCTGCAATTGATCTAATCCGAATGAATCTTAGTGAGAGTTCAAATGGTAAAATACCAAGATGAAATTTCAGAGCCCCGTACTGTCATAATGAGTGTCCCCCAAGAATCAATTCTTGGACCCCTGCTGTTCACATTGCATACTATCAACATTGGTTCTTGTTTAAAATACAGTAAATGTCATATTTAACCTGACGATATGCAGATATATTACTTATTCTGATCGGATAAAGTTAAGGAAGCCGTATTGTGTATTAACGAAGATTTGAATAATCTTGTGGCATACAGCAGTCAGCATGCGTTGCAAATTAACCCCACAAAATTGGTTGCAATGTTGTTTGTAAAAAAAACTAAAGAGCAAATCGAACCTTTAATATCCATCATGGTAGGCCACACATTAAGATGTATATAAAAATTTGGGTGTATTAATAGACAGGGACTTACGCTATGAACATCTTGTCTCACGTTGCATTCAAAAACATATTATAATTTAAGGTTGCTCAATGTGCACCAATATTGTTTAACAAGGGACATGAAGATTCTATTATGTGACACACTGGTTTTGTCATACTTTAATTACTGCGATAGTCTCTATGCTTGTTTGACAAAATTATTTCAGATAAAAATACAATGCACACAAAAATTCCTGTCTAAGGTATACTTTTGGTATTTCTAAAAGGCATCATGTTTCTCGTAAACTTAAAAGACGCGAGGTGGTTCAACATGTCCAATAGACATAAGCTGCACATTGCTGCGTTATACTATCATCTGTTTAAAACAAAAACTCCCAGTTACTTTTTATTAGAGGTGATACACACTCTATAAACGTTAGATCTTATGCTTCTTCAACTATACCTCGCTTTAAAACTTTGGCATTCAAAACATCGTTTTCTTATACTATTGTACATTACTATAATAACTTAATTTCTAAACACTTATGGAAATTGTCATTAATTAAATTTAAAAACAAGTTGAAAGGTTACTCGATGTCCAGTCAATAACTGTATGCTGCATTCGATTTCACTATTAAACTATCTGACATTTGCTTACATACTGTCCAAGATTTATAGCTGAATGTAGGTTCAATAGTGGGTGCGGTGGTAGACAAGGGGTTGTACTAATCTGTTAGAACAATAACAGAACTGCATCCCTTTTCCATGTTCTGCTTTTTGTGTGTAAGCTTCAAGAATATGTAATTTTGTTTTTTTTTTGTAAATTTTCATTGAAATAAAAGTACTATTATTGTTATTATTATAACTACAACAATACGCTTTGGTGAATAATAAAAAGAAGTTCTTATAGAAGTGGGACCGGCAAGGTCAGCACTAGTTAAATTACTCAAAACAGAAGAGAATGAATTTCATGTAATCTCTTTAAGTTCAATGAATTCAGGTTTATACTCATTTCTTAAAAACTAGTTGACTTGAGCTAAGGTTGATAATCTAAATAGCTGAGATCGAAGTATTAATTGTGTTGGTGCATATTTTATCAGGTTTGTCCAATGAAAATGCTTGGACTGTTTAATTTTTTATTAGAAATGCTGTTGAAGTATCCACTTTTAATTGAAAACTTATACTGTTCATAATAATATAACTAACATTTAATATTTTCAGATCGCTTCCTACATTGGGTTTTACACATCTACAGCCAGCACAATTGACAACTGTTGGAAAACGAGCAACACTTTGGCTGTCGGATTTTTTAATGGACGAACGTGCCATGTCCCGTGCAAGAAATGATTTAAGATTCAGAGGGGCAAAAGGCACTACTGGAACACAAGCTTCTTATATGCAACTGTTTGAAAATGATGATAAAAAAATAGTTGCTTTAGATAAATGCACTGCAGAATTATCAGGTTTTAGTAAAGTTTATGCAGTTACTGGTCAAACTTATTCCAGAAAGGTTGATATAGAAGTTATAGCAACTTTATCTGGACTTGGCGCAACAATTCATAAGATGTGTAGTGATATAAGATTATTAGCTAGCCTAAAAGAAATAGAGGAACCGTTTGAAAAAACTCAAATTGGAAGTTCAGCTATGCCTTACAAGAGAAATCCTATGAGATCTGAGCGTTGTTGCGCATTGGCACGGCATGTTATGACCTTATACGCAAATGCGGTTAACACTCATTCAGTTCAATGGCTTGAGAGAACACTTGATGACTCTGCAAATCGTCGAATCACTTTAGCTGAAGCATTTTTAGTTGCAGATTCTATTTTAATAACAGCTCAAAACGTTACTCAAGGTTTGGTTGTGTATCCAAAAGTTATCGATCGACATATCCGACAAGAACTACCATTTATGTCAACTGAAAATATCATAATGGCTATAGTTAAAAAGGGAGGTGATAGACAAGTGTGTCATGAGAAGATTCGTGTATTATCACAAGAAGCTGCTGCTGTTGTCAAAGAAGAAGGATTGGACAATGATTTTATAGATCGCATTAGAAAGGATCCATATTTTAATCCAATTTTGAATGAATTAGATGATTTAATGAATCCTAAAACGTTTATTGGAAGAGCTGCTAATCAGGTTACAGAATTTATTAATACTGAAGTTACACCAATTTTAGATAACTATCAAAATATATTAGCAGTTCAAAGTAAACCTGTATTACTAAAAATATAAGTGTATATATTACAAATGAAGAAAAATGTAGTGCAACTATTACTTTGTAAATATGTTTATTTTCTTTACAAAATATAAACATGAAAAGATATAAAATTTGTAAATACTCCCTGTATGTTTGTTGTGGTTTGTTTAGCACTCTTCTTAATCTTCTTTGGGAATTAAACCACTCATAGTTTTTAAAATCATGTTTATTTACGTTTCGATCCATGACTTAGGATCGTTGTCAAAATAATAAAAACTTCAAGTATGACATTTATGACATAAATTGAAGGTGACTTTGATTTATTGATGTTCAAAATATTTGGTTTGAGTACACTAAGCAAAAATTTTTAAAGTTTAAAAGAATGATTGCCTTCAATTTGTGTTATGGCCTGAGACCGACTTTTTTTAGGTAGCCAATACGCTTTAACAGAAATCTGCTGATTAATTTTTATTGGTGAATTTTATATAAACTCAATAATTTGGAAATTGGAAAACATTTTTTAACATGTTTCTATTTATACAATTGAGAGGATGGTTATTAAAGAAGTGTGTGATTGCGTTACTGTAAGGCTTAAGCAGTAGTTTTTTTATATTTATTTTGAGGGGGAAAATCATTATGATCTAGGCTACCTCTTTGGTAGATTTTAACATGGTTCTGAAGCGACCCTATGGCGGGTGTACACTTGTCAGATACCAATGTTGTTCTATGAAGATTGTATATGGTTCTGTGGTGACCCTAAGACGGATTTACACTTGTCAGATACCAATACTGTTCAATGGAGATTGTATATGGTTTTGAGGTAAACCTATTGCGGGTTTACACTTCTCAGATACCAATGCTGTTTTACAGGGGTTGTTGATATGCTTATTGTTATGTAATTAGTTATTGTATGCTTAAATAGAAATTATGTATGTAGGCTGTATTTCATGTTAATATCGCAAGGAAAACCCAGGAAAAACTTGCAATGCTACCTAGATATTGTGGGCATTTGATTTTCATTTGTTATTTCTTTTAGTAATGAATCCATTGTTTACTGAAGTAACGAATTTGTTTGCAACGCAGTTATTTATTTATTTATTTCAGTACATTAGAGATTTATTAAAAAAATCCAATTGGCACTTAACAAATTTAAACATATAACAAAAGTTACAAGAAATTTACAAATTGCTATTAAGTAGTCTTTTTGGACTCGATAAAGTTATATGAAAAATGTCTATATGCATATAGTCTGTGTTAGCTGTCATCATTATGCGGTCTATAACGACCTGCTGCCCGTAGTTTGTCCTATGAAAATTTAATAAAAATAAATTATCAGAGCGAGTAATCTGATGTTTTACATGGAAATTCAATTTTGCAAGCAGGGCATCACTATCAATCAAGTTGTTAACAATTTTAAACACAAATATGAACATCCCTTGTTTCCTTCTTGTTTGTAGCGATTGGAGACCCAGTAATTGCAACCTTGCTCTCGGAGTAATATGATCACTTGTAAAGTGTATTTGGTACAAAGCAAATTTAGCGAACTTAGACTGCACCCCTTCAATGCGATCAATGTGACATGAGTAAGATGGTGACCAAATTACAGAGTTATACTCAAGCAGACTTCTAACCAAACCTGAGTAAAGTGCTTTTAAGGCTTTCATGTTGTGAATGGTTTTACAATTTCTTTTGATAAAATCCAAAGCTCTGAGGGATTTGGATACTATAGCGTTGATGTGGTCTCTAAAGGTTATTTTAACATCAAAGGTAATTCCTAAGTCAGTGATACTATTACACTTTAATTTGGTGATACATTTATATGGTGATAGTTCTTTAAAGTCGGTAATACAGTTAAAACTCGATAATACAGTTACCAAAGTTCATAATATACATCGCGCAAGCGCAATGAATAAAGCGAGTGACGCCTGTAGCGGAGGGCAGCGCGAAGCCCTTTTACAGGTTTCGCGTGGCCAACTACCATGACGTCATCATTACCCCAAATTATATTGCGCCATAATCGGAAATATAAAAAATTAAACAAAAGTTCATATTCGTGAACAAATTAAACACGGTATTACTTACCCCGGAAATCCGAACGTTCTGCGGGGTTGAACCAAAGTTGGCCTCTATCAGGGTTCCTCAAGGCTCCATCTCGGAGTAATCAAAGATGGTGACTCATCATCTCGGGTCGTGGAGTCCGTTCAGCCGAAGGTTGCAAATTACCTACCTATGCAGGGAATAGACAGGAAAAAAACAGGTAAAGGGCGACAACAAAGATAATTAGCAAAGGAAATCTACATAGGTAAAGCTACGATACGATACCTCAAAGCGACCACTTCACTCGAAGAACCAAGGCAAAAGGCCACGTTTCAGAGCGTCACCAAAACCTCTCACCACTTTGTCCCCACTCCTTGTCTTTTTCCCATTGGCGCGAACTGCGCAAATGCAC